>JBBMRE010000157.1:275000-349638 GCA_037974335.1 Prionace glauca | reverse complement strand
TAAAGTCCCCAAGCCTCATTCCTGACCCCTGACCCAAAGAACAGTTCCCCAACCCTGAACCCTGAACCCTGACCCCAAGTATAGTCCCCCAACCCTGAACCCTGACCCCAAGTCCAGTCCCCTAAAGCTAAACCCTGACCCCTGACCCCAAGTACAGTCCCTCTAACCCAGAACCCTGAACCCTGACCCCAAGTACAATCCCCAATCCCTGAACCCTGACCCCAAGTACAGTCCCCCAATCCTGAACCCTGACCCCAAGTACCGTCTCATAACCCTGAGCCCTGACCCCAAGTACAGTCTCCCAACCCTGAACCCTGACGCCAAGTACAGTCCCCCAACCCTGAACCCTCACCCCAAGTACAGTCCCCCAACACTGAACCCCTAAGCCTGACCCCAAGTACAGTCCACCAACACAGAATCCTGACCCCTGACCCGAAGTACAGACACCCAACCCTGAACTCTGACCCCAAGTATAGTCCTCCAACCCTGAACCTTGACCCCTGAACCCAAGTACAGTCCCCCAACCCTGAACCACGAACCCTGACCTCAAGTACAGTCCCCCAAACCTGCACCCTAAACTCTGACCCCAAGTAGTGTCCCCCAACCCTGAACCCCGACCCCAAGTACAGTCCTCCAACCCTGAACCCTGAAATTTGACCCCAAGTACATTCCCTCAATCCTGAACCCTGACCACAAGTACAGTCCTCCAACCCTGAACCCTGAACCCTGACCCCAAGTACACTCCTCCAACCCTGAACCCTGAACCCTGATCCCAAGTACAGTCCCCCAACCCTGATATTGAAGCCTGACCCCAAGTACAGTCCCCCAACCCTGAACCCTGAACCCTGACCCCAAGTACAGTCCCCCAAACCTGAGCTCTGACCCCAAGTACAGTCCCCCAACCCTGAACCCTGAACACTGACCCCAAGTACAGTCCCCCAACCCTGAACCCTGACGCCAAGTACAGTCCTCCAACCCTGAACACTCACCCCAAGTACAGTCCCCCAACCCTGAACCCTGACCCCAAGTACAGTCCCGCAACCCTGAACCCTGACCCCAAGTACAGACACCCAATCCTGAACCCTGAACATAAATACCGTCCCCCAACCCTGATCCCTGACCCCTGACCCCAAGTACAGTCCCCCAATCCTGAACAACTGAACCCTGACCCCAAGTATAGTCCCCCAACCCAGAACCCTGACCCCTGACGCCAAGTACAGAACCATCACCCTGAACTCTGACCCCAAGTACAGTCCCCCAAACCTGAACCCCGAACCCTGACCCCAAGTACAGTTCCCCAACTCTGAACCCTGACCCCAAGTATAGTCCCCCAACCCTATACTCTGACCCCAAGTACAGTCACCCAACCATGAACCTTGAACCCTGAACCCAAGTACAGTCTCCCAACCATGAATCCCGAACACTGACGTCAAGTACAGTCCCCAAGTCTGATTCCTGACCCCTGACCCCAAGAACAGTTCCCCAACCATGAACCCTGACCCCAAGTATAGTCCCCCAACCCTATAATCTGACCCCAAGTACAGTCCCCCAACCCTGAACCCTGACCCCAATACAGTCTGCCAACCCTGAAACCGGAACCCAGACCCCAAGTACAGTCCCCAAACGCTGAACCCTGACCCCAAATATAGTCCCTCAACCCTGAACCCTGACCCCAAGTACAGTCCCCCAACCCTTTCCCCCGAACCCAAGTACAGTCTCCCAACCCTGAATCCCGAACACTGACCTCAAGAACAGACCCCAAGCCTGATTCCTGACCCCTGACCCCAAGTACAGTTCCCCAACCCTGAACCCTGACCCCAAGTACAGTCTGCCAACCCTGAAACCGGAACCCTGACCACAAGTCCAGTCCCCTTCAGCTAAACCCTGAACCCTGACCCCAAGTATAGTCCCTCTAACACAGAACCCTGAACTCTGAACCTAAGTACAGTCCCACAGCTCTGAACCCTGAACCCTGACCCCAAGTACAGTCCCCCAATACTGAACCCTGACCCCAAGTACCGTCTCACAACCCTGAGCCGTGACCCCAAATACAGTCTCCCAACCCCGAACCCTGACCTCAAGTACACACCCCCAACCCTGAACCCTGACCCCTGGCCCCAAGTATAGTCGCCCAACCCTGACCCCTGACCCGAAGTACAGACACCCAACCCTGAACCCTGACCCCAAGGACAGTCCCCCAACCCTGAACCCTGACCCCAAGGACAGTCCCCCAACCCTGAACCCTGACCCCAAGGACAGTCCCCCAAACCTGAACCCTGACCCCAAGGACAGTCCCCCAAACCTGAACTCTGACTCCAAGTGCAGTCATCCAAACCTGAACACTCACCCCTGACCCCAAGTACAGTCCCCCAACCCAGAAACCTGAACCCTGCTCCCCAGTACAGACCCCCAACCCAGAACTCGGAGCCGAAGTACGGTCCTCCAACCCTTAACCCTGACCCCTGGACACAAGTGCAGACCCCAAAACCTGAACCCCAAACCCTGACCCCAAATACAGTCCCCCAACATGAACACTGAACTCTGACCCCAATTACAATCCCCCAACCCTGACCCCTGACCCCAAGTACAGTCCCCCAACACTGAACCCCGAACCCTGACCTCAAGTACACTCCCCCAACCCTGAACCCTGACCCCTGGCCCCAAGTATAGTCGCCCAACCCTGACCCCTGACCCGAAGTACAGACACCCAACCATGAACTCTGACCCCAAGTGCACTGCTCCAACCCCGAAACCTGACCCCTGACCCCAAGTACAGTCCCCCAAACCTTCATCGTGAATTCTGACCCCAAGTACAGTCCCCCAACCCTGAACCCTGACCCCAAATACAGTCCCCCAACATGAACACTGAACTCTGACCCCAATTACAATCCCCCAACCCTGACCCCTGACCCCAAGGATAGTCCCCCAACACTGAACCCCGAACCCTGACCCCAAGTAAAGTCCTCCAAACCTGCACCCTGATATCTGACCCCAAGTACAGTCCCCCAATCCTGAAAGCTAACCCGAAGGACAGTCTGAAGGCTGTCCGAAGGCTAACACTGACCCCTGACCCCAAGTACAGTCCCCAAACCCTGAACTCTCACCCCAAGTACAGTCCCACAATCCTGAACCCTGACCCCAATTACAGTCCCCCAACCCTGAACCCCGAACCCTGACCCCAAGTACAGTCCCCCAAACCTGAACCCTGAACTCTGACCCCAAGTGCAGTCATCCAACCCAGAACTCTGAGCCCTGACCCCAAGTACAGTCCCCCAACCCAGAACCCTGACCCCTGCCCCAGGTACCGTCGCCGAACACTGAACTCCGGACCCTGACCCCAAGAACAGTCCCCCAAACCTGAACCCTGAACTCTGACAACAAGTACAGTCCCCCAACTCTGAACCCTGACCCCAAGTACAGTCCCCCAACACTGAACCCTGACCACTGACCCCAAGTACAGTCCGCCAACCCTGAACTCTGATCCCAAGTACAGTTGCTCCAACCTCAACCCTGACCCCTGAACACAAGTACAGTCCCCCAATCCTGAACCCTGACCCCAAGTACAGTCCCCCAACCCTGAATCCCTAAACCTGACCGCAACTGCAGTCCCCAAACCCTGAACCCTGAACTTTGACCCCAAGAACAGTCCCCCAATCCTGAACCCTGACCCCAAGTACAGTCCCCCAACCCAGACCCCTGACCCCAAGTATAGTTCCCCAACCCTGAACCCCGACCCCCAGTACAGTCCCCCAACCCTGATCCTGAAGCCTGACCCCAAGTACAGTCCCCCAACCCTGAACCCTGAACCCTGACCCCAAGTACAGTCTCCCAACCCTGAACCATGACGCCAAGTACAGTCCCTCAACCCTGAACCCTGACCCCAAGTATAGTCCCCCAACCATGAACCCTGACCCCAAGTACAGTCTCCCAACCCTGAACCCTGACGCCAAGTACAGTCCCCCAACCCTGAACCCTCCACCCCAAGTACAGTCCCCCAACACTGAACCCCGAACTCTGACCCCAAGTACACTTCCCCAACCCTGAACCCTGACCCCTGGCCCCAAATATAGTCGCCCAACCCTGACCCCTGACCCGAAGTACAGTCCCCCAACCCTGAACACTGAACCCTGACCCCAAGTACAGTCCCCCAACCCTGAACCCTGAACTCTGACACCAACTACAGTCCCCCAACCCTGAACTCTGACCCCAAGTACAGTCCCCCAACACTGAACCCTGAACCCTGACCCGAGGTACAGACACCCAACCATGAACTCTGACCCCAAGTGCACTACTCCAACCCTGAAACCTGACCCCTGAACCCAAGTACAGTCCCCCAACCCTGAACCCCGAACCCAGATCCCAAGTACAGTCCCACAACCCTGAACCCTGACCCCAAGGACAGTCCCCAAACACTGAAACCCGACCCCAAGTACAGACCCCAACCCTGAACCCTGACCCCAAGGACAGTCCCCCAACACTGAACCCCGACCCCAAGTACAGTCCCCCAAACCTGAACCCTGAACTCTGACTCCAAGTGCAGTCATCCAAACCTGAACACTGACCCCTGACCCCAAGTACAGTCCCCCAACCCAGAAACCTGAACCCTGCTCCCCAGTACAGACCCCCAACCCAGAACTCGGAGCCGAAGTACGGTCCTCCAACCCTTAACCCTGACCCCTGGACACAAGTGCAGACCCCAAAACCTGAACCCCAAACCCTGACCCCAAATACAGTCCCCCAACCCTGAACCCTGAACTCTGACCCCAATTACAATCCCCCAACCCTGACCCCTGACCCCAAGGATAGTCCCCCAACATTGAACCCCGAACCCTGACCCCAAGTACAGTCCTCCAAACCTGCACCCTGATATCTGACCCCAAGTACAGTCCCCCAACCCTGAACTCTCACCCCAAGTATAGTCCCCCAACCATGAACCCTGACCCCAAGTACAGTCCCCCAACCCTGCACCCTGACCCCTGACCTCAAGTACAGTCCCCAAACCCTGAACTCTCACCCCAAGTACAGTCGCCCAACACTGAACCACGAACTTGACCTTAAGTACAGTCCCATAATCCTGAACCCTGACCCCAATTACACTCCCCCAATCCTGAACCCCGAACCCTGACCCCAAGTACAGTCCCCCAACCCTGAACCCTGACCCAAAGTACAGTCCCTCACCCCTGACCTCACGTTCAGTCCCCCAAACCAGAACCCTGAACCCAGACCCCAGGTACAGTCTCGCAAACCTGCACCCTGACCCCAAGTACAGTCCCCCAAGCTTGAACCCTGAACTCTGACAACACGTACAGTCCCACAACTCTGAACCCTGACCCCAAGTACAGTCCCCCAAAAGTGACTGCCGAACCCTGACCCCATGTACAGTACCCCGACATGAACACTGAACTCTGACCCCAAGTACAATCCTCCAACCCTGAACCCCGACCCCTGAACCCAAGAACAGTCCCCAACACTCAACCCCGAACCCTGACACCAAGTACAATCCCCTAAACCTGAACCCTGACCCCAAGTACAGTCCCCCAACTCTGAACCCTGACCCCAAGTACAGTCCTCCAACACTGAACACTGACCCCTGACACCAAGTACAGTCCTCCAACCCTGAACCCTGAACCCTGACCCCAAGTACAGACCCCCAACCCTGAAGTCTGAGCCGAAGTATAGTCCTCCAACTCTGAACCCTGACCCCTGGACCCAAGTGCAGACCCCAAAACCTAAACCCCAAACCCTGACCCCAAATACAGTCCCTCAACCCTGAACCCTGAACTTTGACCCCAAGAACAGACCCGCAACCCTGAACCCTGACCCCTAAACCCAAGGACAGACCCCAATCCTGAACCCTGACCACAAGTACCGTCCCCCAACCCTGAACCCTGATCCCTGACCCCAAACACAAACCTCAACCCTGAGCCCTGACCCCTGAGCCCAACTACAGTCCCCCAACCCTGAACCCCGAACTCCGATCCCAAGTACAGTCCCCTAACCCTGAACCGTGACCCCAAGTATAGTTCCCCCAACCCTAAACCCTGACCCCAAGTACAGTCCCCCAGCCCTGAACCCTGAACCCTGATCCAAAGTACAGTCCCCCAACCCTGAACCCTGACCCCAAGTACAGTCCCCCACACTGAACCCTGACCCCAAGTACAGTCCCCGAATCCTGAACAACTGAATCCTGACCCCAAGTACAGTCCCCCAACCCTGAACCCTGAGCTCTGACCCCAAGTACAGTCCCCCAAACACTGAACCCTGAGCTCTGACCCCAAGTACAGTCCCCCAACACTGAACCCTAACCCCGATTACAGTCCCCCAACCCTGAACCCCGAACCCTGACCCCAAGAACAGTCCCCCAAACCTGAACCCTGACCCCAAGTACAGTCCCCCAACACTGAACCCTGACCCCTGACCCCAAGTATAGTCCCCCAACCCTGATCCCTGACCCCAAGTACAGTCCCCCAACACTGAACACTGACCCCTGACCCCAAGTATAGTCCCCCAACCCTGAACCCTGACCCCAATTACAGTCCCCCAACACTGAACACTGAACTCTGATCCCAAGTACAGTTGCCCCAACCTGAACCCTGACCCCTGAACACAAATACAGTCCCCCAACCCTGAACCCTGACCACAAGGACAGTCCCCCAACAGTGAACCCCGACCCCAAGTACAGTCCCCCAACCCTGAATCCCTAAACCTGACCCCAACTGCAGTCACCAAACCCTGAAATTTGACCCCAAGAACAGTCCCCCAACCCTGAACCCTGACCCCAAGTACCGTCCCCCAACCCTGAACCCTGACCCCTGAACCCAAGTACAGTCCCCCAACCTGAACCCTGAACTCTGACCCCAAGTACAGTCCCTCAACCCTGAACCCTGACCCCTAGTACAATCCCCCAACACTGAACTCCGGACCCTGACCCCAAATACAGTCCCCCAACCCTGTCCCCTTACCCCAAGTACAGTCCCCCAACCCAGAACAGCTGACCTCTGACCCCAGGTACAGTCCCCGAACACTGAACTCCGGACCTGACCCCAAGTACAGTCCCCCAAATCTGAACCCTGAACTCTGACAACAAGTACAGTCCCCCAACTCTGAACCCTGACCCCAAGTACAGTCCCCCAACTCTGAACCCTGACCCCTGACCCCAAGTATAGTCCCCCAACCCTGAACCCTGACCCCTGACCCCAGGTACAGTCCCCGAACACTGAACTCCGTACCCTGACCCCAAGAACAGTCCCCCAAACCTGAACCCTGAACTCTGACAACAAGTACAGTCCCCCAACTCTGAACCCTGACCCCAATTACGGTCCCCCAACACTGAACCCTGACCCCTGACCCCAAGTATAGTCCCCCAACCCTGAACCCTGACCCCAAGTACATTCCCCCAACCCTGAACCCTGACCACAAGTACCGTCCCCCAACCCTGAACCCTGACCCCAAGTACCCTCGCCCAACCCTGAACCCTGAACCCTGACCCCAAGTACACTTCCCAACCCTGATCCCTGACCCCTGAGCTCAAGTACAGTCCCCCAAACCTGAATCCTGACCCCAAGTACAGTCACCCAACCCTGATCCCAAGTACAGTCCCCCATCCCAGAACCCTGACCCAAAGTACAGTCCCTCACCCCTGACCTCACGTTCAGTCCCCCAAACCAGAACCCTGAACCCAGACCCCAGGTACAGTCTCGCAAACCTGCACCCTGACCCCAAGTACAGTCCCCCAACATGAAACCTGAACTCTGACTCCATGTACATTCCCCCAACCGTGAACCCTGACCCCAAGTACAGTCCCCCAAAAGTGACCGCCGAACCCTGACCCCATGTATAGTACCCCGACATGAACCCTGAACTCTGACCCCAAGTACAATCCTCCAACCCTGAACCCCGACCCCTGAACCCAAGAACAGTCCCCAACACTCAACCCCGAACCCTGACACCAAGTACAATCCCCTAAACCTGAACCCTGACCCCAAGTACAGTCCCCCAACTCTGAACCCTGACCCCAAGTACAGTCCCCCAATACTGAACCCTGAACTCTGACCCCAAGTACAGTCCCCCAATACTGAACCCTGAACTCTGATCCCAAGTAAAGTCCTCCAACCCTGAACACTGACCCCTGACCCCAAGTACAGACCCCCAACCCTGAAGTCTGAGCCGAAGTATAGTCCTCCAACTCTGAACCCTGACCCCTGGACCCAAGTGCAGACCCCAAAACCTAAACCCCAAACCCTGCCCCCAAATACAGTCCCCCAACACTGAACCCCAAACCCTGACACAAGTACAGTCTCCCAAACCTGAACCCTGAACTTTGACCCCAAGAACAGTCCCGCAAACCTGAACCCTGACCACTAAACCCAAGTACAGTCACCCAATCCTGAACCCTGACCACAAGTACCGTCCCCCAACCCTGAACCCTGAACCCTGACCCCAAACACAATCCCCCTGAGCCCTGACCCCTGACCCCAAGTACAGTCCCCCAGCCCTGAACCCTGAACCCTGATCCAAAGTACAGTCCCCCAACCCTGAACCCTGAACTCTGACCCCAAGTACAGTCCCCCAATACTGAACCCTGAACTCTGATCCCAAGTAAAGTCCCCCAACCCTGAACCCTGACCCAAGTACAGTCCCCCAACACTGAACACTGAACTCTGATCCCAAGTACAGTTGCCCCAACCTGAACCCTGACCCCTGAACACAAATATAGTCCCCCAATCCTGAACCCTGACCCCAAGTACAGTCACCCAACCCTGAACCCTGACCACAAGGACAGTCCCCCAACAGTGAACCCCGACCCCAAGTACAGTCCCCCAACCCTGAATCCCTAAACCTGACCCCAACTGCAGTCCCCAAACCCTGAACCCTGAAATTTGACCCCAAGAACAGTCCCGCAACCCTGAACCCTGACTCCTGAACCCAAGTACAGTCCCCCAAACCTGAACCCTGAACTCTGACCCCAAGTGCAGTCATCCAACCCTGAACACTGAGCCCTGACCGCAAGTACAATCCCCCAACACTGAACTCCGGGCCCTGACCCCAAATACAGTCCCCCAACCCTGTCCCCTGACCCCAAGTACAGTCCCCCAACACGGAACGCCGAATTCTAACCCCAAGTACAGTCCCCCAACCCAGAACCCTGACCCCTGACCCCAGGTACAGTCCCCGAACACTGAACTCCGGACCTGACCCCAAGTACAGTCCCCCAAATCTGAACCCTGAACTCTGACAACAAGTACAGTCCCCCAACTCTGAACCCTGACCCCAAGTACAGTCCCCCAACTCTGAACCCTGACCCCTGACCCCAAGTATAGTCCCCCAACCCTGAACCCTGACCACTGACCCCAGGTACAGTCCCCGAACACTGAACTCCGTACCCTGACCCCAAGAACAGTCCCCCAAACCTGAACCCTGAACTCTGACAACAAGTACAGTCCCCCAACTCTGAACCCTGACCCCAATTACAGTCCCCCAACACTGAACCCTGACCCCAAGTATAGTCCCCCAACCCTGAACCCTGACCACAAGTACCGTCCCCCAACCCTGAACCCTGAACCCTGACCCCAAGTACCCTCGCCCAACCCTGAACCCTGAACCCTGACCTCAAGTACACTCCCCAACTCTGATCCCTGACCCCTGAGCTCAAGTACAGTCCCCCAAACCTGAATCCTGACCCCAAGTACAGTCACCCAACCCTGATCCCAAGTACAGTCCCCCATCCCAGAACCCTGATCCATGACCCCAAAACAGTCCCCCAAACCTGAACCCTGACCCCAAGTATAGTCCCCCAACCATGAACCCTGACCCCAAGTACAGTCCCCCAACCCTGACCCCTGACCCCACAAATAGTCCCCCAACCCTGAACCCTGACCCCAAGTACAGTCCCCCAACACTGAACCGTGAACCCTGACCCCAAGTACAGTCCCCCAACCCTGAACGCCGAACCCAGATCCCAAGTACAGTCCCCCAACCCTGAACCCTGACCCCAAGTACAGTCCCCCAACACTGAACCCTGAACTCTGACCCCAAGTACAAACCCCAACCCTGACACCTGACTCCAAGTACAGTCCCCCAACCCAGAACCCTGCACCCTGACCCCAAGTACAATCCCCCAACACTGAACCCTGAACTTTGATCCCAAGTACAGTCCTCCAACTCTGAACCCTGACCCCTGACCCCAAGTACAGTCCCCCAACACAGACAACTGAACTCTGACTCCAAGTACAATCCCCCAACCCAGAATCCTGACCCCTGACCCCAAGTACAGTCCCCCAACATTGAACGCTGAACTCTGATCCCAAGTACAGTCCCCCAACACTGAACCCTGAACTCTGATCCCAAGTACAGTCCTCCAACTCTGATCCCTGACCCCTGACCCCAAGTACAGTCCACCAACACAGAAAACTGAAATCTGACCCGAAGTACAGTCCCCCAACCCTGAACCCTGACCCCAAGTACAGTCCTCCAACCGTGAACCCTGAACTCTGACCCCAAGTACAGACCCCCAACCCTGAACTCTGACCCCATGTACAGTCCTCCAACCGTGAACCCTGACCCCTGGACCCAAGTGAAGACCCCAAAATCTGAACCCTGAACCCTGACCCCAAGTACAGTCCCCCCACCCTGAATCCCTAAACCTGACCCCAAGTACAGTCCCACAATCCTGAACCCTGAACTTTGACCCCAAGAACACTCCCGCAACCCTGAACCCTGACCCCTAAATTCAGTACAGTCCCCCAATCCTGAACCCTGACCCCAAGTACAGTCCCCCAATCCTGAACCCTGACCACAAGTACCGTCCCCCAACACTGAACCCTGAACCCTGACCCCAAACACAGTCCTCAACCCTGATCCCTGACCCCTGAGCCCAAGTAAAGTTCCCCAACCCTGAACCCCGAACCCTGATACCAAGTACAGTCCCCCAACACTGAACCCTGACCCCAAGTACAGTCCCCCAACCCTGAACGCTGAACCTTGACCCCAAGTACAGTCCGCCAATCCTGAACAACTGAACCCTGACCCCAAGTACAGTCCCCCAACCCTGAATGCTGAACTCTGACCCCAAGTACAGTCCCCCAATCCTGAACAACTGAATCCTGACCCCAAGTACAGTCCCCCAACACTGAACCCTGACCCCGAGTACAGTCCCCCAACCCTGAACCCCGAACCCAGATCCCAAGTACAGTCCTCCAACCCTGAACCCTGACCCCAAGTACAGTCCCCCAACACTGAACCCTGAACTCTGATCCAAAGTACAGTTGCCCAACCCTGAACCTAGACCCCTGAACACAAGTACAGTCCCCCAAACCTGAACCCTGAACTCTGACCCCAAGTGCAGACATCCAACCCTGAACACTGACCCCTGACACAAAGTACTGTCCCCCAACCCTGAACCCTGAGCTCTGACCCCATGTACAGTCCCACAATACTGAACCCTGACCCCGAGTACAGTCCCCCAACCCAGAACCCTGAGCTCTGACCCCGAGTACAGTCCCCCAACCCAGAACCCTGAGCTCTGACCCCATGTACAGTCCCACAATACTGAACCCTGACCCCAAGTACAGTCCCCCAACACTGAACCCCGAACCCAGATCCCAAGAACAGTCCGCCAACCCTGAACCCTGAACTCTGACACCAAGTACAGTCCCCCAACCCTGAACCCTGACCCCAAGTACAGTCCCCCCAACACTGAACCCTGAACTCTGTTCCCAAGTACAGTTGCCCAACCCTGAACCCTGACCCCTGAACCCAAGTACAGTCCCCCAAACCTGAACCCTGAACTCTGACCCCAAGTGCAGTCATCCAACCCTGAACACTGACCCCTGACCCCAAGTATAGTTCCACAACCCTGAACCCTGACCCCAATTACCGTCCCCAACCCTGAAGACTGAACCCTGACCCCAAGTACAGTCCCCCAACACTGAACTCTGACCCCAAGTACAGTTGCCCAACCCTGAACCCTGAACACAAGTACAGTCCCCCAACCCTGAACCCTGACCCCAAGTACAGTCCCCAAATCCTGAACCCTGACCACAAGAACCATCCCCCAAACCTGAACCCTGAACCCTGACACCAAGTACAGTCCCACAACCCTGAACCGCGAACCTTGATCCCAAGTACAGTCCCCCAACCCTGAACCCTGACCCAAAGTACAGGCCCCCAATCCAGAAGCCTGACCCCTGACCCCAAGTATAGTCCCCCAATGCTGAACTCTGAGCACTGACCCCAAGTACAGTCACCCAACCCTGATCACTGACCCCAAGTACAGTCCACCAACCCTGAACCCTGAACCCTGACCCCAAGTACAGTCCCCCAACCCTGAAACCAGAACCCTGACCCCACGTAATGTACCCAAGCCTGATTCCTGACCCCTGACCCCACGTAAAGTCCCCAAGCCTGATTCCTGACCCCTGACCCCATGTACAGTTCCCCAACCCTGAACCCTGAACCCTGACCCAAGTACAGTCCCGAACCCTGAACCCTGAACCCTGACCCCAAGTATAGTCCCCCATCCCTGAACCCTGAACTTTGACCCCAAGAACAGTCCCCCAAACCTGAACCCTGACCCCAACTACAGTCCCCCAATCCTGGACACTGACCACATGTACCGTCCCCCAACTCTGAACCCTGAACCCTGACCCTAAGTACAGTCCCCATCCCTGATCCCTGATCCCTGAGCCCAAGTACACGTCCCCCAAACCTGAACCCCGAACCCTGATCCCAAGTACAGTTCCCCAACCCTGAACCCTGACCCCAAGTACAGTCCCCCAACACTGAACTCTGACCCCAAGTACATCCCCCAAATTTGAACCCTGAACCCTGTCTCCAAGTACAGTCCCCCAACCCAGAACCCTGACCCCTGACCCCAAGTACAGTCCCCCAACCCAGAACCCTGAACTCTGACCCCAAGTGCAGTTGCCCAACCCTGTACCCTGACCCCTGAACACAAGTACAGTCCCCCAAATCTGAACCCTGAACCCTGTCTGCAAGTACAGTCCTCCAACCCTGAACCCTCAATCCTGACCCCAAGTACAGTCCCCCAATCCTGACCAACTGAACCCTGACTCCAAGTACAGTCCCCCAACCCTGAACCCCGAACCCAGATCCCAAGTACAGTCCTCCAACCCTGAACCCTGACCCCAAGTACAGTCCCCCAACACTGAACCCTGAACTCTGACCCCAAGTAGAAACGCCAACGCTGACCCCTGACCCCAAGTACAGTCCCCCAACCACGAACCCCAACCCCAAATACAGTCCCCCAACATGAAACCTGAACTCTGACTCCAAGTACAATCCCCCAACCCAGAACCCTGAACTCTGACCCCAAGTACAGTCCCCCAACACAGACAACTGAATTCTGACCCCAAGTACAGTCCCCCAACTCTGAACCCTGACCCCAAGTACAGTCCTCCAACTCTGAACCCTGATCCCTGACCCCAAGTATAGTCCCCCAACCCTGAACCCTGACCACTGACCTCAGGTACAGTCCCCGAACACTGAACTCCGTACCCTGACCCCAAGAACAGTCCCCCAAACCTGAACCCTGAACTCTGACAACAAGTACAGTCCCCCAACTCTGAACCCTGACCCCAATTACAGTCCCCCAACACTGAACCCTGACCCCTGACCCCAAGTATAGTCCCCCAACCCTGAACCCTGACCCCAAGTACAGTCCCCCAACACTGAACACTGAACTCTGATCCCAAGTACAGTTGCCCCAACCTGAACCCTGAACCCTGAACACAAATACAGTCCCCCAATCCTGAACCCTGACCCCAAGTACAGTCCCCCAACCCTGAACCCTGACCACAAGTACCGTCCCCCAACCCTGAACCCTGAACCCTGACCCCAAGTACCCTCGCCCAACCCTGAACCCTGAACCCTGACCTCAAGTACACTCCCCAACTCTGATCCCTGACCCCTGAGCTCAAGTACAGTCCCCCAAACCTGAATCCTGACCCCAAGTACAGTCACCCAACCCTGATCCCAAGTACAGTCCCCCATCCCAGAACCCTGACCCATGACCCCAAAACAGTCCCCCAAACCTGAACCCTGACCCCAAGTATAGTCCCCCACCATGACCCCTAACCCCAAGAACAGTCCCCAACACTCAATCCCGAACCCTGACACCAAGTACAATCCCCTAAACCTGAACCCTGAACCCTGACCACAAACACAATCCTCAACCCTGATCCCTGACCCCTGAGCCCAAGTAAAGTTCCCCAAACCTGAACCCCGAACCCTGATCCCAAGTACAGTCCCCCAAACCCTGAACCCTGACCCCAAGTACAGTCCCCCAACCCTGAACCCTGACCCCAAGTACAGTCCCCCAACCCTGAACGCTGAACCCTGACCCCAAGTACAGTCCGCCATTCCTGAACAACTGAACCCTGACCCCAAGTACAGTCCCCCAACCCTGAATGCTGAAACCTGACCCCAAGTACAGTCCCCCAACCCTGAACCCCGAACCCAGATCCCAAGTACAGTCCTCCAACCCTGAACCTTGACCCCAAGTACAGTCCCCCAACACTGAACCCTGAACTCTGATCCAAAGTACAGTTGCCCAACCCTGAACCCAGACCCCTGACCCCAAGTACAGTCCCCCAACCCTGAACCCTGAGCTCTGACCCCATGTACAGTCACACAATACTAAACCCTGACCCCGAGTACAGTCCCCCAACCCAGCACCCTGACCCCAAGTACAGTCCCCCAACACTGAACCCCGAACCCAGATCCCAAGTACAGTCCGCCAACCCTGAACCCTGAACTCTGACACCAAGTACAGTCCCCCAACACTGAAACCTGACCCCAAGTACAGTCCCCCAACCCTGAACCCCGAACCCAGATCCCAAGTACAGTCCTCCAACCCTGAACCCTGACCCCAAGTACAGTCCCCCAACACTGAACCCTGACCCCTGACCCCAAGTATAGTCCCCCAACCCTGAACCCTGACCCCAAGTACAGTCCCCCAACACTGAACTCTGATCCCAAGTCAGTTGCCCCAACCTGAACCCTGACCCCTGAACACAAATACAGTCCCCCAATCCTGAACCCTGACCCCAAGTACAGTCCCCCATCCCAGAACCCTGATCCATGACCCCAAAACAGTCCCCCAAACCTGAACCCTGACCCCAAGTATAGTCCCCCAACCATGACCCCTAACCCCAAGAACAGTCCCCAACACTCAATCCCGAACCCTGACACCAAGTACAATCCCCCAAACCTGAACCCTGACCCCAAGAACAGTCCCCCAAACCTGAAACCTGACCCCAAGTACAGTCCCCCAACACTGAACCCTGACCCCTGACCCCAAGTACAGTCCCCCAACCCTGAACCCTGACCACAAGTACCCTCGCCCAACTTTGAACCCTGAACCCTGACCCCAAGAACAGTCCCCCAAACCTGAAACCTGAACCCTGACCCCAAGTACAGTCCCCCAACACTGATCCCTGACCCCTGAGCTCAAGTACAGTCCCCCAACGCTGAACGCCGAACCCTGATCCCAAGTACAGTCCCCCAAACCTGAATACTGACCCCAAGTACAGTCCCCCAACCCTGACCCCAAGTACAGTCCCCTAAACCTGAACCCTGACCCCAAGTACAGTCCCCCAACTCTGACCCCTGACACCAAGTACAGTCCCCCAACACAGAAAACTGAACTCTGAACCCAAGTACAGTCCCCCAACCCTGAACCCTGAACTTTGACCCCAAGAACAGACCCGCAACCCTGAACCCTGACCCCTAAACCCAAGTACAGTCCCCCAATCCTGAACCCTGACCCCAAGTACAGACCCCAATCCTGAACCCTGACCACAAATACCGTCCCCCAACCCTGACCCCTGAACCCTGTCCCCAAACACAATCCTCAACCCTGAGCCCTGACCCCTGAGTCCAAGTACAGTCGCCCAACCATGAACCCCGAACTCCGATCCCAAGTACAGTCCCCCAACCCTGAACCCTGACCCCAAGTACAGTCCCCCAACCCTGAACCCTGACCCCAAGTATAGTTCCCCCAACCCTAAACCCTGACCCCTGACCCCAAGTACAGTCCCCGAATCCTGAACAACTGAATCCTGACCCCAAGTACAGTCCCCCAACACTGAACCCTGACCACTGAACCCAAGGACAGTCCCCCAAACCTGAACCCTGAACTCTGACCCCAAGTACAGTCATCCAACCCTGAACACTGACCCCTGACCCCAAGTACAGTCCCCCAACCCAGAACCCTGAGCTCTGACCCAAGTACAGTCCCCAAAACTGAACCCTGACTCCGAGTACATTCCCCCAACACTGAACCCTGAGCTCTGACCCCAAGTACAGTCCCCCAACACTGAACCCTGACCCCCAAGTACAGTCCCCCAACCCTGAACCCTGACCCCTGAACCCAAGTACAGTCCCCCAAACCTGAACCCTGAACTCTGACCCCAAGTGCAGTCATCCAACCCTGAACACTGAGCCCTGACCCCAAGTACAATCCCCCAACACTGAACTCCGGACCCTGACCCCAAATACAGTCCCCCAACCCTGAACTCTGACCCCTGACCTCAAGTACAGTTCCCCAACCCTGAACTCTGACCCCAAGTACAATACCCCAACAGGAAACGCCGAATTCTAACCCCAAGTACAGTCCCCCAACCCAGAACCCCGTACCCTGACCCCAAGTGCAATCCCCCAAACCTGAACCCTGACCCCAAGAACAGTCCCCAACACTCAACCCCGAACCCTGACACCAAGTACAATCCCCTAAACCTGAACCCTGACCCCAAGTACAGTCCCCCAACTCTGACCCCTGACACCAAGTACAGTCCCCCAACACAGAAAACTGAACTCTGAACCCAAGTACAGTCCCCCAACCCTGAACCCTGAACTTTGACCCCAAGAACAGACCCGCAACCCTGAACCCTGACCCCTAAACCCAAGTACAGTCCCCCAATCCTGAACCCTGACCCCAAGTACAGACCCCAATCCTGAACCCTGACCACAAATACCGTCCCCCAACCCTGACCCCTGAACCCTGACCCCAAACACAATCCTCAACCCTGAGCCCTGACCCCTGAGTCCAAGTACAGTCGCCCAACCATGAACCCCGAACTCCGATCCCAAGTACAGTCCCCCAACCCTGAACCCTGACCCCAAGTACAGTCCCCCAACCCTGAACCCTGACCCCAAGTATAGTTCCCCCAACCCTAAACCCTGACCCCAAGTACAGTCCCCCAACCCTGAACCCTGAACCCTGACCCCAAGTACAGTCCCCGAATCCTGAACAACTGAATCCTGACCCCAAGTACAGTCCCCCAACACTGAACCCTGACCACTGAACCCAAGGACAGTCCCCCAAACCTGAACCCTGAACTCTGACCCCAAGTACAGTCATCCAACCCTGAACACTGACCCCTGACCCCAAGTACAGTCCCCCAACCCAGAACCCTGAGCTCTGACCCAAGTACAGTCCCCAAAACTGAACCCTGACTCCGAGTACATTCCCCCAACACTGAACCCTGAGCTCTGACCACAACTACAGGCCCCCAACACTGAACCCTGAGCTCTGACCCCAAGTACAGTCCCCCAACACTGAACCCTGACCCCCAAGTACAGTCCCCCAACCCTGAACCCTGACCCCTGAACCCAAGTACAGTCCCCCAAACCTGAACCCTGAACTCTGACCCCAAGTGCAGTCATCCAACCCTGAACACTGAGCCCTGACCCCATGTACAATCCCCCAACACTGAACTCCGGACCCTGACCCCAAATACAGTCCCCCAACCCTGAACTCTGACCCCTGACCTCAAGTACAGTTCCCCAACCCTGAACTCTGACCCCAAGTACAATACCCCAACAGGAAACGCCGAATTCTAACCCCAAGTACAGTCCCCCAACCCAGAACCCCGTACCCTGACCCCAAGTGCAATCCCCCAAACCTGAACCCTGACCCCAAGAACAGTCCCCCAAACCTGAACGCCGAACCCTGACCCCAAGTACAGTCCCTCATCCCAGAACCCTGATCCATGACCCCAAAACAGTCCCCCAACCATGAACCCTGACCCCAAGTACTGTCCCCCAACCCTGAACCCTGACCGCAAATACAGTCCCCCAACTCTGAACACTGAACCCTGACCCCAAGTAGAGTCTCCCAACCCTGAACACCGAACCCAGATCCCAAGTACAGGGATATGGAGTCTTTATTAATGAAATTTTTATCCACAGGCACTTACCATCTCGAGGGCATCATGGCAGCTCAGAAACTATCTCTGTTGGTGTGCGGACACATGGAGTTGGGCCTGTGTCCGTGGGAGTTTGCGCGTTCTCCCCGTGGTTGCGTGGGTTTCCTCCGGGTGCTCCGGTTTCCTCCCACATCCCAAAAATGTGCTTTTAGGCTGATTGATTGGGTAACAAATTGTCCCTATATTGGACCTCCCTGATCCTCACACATTAGGCATAGACTAGAGTCATGAATAGGTCACTGACCATGGGACGGCAGCACGGGCTCATTGGGCCGAAGGGCCTGTTTCCCGTGCTGCTTTGTTCTTTGTTCTTTGTTCAACCCTGAACCCTGACCCCAAGTACAGTCCCCCAACACTGAACCCTGAACTCTGAACGCAAGTACAAACGCCAACGCTGACCCCTGACCCCAAGTACAGTCCCCCAACATGAAACCTGAACCCTGACCCCAAGTACAGACCCCCAATCCTGAACCCTGACCAGAAGTACAGTCCCCCAACCCTGAACTCCGAACCCAGATCCCAAGTACAGTCCCCCAAACCCTGAACCCTGAACCCTGACCACAAACACAATCCTCAACCCTGATCCCTGACCCCTGAGCCCAAGTAAAGTTCCCCAAACCCTGAACACTGACCCCAAGTACAGTCCCCCAACCCTGAACGCTGAACCCTGACCCCAAGTACAGTCCCCCAACCCTGAACACTGACCCCAAGTACAGTCCCCCAACCCTGAACGCTGAACCCTGACCCCAAGTACAGTTCCCCCAACCCTGAACCCTGACCCCAAGTACAGTCCCCCAACCCTGAACCCTGACCCCAAGTACAGTCCCCCAACCCTGAACTCCGAACCCAGATCCCAAGTACAGTCCCCAAACCCTGAACACTGACCCCAAGTACAGTCCCCCAACCCTGAACACTGACCCCAAGTACAGTCCCCCAACCCTGAACACTGACCCCAAGTACAGTCCCCCAACCCTGAATGCTGAACCCTGACCCCAAGTACAGTCCCCAACCCTGAACCCCGAACCCAGAACCCAAGTACAGTCCCCCAACCCTGAATGCTGAACCCTGACCCCAAGTACAGTCCCCCAATACTGAACCCTGAACTCTGATCCAAAGTACAGTTGCCCAACCCTGAATGCTGAACCCTGACCCCAAGTACAGTCCTCCAACCCTGAACCCTGAACACAAGTACAGTCCCCCAAACCTGAACCCTGAACTCTGACCCCAAGTGCAGTCATCCAACCTGAACACTGACCCCTGACCCCAAGTACAGTCCCCCAACCCTGAACCCTGAGCTCTGACCCCATGTACAGTCACACAATACTGAACCCTGACCCCAAGTACAGTCCCCCAACACTGAACCCCGAACCCAGATCCCAAGTACAGTCCGCCAACCCTGAACCCTGAACTTTGACCCCAAGAACAGACCCGCAACCCTGAACCCTGACCCCTAAACCCAAGTACAGTCCCCCAATCCTGAACCCAGACCCCAAGTACAGACCCCAATCCTGAACCCTGACCGCAAATACCGTCCCCCAACCCTGAACCCTGAACCCTGACCCCAAACACAATCCTCAACCCTGAGCCCTGACCCATGATCCCAAGTACAGTCCCCCAACACTGAACCCTGACCCCAAGTACAGTCCCCCAACCATGAACCCTGACCCCTGACCCCAAGTATAGTTCCCCCAACTCTAAACCCTGACCCTAAGTACAGTCCCCCAAACCTGAACCCTGACCCCAAGTACAGTCCCCCAACACTGAACGCTGAACCCTGACCCCAAGTACAGTCCCTCAACACTGAACCCTGACCACTGAACCCAAGTACAGTCCCCCAAACCTGAACCCTGAACTCTGACCCCAAGTACAGTCATCCAACCCTGAACACTGACCCCTGACCCCAAGTACAGTCCCCCAACCCAGAACCCTGAGTTCTGACCCAAGTACAGTCCCCCAACTCTGAACCCTGACCCCGAGTACAGTCCCCCAACCCTGAACCTTGAACTCTGACTCCAAGTACGGTCCCCCAACCCTGAACCTTGAACTCTGACACCAAGTACAGTCCCCCAACACTGACCCCAAGTACAGTCCCCCAACCCTGAACCCTGACCCCTGAACCCAAGTACAGTCCCCCAAACCTGAACCCTGAAGTCTGACCCCAAGTGCAGTCATCCAACCCTGAACACTGACCCCTGACCCCAAGTACAATCCCCCAACACTGAACTCCGGACCCTGACCCCAAATACAGTCCCCCAACCCTGAACTCTGACCCCTGACCTCAAGTACAGTTCCCCAACCCTGAACTCTAACCCCAAGTACAGTCCCCCAAACCAGAACCCCGTACCCTGACCCCAAGTACAATCCCCCAAACCTGAACCCTGACCCCAAGAACAGTCCCCCAAACCTGAATGCTGAACCCTGACCCCAAGTACAGTCCCCCAACTCTGAACACTGAACCCTGACCCCAAGTACAGTCCCCCAACCCTGAACCCTGACCCCAAGTACAGTCCCCCAACACTGAACCCTGAACTCTGACCCCAAGTACAAACGCCAACGCAGACCCCTGACCCCAAGTACAGTCCCCCAACCACGAACCCCAACCCCAAATACAGTCCCCCAACATGAAACCTGAACTCTGACTCCAAGTACAATCCCCCAACCCTGAACCCTGACCCCTGACTCCAAGTACAGTCCCCCAACCCAGAACCCTGAACTCTGACCCCAAGTACAGTCCCCCAACACAGACAACTGAACTCTGACCCCAAGTACAGTCCCCCAACCCTGAACCCTGACCCCAATTACAGTCCCCCAACCCAGAACACTGAACTCTGACCCCAAGTACAGACCCCCAACACTGAACTCTGACCCCAAGTGCAGTCCTCCAACCGTGAACCCTGACCCCTGGACCCAAGTGCAGACCCCAAAATCTGAACCCTGAACCTTGACCCCAAGGACAGTCCCCCAACAACATTTCCCTACCCCAAGTACAGTCCCCCAACCCTGAATCACTAAACCTGACCCCAAGTACAGTTCCCCAACCCTGAACCCTGAACTTTGACCCCAAGAACACTCCCGCAACCCTGAACCCTGACCCCTAAACTCAGTACAGTCCCCCAACCCTGAACCCGGAACCCTGACCCCAAGTACAGTCCGCCAATCCTGAACAACTGAACCCTGACCCCAAGTACAGTCCCCCAACCCTGAATGCTGAACCCTGACCCCAAGTACAGTCCCCCAACACTGAAACCTGACCCCAAGTACAGTCCCCCAACCCTGAACCCCGAACCCAGATCCCAAGTACAGTCCTCCAACCCTGAACCCTGACCCCAAGTACAGTCCCCCAACACTGAACCCTGAACTCTGATCCAAAGTACAGCTGCCCAACCCTGAACCCAGACCCCTGAACAAAAGTACAGTCCCCCAAACCTGAACCCTGAACTCTGACCCCAAGTGCAGTCATCCAACCCTGAACACTGACCCCTGACCCCAAGTACAGTCCCCCAACCATGAACCCTGAGCTCTGACCCCATGTACAGTCCCACAATACTGAACCCTGACCCCGAGTACAGTTCCCCAACCCAGAACCCTGAGCTCTGACCCCGAATACAGTCCCCCAACACTGAACCCCAAACCCAGATCCCAAGTACAGTCCGCCAAACCTGAACCCTGAACTCTGACACCAAGTACAGTCCCCCAACCCTGAACCCTGACCCCAAGTATAGTCCCTCCAACCCTGAACCCTGACCCCTGAACCCAAGTACAGTCCCCCAAACCTGAACCCTGAACTCTGACCCCAAGTGCAGTCATCCAACCCTGAACACTGACCCCTGACACCAAGTACAGTCCCCCAACCCTGATCCCTGACCCCTGACCTCAAGTACAGTCCCAAAACCCTAAACTCTCACCCCAAGTACAGTCTCCCAACACTGAACCATGAACTTGACCTTAAGTACAGTCCCATAATCCTGAACCCTGACCCCAATTACAGTCCCCCAACCCTGAACCCCGAACCCTGACCCCAAGTACAGTCCCTCACCCCTGACCTCACGTTCAGTCCCCCAAACCAGAACCCTGAACCCAGACCCCAGGTACAGTCTCGCAAACCTGCACCCTGACCCCAAGTACAGTCCCCCAAACCTGAACCCTGAACTCTGACAACACGTACAGTCCCACAACTCTGAACCCTGACCCTGAGTACAGTCCCCCAACCCTGAACAGCGAACCCAGGTCCCAAGTACAGTCCCCCAATTCTGAACCCTGAACTCTGACACCAAGTACAGTCCCCCAACCCTGAACCCTGACCCCAAGTACAGTCCCCCAACTCTGAACACTAACCTCAAGTACAGTCCCCCAACCCTGAACCCTGACCCCAAGTACAGTCCCCCAACTCTGAACACTAACCCCAAGTACAGTCCCCCAACCCTGAACCCTGAACTTTGACCCCAAGAACAGACCCGCAACCCTGAACCCTGACCCCTAAACCCAAGTACAGTCCCCCAATCCTGAACCCTGACCCCAAGTACAGACCCTAATCCTGAACCCTGACCACAAGTACCGTCCCCCAACCTTGACCCCTGAACCCAAACACAGTCCTCAACCCTGATCCCTGACCCCTGAGCCCAAGGACAGTCGCCCAATCCTGAACCCCGAACCCTGATCCCAAGTACTGTCCCCCAACCCTGAACCCTGACCCCAAGTACAGCACCCAACCCTGAACCCTAACCCCAAGTACAGTCCCCCAATCCTGAACCCTGATCCCAAGTACAGTCCGCCAACACTGAACCCTGACCCCAAGTACAGCACCCAACCCTGAACCCTGACCCCAAGTATAGTTCCCCCAACTCTGAACCCTGACCCCAAGAACAGTCCCCCAACCCTGAACGCTGAACCCTGACTCCGAGTACAGTCCCCCAACCCTGAACCCTGACCCCAAGTCTGTCCCCCAACACTGAACCCTGAACTCTGATCCCAAGTACAGTTCCCCAAACCTGAACCCTGACCCCAAGTACAGACACCCAACCCTGAACTCTGACCCCATTACAGTCCTCCAAGCCTGAACCCTGACCCCTGAAGCCAAGTACAGTCCCCCAAACCTGAACACTGAACTCTGACCCCAAGTACAATCCCCAAACCCTGAACCCGGACCCATGACCCCAAATACAATCCCCCAACACTGAACCCCGGTCCCTGACCCGAAGTACAGTCCCCCAACCCAGAACGCTGACCCCTGACCCCAAGTACAGTCCCCCAACCCAGAACGCTGACCCCTGACCCCAAGTACAGTCCCCCAACCCAGAACCCTGACCCCAAGTACAGTCTTCCAAACCCGAACCCTGACCACTGACCCCAAGAACAGTCACTCAACACTGAACCCTGACCCCACGTACAGTTCCCCAACCCTGAACTCTGACCCCAATTACAGTCCCCCAACCCTGAACCCCGAACCCTGACCCCAAATACAGTCCCCCAACCCTGAACCCTGACCCCAAGTACAGTCCCCCAACCCTGTACCTCGCAAACCTGCATCCTGACCACTGACTCTAAGTACAGTCCCCCAACCCAGAACCCTGACCCCAAGTACAGAACCCAACCCTGACCCCTGAACCTAAGTACACTCCCCAAAAACTGAACCCCGTACCCTGACCCCAAGTACCGTTCCCCAACATGAACCCTGAATTCTGACCCCAAGTACAATCCCCCAACCCTGAACCCTGACCCCAAGTACAGTCCACCAACCCTGAACCCTGACCCCAAGTACAGTCCCCCAACCTGAACCCTGACCCCTGAACCCAAGTATATTCCCCCAACCTTGAACCCTGACCCCAAGTACAGACCCCCAACCCTGAACCCTGACCCCAAGTACAGTTCCCCAACCCTGAACCCTGACCCCAAATACAGTCCCCCAACCTGAACCCTGACCCCTGAACCCAAGTATAGTCCCCCAACCTTGAACCCTGACCCCAAGTACAGTCCCCCAATCTTGAACAACTGAACCCTGACCCCAAGTACAGTCCCCCAACACTGAACCCTGACCACGAGTACAGTACCCCAAACCTGCACCCCGAACCCAGATCCCAAGTACTGTCCCCCAACCCTGAACCCTGAACTCTGACACCAACTACAGTCCCCCAACCCTGAACCCTCATCCCAAGTACAGTCCCCCAACAATGAACCCTGAACTCTGATCCCAAGTACAGTTGCCCCACCCTGAACCCTGACCCCTGAACCCAAGTACATTCCTCCAAACCTGAACTCTGACCCCAAGTACAGGCATCCATCACTGAACCCTGACCCCTGACCCTAAGTACATCCCCCAACCCAGAAACCTGAGCTCTGACCCTAAGTACAGTCCCCCAATCCTGAATCCTGACTCCTGACCCCAAGTACAGTCCCCCAACACAGAACACTGAACCCAGACCCCAAGTACAGACCACCAACCCTAAACTCTGACCCCAAGTACAGTCCTCCAACGCTGAACCCAAGTACAGTCCCTAAAACCTGAACTCCGAACCCTGACCCCAAGTACAGGCATCCAACCCTGATCCCTGACCCCTGACTCGAAGTAGAGTGACCCAACCCAGAACCCTGATCTCTGACCCCAAGTACAGTCCCCCAACCCTTAACCCTGACCCCTGACCCCAAGTACAGTCCCCCAACACTCATCCCCGAACCCTGACCTCAAGTATAGTCCCCCAACCATGAACCCTGACCCCAAGTACAGTGAACAAATCCTGAACCCTGAACCCTGACCCCAAGTACAGTCCCCCAACCCTGAAACCTGAACCCTGACCCCACGTAATGTCCCCAAGCCTGATTCCTGACCCCTGACCCCAAGGAAAGTCCCCCAACGCTGAATCACTGAACCTGACCCCAACTACAGTCCCCCAACCCTGAACCCTGAACTTTGACCCCAAGAACAGTCCCCCAATCCTGAACCCTGACACCAAGTACAGTCCCCCAATCCTGAACCCTGACCACAAGTAGAGTCCCCTAACCCTGAACCCCGAACCCTGACCCCAAGTACAGTCCCCAATCCTGAACAACTGAGCCCTGACCCCAAGTACAGTCCCCCAACAATGAACCCTGACCCCGAGTACAGTCCCCCAAACCTGAACCCTGACCCCTGAACCCAAGTATAGTCCCCCAACACTGAATCCTGAACTCTGACACCAAATACAGTGCCTCAACCCTGAACCCTGAACTCTGATCCCATGTACAGTTGCCCAACACTGAACCCTGAACCCTGACCCCAAGTACAGACCCCAAACACTGAACCCTGATCTCTGATACCAAGTACCGTCTTCCAACCGTGAACCCTGAACTCTGATCCCAAGTACAGTCCCCCACTCCTGAACAACTGAACCCTGACCCCAAGTACAGTCCCCCAACACTAAACCCTGACCCCAAGTACAGTCCCCCAACCCTGAAACCTGAACCCTGACCCCACGTAATGTCCCCAAGCCTGATTCCTGACCCCTGACCCCAAGGACAGTCCCCCAACTCTGAATCACTGAACCTGACCCCAACTACAGTCCCCCAACCCTGAACCCTGAACTTTGACCCCAAGAACAGTCCCCCAATCCTGAACCCTGACCCCAAGTACAGTCCCCCAATCCTGAACCCTGACCACAAGTACAGTCCCACAACCCTGAACCCCGAACCCTGACCCCAAGTACAATCCCCCAACCTGAACCCTGACCCCTGAACCCAAGTATAGTCCCCCAACCCTGACCCCAAGTACAGTTCCCCAACCCTCAACCCTGAACCCTGACCCCAAGTACAGTCCCCCAATCCTGAACAACTGAGCCCTGACCCCAAGTACAGTCTCCCTACAATGAACCCTGACCCCGAGTACAGTCCCCCAAACCTGAACCCTGACCCTTGAACCCAAGTATAGTCCCCCAACCCTGAATCCTGAACTCTGACACCAAATACAGTGCCTCAACCCTGAACCTTGAACTCTGATCCCATGTACAGTTGCCCAACCCTGAAACCTGAACCCTGAACACAAGTACAGTCACCCAAACCTGAACGCTGAACCCTGACCCCAAGTACAGACCCCCAACATGAACCCTGAACTCTGACTCCAAGTACAATCCCCCAACCCTGAACTCTGACCCCTGACCCCAAGTACAGTCCCCCAACCCAGAACCCTGACCCCTGACCCCAAGTACAGTCCCCCAACACTGAACTCCGGACCCTGACCCCAAGTACGGTCCCCCAACCCTGAACCCTGACCCCTGACCTCAAGTAAAGTCCCCCAACCCTGAACTCTGACCCCAAGTACAGTCCCCCAACACTGAACCATGAACTCTGACCTTAAGTACAGTCCCACAATTTTGAACCCTGACCGCAATTGCAGTCCCCCAACCCTGACCCCAAGTAGTCCCTCACCCTTGACCCCAAGTACAGTCCCCCAAACCAGAACCCTGAACCCAGACCCCAGGTACATTCTCGCAAACCTGCACCCTGACCCCAAATACAGTCCTCCAACCCTGAACCCTGACCCCAAGAACAGTCCCTCACCCCTGACCTCAAATACAGTCCCCCAACAGGGAACGCCGAATTCTAACCCCAAGTACAGTCCCCCAACTCTGAACCCTGACCCCGAGTACAGGCCCCCAACCCTGAACACCGAACCCAGATCCCAAGTTCAGTCCCGCAACCCTGAACCCTGAACTCTGACACCAAGTACAGTCCCCCAACCCTGAACCCTGACCCCTGACCCCAAGTACAGTCCCCCAACACTGAACCATGAACTCTGACCTGATGTACAGTCCCACAATCCTGAACCCTGACCCCTGACCCAAATGAAAGTCCCCCAACCCTGAACCCTGACCCCAAGTACAGTCAACAAACCCTGAAACGGGAACCTTGACCCCAAGTACAGTCCCCCAAATCTGAAACCTGAACCCTGACCCCACGTAATGTCCCCAAGCCTGATTCCTGACCCCTGACCCCAAGTACAGTTCCCCAACCCTGCACCCTGAACTCTGACCTCAAGTACAGACCCCCAGCCCTGAACCCTGACCCCAAGGACAGTCCCCCAACTATGAATCACTAAACCTGACCCCAACTATAGTCCCCAAACCCTGAACCTCTGAACTTTGACCCCAAGAACAGTCCCCCAATCCTGAACCCTGACCACAAGTACCATCCCCAACACTGAACCCCGAACCCTGATCCCAAGTACAGTCCCCCAACCCTTTACCCTGACCCAGAGTACAGTCCCCCAACCCTGAACCCTGAACCCTGACCCCAAGTACAGATCCCCAACCCTAAATTCTGACCCCAACTACAGTCCCCCAACCCTGAACCCTGAACTTTGACCCGAAGAACAGTCCCCCAATACTGAACCCTGACCCCAAGTACAGTCCTCCAACCCCGAACCCTGACTCCAAGTACAGTCCCCCAACATGAACCCTGAACTCTGACTCCAAGTACAATCCCCAAACCCTGAACTCTGACCCCTGACCCCAAGTACAGTCCCCAAACACTGAACCCTGAACTCTGATCCCAAGTACAGTCCACCAAACCTGAACCCTGACCCCTAACCGCAAGTACAGTCCCCCAACCCAGAACCCTGAACTCTGACCCCAAGTACAGTCCCCCAATCCTGAACAACTGAACCCTGACCCCAAGTACAGTCCCCCAACACTGAACCCTGACCCCGAGTACAGTCCCCCAACCCTGAACCTCGAACCTAGATCCCAAGTACAGTCCCCCAACCCTGAACCCTGAAGTCTGACACCAAGTACAGTCCCCCAAACCTGAACCCTGACCCCAAGTACAGTCCCCCAACCCAGAACTCTGACCCCTGCCCACAAGTACAGTCCCCCAACACTGAACTCCGGACCCTGACCCCAGGTACAGTCCCCCAACCCTGAACCCTGACCCCTGACTCCAAGTACAACCCCCCAACCCTGAACTCTGACCCCAAGTACAGTCCCCCAACACTGAACCATGAACTCTGACCTTATGTACAGTCCCACAATCCTGAACCCTGACCCCTGACCCCAAATTACAGTCCCCCAACACGGTACCCCGAACCCTGACACAAGTACAGTCCCCCAAACCTGCACCCTGACCCCAAGGACAGTCCCCCAACCCTGAACCCCAACCCCAAGTACAGTCCCCCAACCCTGAATCCCCAAACCTGACCCCAAGTACAGTCCCCCAACCGTGAACCCTGACCCCAAGTACAGTCCCCCAACACTGAACTCCGGACCCTGACCCCAAGTACAGTCCACCAACACTGAACCATGAACTCTGACCTGATGTATGTCCCACAATCCTGAACCCTGACGCCAATTACAGTCCCCCAACCCTGAACCCCGAACCCTGACCCCAAGTACAGTCCCCCAACCCTGAACCCTGACCCCAAGTACACTCCCTCACCCCTGACCCCAAGTACAGTCCCCCAAACCAGAACCCTGCCCAGACCCCAAGTACAGTCTCGCAATCCTGCAGCCTGTCCCCTGACCCCAAGTACAGTCCCCCAACACTGAACTCTGACCCCAAGTACAGTCCCCCAACCCAGAAACCTGATCTCTGACCCCAATTACAGTCCCGCAACCCTGAACCCTGATCTCTGACCCCAAGTACAGTCCCCCAACCCTGAATCACTAAACCTGACACCAAGTACAGTTCCCCAACCCCGAACCCTGAACTTTGACCCCAAGAACACTCCCGCAACCCTGAACCCTGACCCCTAAACTCAGTACAGTCCCCCAACCCTGAACCCGGAACCCTGACCCCAAGTACAGTCCGCCAATCCTAAACAACTGAACCCTGACCCCAAGTACAGTCCCCCAACCCTGAATGCTGAACCCTGACCCCAAGTACAGTCCCCCAACACTGAAACCTGACCCCAAGTACAGTCCCCCAACCCTGAACCCCGAACCCAGATCCCAAGTACAGTCCTCCAACCCTGAACCCTGACCCCAAGTACAGTCCCTCAACACTGAACCCTGAACTCTGATCCAAAGTACAGCTGCCCAACCCTGAACCCAGACCCCTGAACAAAAGTACAGTCCCCCAAACCTGAACCCTGAACTCTGACCCCAAGTGCAGTCATCCAACCCTGAACACTGACCCCTGACCCCAAGTACAGTCCCCCAACCATGAACCCTGAGCTCTGACCCCATGTACAGTCCCACAATACTGAACCCTGACCCCGAGTACAGTCCCCCAACCCAGAACCCTGAGCTCTGACCCCAAGTGCAGTCATCCAACCCTGAACACTGACCCCTGACCCCAAGTACAGTCCCCCAACCATGAACCCTGAGCTCTGACCCCATGTACAGTCCCACAATACTGAACCCTGACTCCGAGTACAGTCCCCCAACCCTGAACCCTGACCCCAAGTCTGTCCCCCAACACTGAACCCTGAACTCTGATCCCAAGTACAGTTCACCAAACCTGAACCCTGACCCCAAGTACAGACACCCAACCCTGAACTCTGACCCCATTACAGTCCTCCAAGCCTGAACCCTGACCCCTGAAGCCAAGTACAGTCCCCCAAACCTGAACACTGAACTCTGACCCCAAGTACAATCCCCAAACCCTGAACCCTGACCCATGACCCCAAATACAATCCCCCAACACTGAACCCCGGTCCCTGACCCGAAGTACAGTCCCCCAACCCAGAACGCTGACCCCTGACCCCAAGTACAGTCCTCCAAACCCGAACCCTGACCACTGACCCCAAGAACAGTCACTCAACACTGAACCCTGACCCCACGTACAGTTCCCCAACCCTGAACTCTGACCCCAATTACAGTCCCCCAACCCTGAACCCCGAACTCTGACCCCAAATACAGTCCCCCAACCCTGAACCCTGACCCCAAGTACAGTCCCCCAACCCTGTACCTCGCAAACCTGCATCCTGACCACTGACTCTAAGTACAGTCCCCCAACCCAGAACCCTGACCCCAAGTACAGAACCCAACCCTGAACTCTGACCCCATTACAGTCGTCCAACATTGAACCCTGACCCCTGAACCCAAGTACACTCCCCAAAAACTGAACCCCGTACCCTGACCCCAAGTACCGTTCCCCAACATGAACCCTGAATTCTGACCCCAAGTACAATCCCCCAACCCTGAACCCTGACCCCAAGTACAGTCCCCAAACACTGAACGCCGAACCCTGACCCCAAGTACAGTCCACCAACCCTGAACCCTGACCCCAAGTACAGTCCCCCAACCTGAACCCTGACCCCTGAACCCAAGTATATTCCCCCAACCTTGAACCCTGACCCCAAGTACAGACCCCCAACCCTGAACCCTGACCCCAAGTACAGTTCCCCAACCCTGAACCCTGACCCCAAATACAGTCCCCCAACCTGAACCCTGACCCCTGAACCCAAGTATAGTCCCCCAACCTTGAACCCTGACCCCAAGTACAGACCCCCAACCTTGAACAACTGAACCCTGACCCCAAGTACAGTCCCCCAACACTGAACCCTGACCATGAGTACAGTACCCCAAGCCTGCACCCCGAACCCAGATCCCAAGTACTGTCCCCCAACCCTGAACCCTGAACTCTGACACCAACTACAGTCCCCCAACCCTGAACCCTCATCCCAAGTACAGTCCCCCAACAATGAACCCTGAACTCTGATCCCAAGTACAGTTGCCCCACCCTGAACCCTGACCCCTGAACCCAAGTACATTCCTCCAAACCTGAACTCTGACCCCAAGTACAGGCATCCATCACTGAACCCTGACCCCTGACCCTAAGTACATCCCCCAACCCAGAAACCTGAGCTCTGACCCTAAGTACAGTCCCCCAATCCTGAATCCTGACTCCTGACCCCAAGTACAGTCCCCCAACACAGAACACTGAACCCAGACCCCAAGTACAGACCACCAACCCTAAACTCTGACCCCAAGTACAGTCCTCCAACGCTGAACCCAAGTACAGTCCCTAAAACCGGAACTCCGAACCCTGACCCCAAGTACAGGCATCCAACCCTGATCCCTGACCCCTGACTCGAAGTAGAGTGACCCAACCCAGAACCCTGATCTCTGACCCCAAGTACAGTCCCCCAACCCTTAACCCTGACCCCAAGTACAGTCCCCCAACACTAATCCCCGAACCCTGACCTCAAGTATAGTCCCCCAACCATGAACCCTGACCCCAAGTACAGTGAACAAATCCTGAACCCTGAACCCTGACCCCAAGTACAGTCCCCCAACCCTGAAACCTGAACCCTGACCCCACGTAATGTCCCCAAGCCTGATTCCTGACCCCTGACCCCAAGGAAAGTCCCCCAACTCTGAATCACTGAACCTGACCCCAACTACAGTCCCCCAACCCTGAACCCTGAACTTTGACCCCAAGAACAGTCCCCCAATCCTGAACCCTGACACCAAGTACAGTCCCCCAACCCTGAACCCCGAACCCTGACCCCAAGTACAGTCCCCAATCCTGAACAACTGAGCCCTGACCCCAAGTACAGTCCCCCAACAATGAACCCTGACCCCGAGTACAGTCCCCCAACCCTGAACCTCGAACCTAGATCCCAAGTACAGTCCCCCAACCCTGAACCCTGAAGTCTGACACCAAGTACAGTCCCCCAAACCTGAACCCTGACCCCAAGTACAGTCCCCCAACCCAGAACTCTGACCCCTGCCCCCAAGTACAGTCCCCCAACACTGAACTCCGGACCCTGACCCCAGGTACAGTCCCCCAACCCTGAACCCTGACCCCTGACTCCAAGTACAACCCCCCAACCCTGAACTCTGACCCCAAGTACAGTCCCCCAACACTGAACCATGAACTCTGACCTTATGTACAGTCCCACAATCCTGAACCCTGACCCCTGACCCCAAATTACAGTCCCCCAACACGGTACCCCGAACCCTGACACAAGTACAATCCCCCAAACCTGCACCCTGACCCCAAGGACAGTCCCCCAACCCTGAACCCCAACCCCAAGTACAGTCCCCCAACCCTGAATCCCCAAACCTGACCCCAAGTACAGTCCCCCAACCGTGAACCCTGACCCCAAGTACAGTCCCCCAACACTGAACTCCGGACCCTGACCCCAAGTACAGTCCACCAACACTGAACCATGAACTCTGACCTGATGTATGTCCCACAATCCTGAACCCTGACGCCAATTACAGTCCCCCAACCCTGAACCCCGAACCCTGACCCCAAGTACAGTCCCCCAACCCTGAACCCTGACCCCAAGTACACTCCCTCACCCCTGACCCCAAGTACAGTCCCCCAAACCAGAACCCTGCCCAGACCCCAAGTACAGTCTCGCAATCCTGCAGCCTGTCCCCTGACCCCAAGTACAGTCCCCCAACACTGAACTCTGACCCCAAGTACAGTCCCCCAACCCAGAAACCTGATCTCTGACCCCAATTACAGTCCCGCAACCCTGAACCCTGATCTCTGACCCCAAGTACAGTCCCCCAACCCTGAATCACTAAACCTGACACCAAGTACAGTTCCCCAACCCCGAACCCTGAACTTTGACCCCAAGAACACTCCCGCAACCCTGAACCCTGACCCCTAAACTCAGTACAGTCCCCCAACCCTGAACCCGGAACCCTGACCCCAAGTACAGTCCGCCAATCCTAAACAACTGAACCCTGACCCCAAGTACAGTCCCCCAACCCTGAATGCTGAACCCTGACCCCAAGTACAGTCCCCCAACACTGAAACCTGACCCCAAGTACAGTCCCCCAACCCTGAACCCCGAACCCAGATCCCAAGTACAGTCCTCCAACCCTGAACCCTGACCCCAAGTACAGTCCCCCAGCACTGAACCCTGAACTCTGATCCAAAGTACAGCTGCCCAACCCTGAACCCAGACCCCTGAACAAAAGTACAGTCCCCCAAACCTGAACCCTGAACTCTGACCCCAAGTGCAGTCATCCAACCCTGAACACTGACCCCTGACCCCAAGTACAGTCCCCCAACCATGAACCCTGAGCTCTGACCCCATGTACAGTCCCACAATACTGAACCCTGACCCCGAGTACAGTCCCCCAACCCAGAACCCTGAGCTCTGACCCCAAGTGCAGTCATCCAACCCTGAACACTGACCCCTGACCCCAAGTACAGTCCCCCAACCATGAACCCTGAGCTCTGACCCCATGTACAGTCCCACAATACTGAACCCTGACTCCGAGTACAGTCCCCCAACCCTGAACCCTGACCCCAAGTCTGTCCCCCAACACTGAACCCTGAACTCTGATCCCAAGTACAGTTCACCAAACCTGAACCCTGACCCCAAGTACAGACACCCAACCCTGAACTCTGACCCCATTACAGTCCTCCAAGCCTGAACCCTGACCCCTGAAGCCAAGTACAGTCCCCCAAACCTGAACACTGAACTCTGACCCCAAGTACAATCCCCAAACCCTGAACCCTGACCCATGACCCCAAATACAATCCCCCAACACTGAACCCCGGTCCCTGACCCGAAGTACAGTCCCCCAACCCAGAACGCTGACCCCTGACCCCAAGTACAGTCCTCCAAACCCGAACCCTGACCACTGACCCCAAGAACAGTCACTCAACACTGAACCCTGACCCCACGTACAGTTCCCCAACCCTGAACTCTGACCCCAATTACAGTCCCCCAACCCTGAACCCCGAACTCTGACCCCAAATACAGTCCCCCAACCCTGAACCCTGACCCCAAGTACAGTCCCCCAACCCTGTACCTCGCAAACCTGCATCCTGACCACTGACTCTAAGTACAGTCCCCCAACCCAGAACCCTGACCCCAAGTACAGAACCCAACCCTGAACTCTGACCCCATTACAGTCGTCCAACATTGAACCCTGACCCCTGAACCCAAGTACACTCCCCAAAAACTGAACCCCGTACCCTGACCCCAAGTACCGTTCCCCAACATGAACCCTGAATTCTGACCCCAAGTACAATCCCCCAACCCTGAACCCTGACCCCAAGTACAGTCCCCAAACACTGAACGCCGAACCCTGACCCCAAGTACAGTCCACCAACCCTGAACCCTGACCCCAAGTACAGTCCCCCAACCTGAACCCTGACCCCTGAACCCAAGTATATTCCCCCAACCTTGAACCCTGACCCCAAGTACAGACCCCCAACCCTGAACCCTGACCCCAAGTACAGTTCCCCAACCCTGAACCCTGACCCCAAATACAGTCCCCCAACCTGAACCCTGACCCCTGAACCCAAGTATAGTCCCCCAACCTTGAACCCTGACCCCAAGTACAGACCCCCAACCTTGAACAACTGAACCCTGACCCCAAGTACAGTCCCCCAACACTGAACCCTGACCATGAGTACAGTACCCCAAGCCTGCACCCCGAACCCAGATCCCAAGTACTGTCCCCCAACCCTGAACCCTGAACTCTGACACCAACTACAGTCCCCCAACCCTGAACCCTCATCCCAAGTACAGTCCCCCAACAATGAACCCTGAACTCTGATCCCAAGTACAGTTGCCCCACCCTGAACCCTGACCCCTGAACCCAAGTACATTCCTCCAAACCTGAACTCTGACCCCAAGTACAGGCATCCATCACTGAACCCTGACCCCTGACCCTAAGTACATCCCCCAACCCAGAAACCTGAGCTCTGACCCTAAGTACAGTCCCCCAATCCTGAATCCTGACTCCTGACCCCAAGTACAGTCCCCCAACACAGAACACTGAACCCAGACCCCAAGTACAGACCACCAACCCTAAACTCTGACCCCAAGTACAGTCCTCCAACGCTGAACCCAAGTACAGTCCCTAAAACCGGAACTCCGAACCCTGACCCCAAGTACAGGCATCCAACCCTGATCCCTGACCCCTGACTCGAAGTAGAGTGACCCAACCCAGAACCCTGATCTCTGACCCCAAGTACAGTCCCCCAACCCTTAACCCTGACCCCAAGTACAGTCCCCCAACACTAATCCCCGAACCCTGACCTCAAGTATAGTCCCCCAACCATGAACCCTGACCCCAAGTACAGTGAACAAATCCTGAACCCTGAACCCTGACCCCAAGTACAGTCCCCCAACCCTGAAACCTGAACCCTGACCCCACGTAATGTCCCCAAGCCTGATTCCTGACCCCTGACCCCAAGGAAAGTCCCCCAACTCTGAATCACTGAACCTGACCCCAACTACAGTCCCCCAACCCTGAACCCTGAACTTTGACCCCAAGAACAGTCCCCCAATCCTGAACCCTGACACCAAGTACAGTCCCCCAACCCTGAACCCCGAACCCTGACCCCAAGTACAGTCCCCAATCCTGAACAACTGAGCCCTGACCCCAAGTACAGTCCCCCAACAATGAACCCTGACCCCGAGTACAGTCCCCCAACCCTGAACCTCGAACCTAGATCCCAAGTACAGTCCCCCAACCCTGAACCCTGAAGTCTGACACCAAGTACAGTCCCCCAAACCTGAACCCTGACCCCAAGTACAGTCCCCCAACCCAGAACTCTGACCCCTGCCCCCAAGTACAGTCCCCCAACACTGAACTCCGGACCCTGACCCCAGGTACAGTCCCCCAACCCTGAACCCTGACCCCTGACTCCAAGTACAACCCCCCAACCCTGAACTCTGACCCCAAGTACAGTCCCCCAACGCTGAACCATGAACTCTGACCTTATGTACAGTCCCACAATCCTGAACCCTGACCCCTGACCCCAAATTACAGTCCCCCAACACGGTACCCCGAACCCTGACACAAGTACAGTCCCCCAAACCTGCACCCTGACCCCAAGGACAGTCCCCCAACCCTGAACCCCAACCCCAAGTACAGTCCCCCAACCCTGAATCCCCAAACCTGACCCCAAGTACAGTCCCCCAACCGTGAACCCTGACCCCAAGTACAGTCCCCCAACACTGAACTCCGGACCCTGACCCCAAGTACAGTCCACCAACACTGAACCATGAACTCTGACCTGATGTATGTCCCACAATCCTGAACCCTGACGCCAATTACAGTCCCCCAACCCTGAACCCCGAACCCTGACCCCAAGTACAGTCCCCCAACCCTGAACCCTGACCCCAAGTACACTCCCTCACCCCTGACCCCAAGTACAGTCCCCCAAACCAGAACCCTGCCCAGACCCCAAGTACAGTCTCGCAATCCTGCAGCCTGTCCCCTGACCCCAAGTACAGTCCCCCAACACTGAACTCTGACCCCAAGTACAGTCCCCCAACCCAGAAACCTGATCTCTGACCCCAATTACAGTCCCGCAACCCTGAACCCTGATCTCTGACCCCAAGTACAGTCCCCCAACCCTGAATCACTAAACCTGACACCAAGTACAGTTCCCCAACCCCGAACCCTGAACTTTGACCCCAAGAACACTCCCGCAACCCTGAACCCTGACCCCTAAACTCAGTACAGTCCCCCAACCCTGAACCCGGAACCCTGACCCCAAGTACAGTCCGCCAATCCTAAACAACTGAACCCTGACCCCAAGTACAGTCCCCCAACCCTGAATGCTGAACCCTGACCCCAAGTACAGTCCCCCAACACTGAAACCTGACCCCAAGTACAGTCCCCCAACCCTGAACCCCGAACCCAGATCCCAAGTACAGTCCTCCAACCCTGAACCCTGACCCCAAGTACAGTCCCCCAGCACTGAACCCTGAACTCTGATCCAAAGTACAGCTGCCCAACCCTGAACCCAGACCCCTGAACAAAAGTACAGTCCCCCAAACCTGAACCCTGAACTCTGACCCCAAGTGCAGTCATCCAACCCTGAACACTGACCCCTGACCCCAAGTACAGTCCCCCAACCATGAACCCTGAGCTCTGACCCCATGTACAGTCCCACAATACTGAACCCTGACCCCGAGTACAGTCCCCCAACCCTGAACTCTGACCCCAATTACAGTCCCCCAACCCTGAACCCCGAACTCTGACCCCAAATACAGTCCCCCAACCCTGAACCCTGACCCCAAGTACAGTCCCCCAACCCTGTACCTCGCAAACCTGCATCCTGACCACTGACTCTAAGTACAGTCCCCCAACCCAGAACCCTGACCCCAAGTACAGAACCCAACCCTGAACTCTGACCCCATTACAGTCGTCCAACATTGAACCCTGACCCCTGAACCCAAGTACACTCCCCAAAAACTGAACCCCGTACCCTGACCCCAAGTACCGTTCCCCAACATGAACCCTGAATTCTGACCCCAAGTACAATCCCCCAACCCTGAACCCTGACCCCAAGTACAGTCCCCAAACACTGAACGCCGAACCCTGACCCCAAGTACAGTCCACCAACCCTGAACCCTGACCCCAAGTACAGTCCCCCAACCTGAACCCTGACCCCTGAACCCAAGTATATTCCCCCAACCTTGAACCCTGACCCCAAGTACAGACCCCCAACCCTGAACCCTGACCCCAAGTACAGTTCCCCAACCCTGAACCCTGACCCCAAATACAGTCCCCCAACCTGAACCCTGACCCCTGAACCCAAGTATAGTCCCCCAACCTTGAACCCTGACCCCAAGTACAGACCCCCAACCTTGAACAACTGAACCCTGACCCCAAGTACAGTCCCCCAACACTGAACCCTGACCATGAGTACAGTACCCCAAGCCTGCACCCCGAACCCAGATCCCAAGTACTGTCCCCCAACCCTGAACCCTGAACTCTGACACCAACTACAGTCCCCCAACCCTGAACCCTCATCCCAAGTACAGTCCCCCAACAATGAACCCTGAACTCTGATCCCAAGTACAGTTGCCCCACCCTGAACCCTGACCCCTGAACCCAAGTACATTCCTCCAAACCTGAACTCTGACCCCAAGTACAGGCATCCATCACTGAACCCTGACCCCTGACCCTAAGTACATCCCCCAACCCAGAAACCTGAGCTCTGACCCTAAGTACAGTCCCCCAATCCTGAATCCTGACTCCTGACCCCAAGTACAGTCCCCCAACACAGAACACTGAACCCAGACCCCAAGTACAGACCACCAACCCTAAACTCTGACCCCAAGTACAGTCCTCCAACGCTGAACCCAAGTACAGTCCCTAAAACCGGAACTCCGAACCCTGACCCCAAGTACAGGCATCCAACCCTGATCCCTGACCCCTGACTCGAAGTAGAGTGACCCAACCCAGAACCCTGATCTCTGACCCCAAGTACAGTCCCCCAACCCTTAACCCTGACCCCAAGTACAGTCCCCCAACACTAATCCCCGAACCCTGACCTCAAGTATAGTCCCCCAACCATGAACCCTGACCCCAAGTACAGTGAACAAATCCTGAACCCTGAACCCTGACCCCAAGTACAGTCCCCCAACCCTGAAACCTGAACCCTGACCCCACGTAATGTCCCCAAGCCTGATTCCTGACCCCTGACCCCAAGGAAAGTCCCCCAACTCTGAATCACTGAACCTGACCCCAACTACAGTCCCCCAACCCTGAACCCTGAACTTTGACCCCAAGAACAGTCCCCCAATCCTGAACCCTGACACCAAGTACAGTCCCCCAACCCTGAACCCCGAACCCTGACCCCAAGTACAGTCCCCAATCCTGAACAACTGAGCCCTGACCCCAAGTACAGTCCCCCAACAATGAACCCTGACCCCGAGTACAGTCCCCCAACCCTGAACCCTGACCCCTGAACCCAAGTATCGTCCCCCAACCCTGAATCCTGAACTCTGACACCAAATACAGTGCCTCAACCCTGAACCCTGAACTCTGATCCCATGTACAGTTGCCCAACACTGAACCCTGAACCCTGACCCCAAGTACAGACCCCAAACACTGAACCCTGATCTCTGATACCAAGTACCGTCCTCCAACCGTGAACCCTGACCCCTGACCCCAAGTACAGTCCCCCAACTCAGAACCCTGAACTCTGATCCCAAGTACAGTCCCCCACTCCTGAACAACTGAACCCTGACCCCAAGTACAGTCCCCCAACACTAAACCCTGACCCCAAGTACAGTCCCCCAACCCTGAAACCTGAACCCTGACCCCACGTAATGTCCCCAAGCCTGATTCCTGACCCCTGACCCCAAGGACAGTCCCCCAACTCTGAATCACTAAACCTGACCCCAACTACAGTCCCCCAACCCTGAACCCTGAACTTTGACCCCAAGAACAGTCCCCCAATCCTGAACCCTGACCCCAAGTACAGTCCCCCAATCCTGAACCCTGACCACAAGTACAGTCCCACAATCCTGAACCCCGAACCCTGACCCCAAGTACAATCCCCCAACCTGAACCCTGACCCCTGAACCCAAGTATAGTCCCCCAACCCTGACCCCAAGTACAGTCCCCCAATCCTGAACAACTGAGCCCTGACCCCAAGTACAGTCTCCCTACAATGAACCCTGACCCCGAGTACAGTCCCCCAAACCTGAACCCTGACCCTTGAACCCAAGTATAGTCCCCCAACCCTGAATCCTGAACTCTGACACCAAATACAGTGCCTCAACCCTGAACCCTGAACTCTGATCCCATGTACAGTTGCCCAACCCTGAAACCTGAACCCTGAACACAAGTACAGTCACCCAAACCTGAACCCTGAACCCTGACCCCAAGTACAGACCCCCAACATGAACCCTGATCTCTGACTCCAAGTACAATCCCCCAACCCTGAACTCTGACCCCTGACCCCAAGTACAGTCCCCCAACCCAGAACCCTGACCCCTGACCCCAAGTACAGTCCCCCAACACTGAACTCCGGACCCTGACCCCAAGTACAGTCCCCCAACCCTGAACCCTGACCTCAAGTAAAGTCCCCCAACCCTGAACTCTGACCCCAAGTACAGTCCCCCAACACTGAACCATGAACTCTGACCTTAAGTACAGTCCCACAATTTTGAACCCTGACCGCAATTGCAGTCCCCCAACCCTGACCCCAAGTAGTCCCTCACCCTTGACCCCAAGTACAGTCCCCCAAACCAGAACCCTGAACCCAAGAACAGTCCCTCACCCCTGACCTCAAATACAGTCCCCCAACAGGGAACGCCGAATTCTAACCCCAAGTACTGTCCCCCCAACCCAGAACCCTGAACTCTGACAACAAGTACAGTCCCCCAACTCTGAACCCTGACCCCGAGTACAGGCCCCCAACCCTGAACACCAAAACCCAGATCCCAAGTTCAGTCCCGCAACCCTGAACCCTGAACTCTGACACCAAGTACAGTCCCCCAACCCTGAACCCTGACCCCTGACCCCAAGTACAGTCCCCCAACACTGAACCATGAACTCTGACCTGATGTACAGTCCCACAATCCTGAACCCTGACCCCTGACCCAAATGAAAGTCCCCCAACCCTGAACCCTGACCCCAAGTACAGTCAACAAACCCTGAAACGGGAACCTTGACCCCAAGTACAGTCCCCCAACTCTGAAACCTGAACCCTGACCCCACGTAATGTCCCCAAGCCTGATTCCTGACCCCTGACCCCAAGTACAGTTCCCCAACCCTGCACCCTGAACTCTGACCTCAAGTACAGACCCCCAGCCCTGAACCCTGACCCCAAGGACAGTCCCCCAACCATGAATCATTAAACCTGACCCCAACTATAGTCCCCCAACCCTGAACCTCTGAACTTTGACCCCAAGAACAGTCCCCCAATCCTGAACCCTGACCACAAGTACCATCCCCAACACTGAACCCCGAACCCTGATCCCAAGTACAGTCCCCCAACCCTGAACCCTGAACCCTGACCCCAAGTACAGATCCCCAACCCTAAATTCTGACCCCAACTACAGTCCCCCAACCCTGAACCCTGAACTTTGACCCGAAGAACAGTCCCCCAATACTGAACCCTGACCCCAAGTACAGTCCTCCAACCCCGAACCCTGACTCCAAGTACAGTCCCCCAACATGAACCCTGAACTCTGACTCCAAGTACAATCCCCCAACCCTGAACTCTGACCCCTGACCCCAAGTACAGTCCCCAAACACTGAACCCTGAACTCTGATCCCAAGTACAGTCCACCAAACCAGAACCCTGACCCCTAACCGCAAGTACAGTCCCCCAACCCAGAACCCTGAACTCTGATCCCAAGTACAGTCCCCCAATCCTGAACAACTGAACCCTGACCCCAAGTACAGTCCCCCAACACTGAACCCTGACCCCGAGTACAGTCCCCCAACCCTGAACCTCGAACCTAGATCCCAAGTACAGTCCCCCAACCCTGAACCCTGAAGTCTGACACCAAGTACAGTCCCCCAAACCTGAACCCTGACCCCAAGTACAGTCCCCCAACCCAGAACTCTGACCCCTGCCCCCAAGTACAGTCCCCCAACACTGAACTCCGGACCCTGACCCCAGGTACAGTCCCCCAACCCTGAACCCTGACCCCTGACTCCAAGTACAACCCCCCAACCCTGAACTCTGACCCCAAGTACAGTCCCCCAACACTGAACCATGAACTCTGACCTTATGTACAGTCCCACAATCCTGAACCCTGACCCCTGACCCCAAATTACAGTCCCCCAACACGGTACCCCGAACCCTGACACAAGTACAGTCCCCCAAACCTGCACCCTGACCCCAAGGACAGTCCCCCAACCCTGAACCCCAACCCCAAGTACAGTCCCCCAACCCTGAATCCCCAAACCTGACCCCAAGTACAGTCCCCCAACCGTGAACCCTGACCCCAAGTACAGTCCCCCAACACTGAACTCCGGACCCTGACCCCAAGTACAGTCCACCAACACTGAACCATGAACTCTGACCTGATGTATGTCCCACAATCCTGAACCCTGACGCCAATTACAGTCCCCCAACCCTGAACCCCGAACCCTGACCCCAAGTACAGTCCCCCAACCCTGAACCCTGACCCCAAGTACACTCCCTCACCCCTGACCCCAAGTACAGTCCCCCAAACCAGAACCCTGCCCAGACCCCAAGTACAGTCTCGCAATCCTGCAGCCTGTCCCCTGACCCCAAGTACAGTCCCCCAACACTGAACTCTGACCCCAAGTACAGTCCCCCAACCCAGAAACCTGATCTCTGACCCCAATTACAGTCCCGCAACCCTGAACCCTGATCTCTGACCCCAAGTACAGTCCCCCAACCCTGAACCCTGACCCCTGCCCGCAATTACAGTCCCCCAACACTAATCCCCGAACCCTGACCTCAAGTATAGTCCCCCAACCGAGAACCCTGTCCCCAAGTACAGTCCCCCAACCTGAACCCTGAACTTTGACCCCAAGTACAGTCCCCCAATCCTGAACCCTGACCCCAAGTACAGTCCTCCAATCCTGAACCCTGACCACAAGTACCGTCCCCAACCCTGAACTCCGAACCCTGATCCCAAGTACAGTCCCCCAACCCTGTACCCTGACCCCAAGTACAGTCACCCAACCCTGAACCCTGACCCCTGAACCCAAGTATAGTCCCCCAACCATGACCCCAAGTACAGTTCCCCAACCCTGAACCCTGAACCCTGACCCCAAGTACAGTCCCCCAATACTGAACACTGAACCCTGACCCCAAGTACAGTCACCCAACCCTGAACCCTGACCCCAAATACAGTCCCCCAATCCTGAACAACTGAGCCCTGACCCCAAGTACAGTCCCCCAACATTGAACCCTGACCCCGAGTACAGTCCCCCAACCCTGAACCCTGACCCCTGAACCCAAGTATAGTCCCCCAACCATGACCCCAAGTACAGTTCCCCAACCCTGAACCCAGAACCCTGACCACAAGTACAGTCCCCCAACACTGAACCCTGAACTCTGATCCCCAGTACAGTTGCCCAACCCTGAACCCTGACCCCTGAACACAAGTACAGTCACCCAAACCTGAACCCTGAACCCTGACCCCAAGTACAGACCCCCAACATGAACCCTGATCTCTGACTCCAAGTACAATCCCCCAACCCTGAACTCTGACCCCTGACCCCAAGTACAGTCCCCCAACCCAGAACCCTGACCCCTGACCCCAAGTACAGTCCCCCAACACTGAACTCCGGACCCTGACCCCAAGTACAGTCCCCCAACCCTGAACCCTGACCCCTGACCTCAAGTAAAGTCCCCCAACCCTGAACTCTGACCTTAAGTACAGTCCCACAATTTTGAACCCTGACCGCAATTGCAGTCCCCCAACCCTGACCCCAAGTAGTCCCTCACCCTTGACCCCAAGTACAGTCCCCCAAACCAGAACCCTGAACCCAGACCCCAGGTACATTCTCGCAAACCTGCACCCTGACCCCAAATACAGTCCCCCAACCCTGAACCCTGACCCCAAGAACAGTCCCTCACCCCTGACCTCAAATACAGTCCCCCAACAGGGAACGCCGAATTCTAACCCCAAGTACTGTCCCCCCAACCCAGAACCCTGAACTCTGACAACAAGTACAGTCCCCCAACTCTGAACCCTGACCCCGAGTACAGGCCCCCAACCCTGAACACCAAAACCCAGATCCCAAGTTCAGTCCCGCAACCCTGAACCCTGAACTCTGACACCAAGTACAGTCCCCCAACCCTGAACCCTGACCCCTGACCCCAAGTACAGTCCCCCAACACTGAACCATGAACTCTGACCTGATGTACAGTCCCACAATCCTGAACCCTGACCCCTGACCCAAATGAAAGTCCCCCAACCCTGAACCCTGACCCCAAGTACAGTCAACAAACCCTGAAACGGGAACCTTGACCCCAAGTACAGTCCCCCAACTCTGAAACCTGAACCCTGACCCCACGTAATGTCCCCAAGCCTGATTCCTGACCCCTGACCCCAAGTACAGTTCCCCAACCCTGCACCCTGAACTCTGACCTCAAGTACAGACCCCCAGCCCTGAACCCTGACCCCAAGGACAGTCCCCCAACCATGAATCATTAAACCTGACCCCAACTATAGTCCCCCAACCCTGAACCTCTGAACTTTGACCCCAAGAACAGTCCCCCAATCCTGAACCCTGACCACAAGTACCATCCCCAACACTGAACCCCGAACCCTGATCCCAAGTACAGTCCCCCAACCCTGAACCCTGAACCCTGACCCCAAGTACAGATCCCCAACCCTAAATTCTGACCCCAACTACAGTCCCCCAACCCTGAACCCTGAACTTTGACCCGAAGAACAGTCCCCCAATACTGAACCCTGACCCCAAGTACAGTCCTCCAACCCCGAACCCTGACTCCAAGTACAGTCCCCCAACATGAACCCTGAACTCTGACTCCAAGTACAATCCCCCAACCCTGAACTCTGACCCCTGACCCCAAGTACAGTCCCCAAACACTGAACCCTGAACTCTGATCCCAAGTACAGTCCACCAAACCAGAACCCTGACCCCTAACCGCAAGTACAGTCCCCCAACCCAGAACCCTGAACTCTGATCCCAAGTACAGTCCCCCAATCCTGAACAACTGAACCCTGACCCCAAGTACAGTCCCCCAACACTGAACCCTGACCCCGAGTACAGTCCCCCAACCCTGAACCTCGAACCTAGATCCCAAGTACAGTCCCCCAACCCTGAACCCTGAAGTCTGACACCAAGTACAGTCCCCCAAACCTGAACCCTGACCCCAAGTACAGTCCCCCAACCCAGAACTCTGACCCCTGCCCCCAAGTACAGTCCCCCAACACTGAACTCCGGACCCTGACCCCAGGTACAGTCCCCCAACCCTGAACCCTGACCCCTGACTCCAAGTACAACCCCCCAACCCTGAACTCTGACCCCAAGTACAGTCCCCCAACACTGAACCATGAACTCTGACCTTATGTACAGTCCCACAATCCTGAACCCTGACCCCTGACCCCAAATTACAGTCCCCCAACACGGTACCCCGAACCCTGACACAAGTACAGTCCCCCAAACCTGCACCCTGACCCCAAGGACAGTCCCCCAACCCTGAACCCCAACCCCAAGTACAGTCCCCCAACCCTGAATCCCCAAACCTGACCCCAAGTACAGTCCCCCAACCGTGAACCCTGACCCCAAGTACAGTCCCCCAACACTGAACTCCGGACCCTGACCCCAAGTACAGTCCACCAACACTGAACCATGAACTCTGACCTGATGTATGTCCCACAATCCTGAACCCTGACGCCAATTACAGTCCCCCAACCCTGAACCCCGAACCCTGACCCCAAGTACAGTCCCCCAACCCTGAACCCTGACCCCAAGTACACTCCCTCACCCCTGACCCCAAGTACAGTCCCCCAAACCAGAACCCTGCCCAGACCCCAAGTACAGTCTCGCAATCCTGCAGCCTGTCCCCTGACCCCAAGTACAGTCCCCCAACACTGAACTCTGACCCCAAGTACAGTCCCCCAACCCAGAAACCTGATCTCTGACCCCAATTACAGTCCCGCAACCCTGAACCCTGATCTCTGACCCCAAGTACAGTCCCCCAACCCTGAACCCTGACCCCTGCCCGCAATTACAGTCCCCCAACACTAATCCCCGAACCCTGACCTCAAGTATAGTCCCCCAACCGAGAACCCTGTCCCCAAGTACAGTCCCCCAACCTGAACCCTGAACTTTGACCCCAAGTACAGTCCCCCAATCCTGAACCCTGACCCCAAGTACAGTCCTCCAATCCTGAACCCTGACCACAAGTACCGTCCCCAACCCTGAACTCCGAACCCTGATCCCAAGTACAGTCCCCCAACCCTGTACCCTGACCCCAAGTACAGTCACCCAACCCTGAACCCTGAACCCAAGTATAGTCCCCCAACCATGACCCCAAGTACAGTTCCCCAACCCTGAACCCTGAACCCTGACCCCAAGTACAGTCCCCCAATACTGAACACTGAACCCTGACCCCAAGTACAGTCACCCAACCCTGAACCCTGACCCCAAATACAGTCCCCCAATCCTGAACAACTGAGCCCTGACCCCAAGTACAGTCCCCCAACATTGAACCCTGACCCCGAGTACAGTCCCCCAACCCTGAACCCTGACCCCTGAACCCAAGTATAGTCCCCCAACCATGACCCCAAGTACAGTTCCCCAACCCTGAACCCAGAACCCTGACCACAAGTACAGTCCCCCAACACTGAACCCTGAACTCTGATCCCCAGTACAGTTGCCCAACCCTGAACCCTGACCCCTGAACACAAGTACAGTCCCCCAAACCTGAACCCTGAACTCTGACCCCAAGTAAAGTCATCCAACACTGAACCCTGACCCCTGACCCCATGTATAGTCCCCCAACCCAGAACCCTGTACCCTGACCCCAAGTGCAGACCCCCAACCCTGAATTCTGACCCCAAGTGCAATCCTCCAACCCTGACCCCAAGTACAGACCCCCAACCCCGAACCCTGACTCCAAGTACAGTCCCCCAACATGAACCCTGAACTCTGAATCCAAGTGCAATCCCCCAACCCTGAACTCTGACCCCTGACCCCAAATACAGTCCCCAAACACTGAACCCTGAACTCTGATCCCAAGTACAGTCCTCCAACGCTGAACCCTGACCCCAAGTACAGTCCCCCAACCCTGAACCCTGAAGTCTGACACCAAGTTCAATCCCCCAAACCTGAACCCTGACCCCAAGTACAGGCGCCCAACCCAGAACCCTGACCCCTGACACCAAGTACAGTCCCCCAACCCTGAACCCTGACCCCTGACCCCAAGTACGGTCCCCAAACCCTGAACTCTGACCCCAAGTACAGTCCCCCAACACTGAACCATGAACTCTGACCTGATGTACAGTCCCACAATCCTGAACCCTAACCCCTGACCCAATTGACAGTCCCCCAACCCTGAACCCTGACCCCATTTACAGTCAACAAACCCTGAAACCTGAACCCTGACCCCAAGTACAGTCCCCCAACCCGGAACCCTGACCCTAAGTACACTCCCTCACCCCGACCCCAAGTACATTCCCCCAAACCAGAACGCTGAACCCAGACCCCAAGTACAGTCTCGCAATCCTGCACCCTGTCCCCTGACCCCAAGTACAGTCCCCCAACACGGAACGCCGAATTCTAACCCCAAGTACAGTCCCCCAACCCTGAATCCTGACCCCAAGTACAGTCCCTCACCCCTGACACCAAGTACATTCCCCCAAACCAGAACGCTGAACCCAGACCCCAAGTACAGTCTCGCAATCCTGCACCCTGTCCCCTGACCCCAAGTACAGTCCCCCAACACGGAACACTGACCCCAAGTATAGTCCCCCAACCCAGAAACCTGATCTCTGACCCCAAGTACAGTCCCGCAACCCTGAACCCTGATCTCTGACCCCAAGTACAGTCCCCCAACCCTGAACCCTGACCCCTGACCCCAAGTACAGTCCCCCAACACTAATCCCCAAACCCTGACCTCAAGTATAGTCCCCCAACCGAGAACCCTGACCCCAAGTACAGTCAACAAACCCTGAACCCTGAACCCTGACCCCAAGTACAGTCCCCAAAACCTGAAACCTGAACCCTGACCCCACGTAATGTTCCCAAGCCTGATTCCTGACCCCTGACCCCAAGTACAGTTCCCCAACCCAGCACCCTGAACTCTGACCTCAAGTACAGACCCCCAACCCTGAACCCTGACCCCAAGGACAGTCCCCCAACTCTGAATCACTAAACCTGACCCCAACTACAGTCCCCCAACCCTGAACCCTGAACTTTGACCCCAAGAACAGTCCCCCAATACTGAACCCTGACCCCAAGTACAGTCCCCCAATCCTGAACCCTGACCACAAGTACCATCCCCAACTATGAACCCCGAACCTTGATCCCAAGTACAGTCCTCCAACCCTTTACCCTGACCCCAAGTACAGTCCCCCAACCCTAAACCCTGACCCCAAGTACAGATCCCCAACCCTGAATTCTGACCCCAAGTACAGTCCTCCAACCTGACCCCAAGTACAGTCCTCCAACCCCGAACCCTGACTCCAAGTACAGTCCCCCAACATGAACCCTGAACTCTGACTTCAAGTACAATCTCCCAACCCTGAACTCTGACCCCTGACCCCAAGTACAGTCCCCAAACACTGAACCCTGAACTCTGATCCCAAGTACAGTCCTCCAAACCTGAACCCTGACGCCTGACCGCAAGTACAGTCCCCCAACCCAGAACCCTGAACTCTGATCCCAAGTACAGTCCCCCAATCCTGAACAACTGAACCCTGACCCCAAGTACAGTCCCCCAACACTGAACCCTGACCCCGAGTACAGTCCCCCAACCCTGAACCCCGAACCCAGATCCCAAGTACAGTCCCCCAACCCTGAAGTCTGACACCAAGTACAGTCAAACAACACTGAACTCTGACTCCTAGTACAGTCAACCAACACTGAACCATGAAATCTGAACTTATGTACAGTCCCACAATCCTGAACCCTGACCCCTGACCCCAAATTACAATGCCCCAACCCGGTACCCCGAACCCTGACCCCAAGTACAGTCCTCCAACCGTGAACCCTGACCCCAAGTACAGTCCCTCAGCCCTGACCCCAAGTACAGTCCCCCAACACTGAACTCCGGACACTGACCCCAAGTACAGACCACCAACACTGAACCATGAACTCTGACCTGATGTACAGTCCCACAAACCTGAACCCTGACCCCAATTACAGTCCCCCAACCCTGAGCCCCGAACCCTGACCCCAAGTACAGTCCCCCAACCCTGAACCCTGACCCTAAGTAGACTCCCTCACCCCTGACCCCAAGTACAGTCCCCCAAACCAGAACCCTGAACCCAGACCCCAAGTACAGTCTCGCAATCCTGCACCCTGTCCCCTGACCCCAAGTACAGTCCCCCAACACAGAACGCCGAATTCTAACCCCAAGTACAGTCCGCCAACCCAGAACCCTAACCCCAAGGATGTCTCCCAACTCTGAATCACTAAACCTGACCCCAACTACAGTCCCCCAACCCTGAACCCTGAACTTTGACCCCAAGTAAAGTCCCCCAATCCTGAACCCTGATCCCAAGTACAGTCCCCCAACCCTGAATTCTGGCCCCAAGTGCAATCCTCCAACCCTGACCCCAAGTACAGACCCCCAACCCCGAACCCTGACTCCAAGTACAGTCCCCCAGCATGAACCATGAACTCTGAATCCAAGTGCAATCCCCCAACCCTGAACTCTGACCCCTGACCCCAAGTAAAGTCCCCAAACACTGAACCCTGAACTCTGATCCCAAGTACAGTCCCCCAAACCTGAACCCTGACCCCAAGTACAGGCGCCCAACCCAGAACCCTGACCTCTGACCCCAAGTACGGTCCCCAAACCCTGAACTCTGACCCTAAGTACAGTCCCCCAACACTGAACCATGAACTCTGACCTGATATACAGTCCCACAATCCTGAACCCTGACCCCTGACCCAAATGACAGTCCCCCAACCCTGAACCCTGACCCCAATTACAGTCAACAAACCCTGAAACCTGAACCCTGACCCCAAGTACAGTTCCCCTACCCTGAACCCTGACCCTAAGTACACTCCCTCAACCCTGACCCCAAGTACATTCCCCCAAACCAGAACGCTGAACCCAGACCCCAAGTACAGTCTCGCAATCCTGCACCCTGTCCCCTGACCCCAAGTACAGTCCCCCAACACGGAACGCCGAATTCTAACCCCAAGTACAGTCCCCCAACCCAGAACCCTGACTCCTGACCCCAAGTACAGAACCCCAACGCGGAACTCTGACCCCAAGTATAGTCCCCCAACCCAGAAACCTGATCTCTGACCCCAAGTACAGTCCCGCAAACCTGAACCCTGATCTCTGACCCCAAGTACAGTCCCCCAACCCTGAACCCTGACCCCTGACCCCAAGTATAGTCCCCCAACACTAATCCCCAAACCCTGACCTCAAGTATCGTCCTCCAACCGAGAACCCTGACCGCAAGTACGGTCAACAAACCCTGAACCCTGACACCAAGTACAGTCCCCCAAACCTGAAACCTGAACCCTGACCCCACGTAATGTCCCCAAGCCTGATTCCTGACCCCTGACCCCAAGTACAGTTCCCCAACCCAGCACCCTGAACTCTGACCTCAAGTACAGACCCCCAACCCTGAACCCTGACCCCAAGGACAGTCCCCCAACTCTGAATCACTAAACCTGACCCCAACTACAGTCCCCCAACCCTGAACTTTGACCCCAAGAACTGTCCCCCAATACTGAACCCTGACCCCAAGTACAGTCCCCCAATCTTGAACCCTGACCACAAGTACCATCCCCAACTATGAACCCCGAACCTTGATCCCAAGTGCAGTCCTCCAACCCTGTACCCTGACCCCAAGTACAGACCCCCAACCCTGTACCCTGACCCCAAGTACAGATCCCCAACCCTGAATTCTGACCCCAAGTACAGTCCTCCAACCCCGAACCCTGACTCCAAGTATAGTCCCCCAACATGAACCCTGAACTCTGACTTCAAGTACAATCTCCCAACCCTGAACTCTGACCCCTGACCCCAAGTACAGTCCCCAAACACTGAACCCTGAACTCTGATCCCAAGTACAGTCCTCCAAACATGAACCCTGACCCCTGACCGCAAGTACAGTCCACCAACCCAGAACCCTGAACTCTGATCCCAAGTACAGTCCCCCAATCCTGAACAACTGAACCCTGACCCCAAGTACAGTCCCCCAACACGGAACCCTGACCCCGAGTACAGTCCCCCAACCCTGAACCCCGAACTCAGATCCCAAGTACAGTCCCCCAACCCTGAAGTCTGACACCAAGTACAGTCCCCCAAACCTGAATGCTGACCCCAAGTACAGTCCCCCAACCCTGAACTCTGACCCCTAGTACAATCAACCAACACTGAACCATGAACTCTGACCTTATGTACAGTCCCACAATCCTGAACCCTGACCCCAAATTACAATGCCCCAACCCGGTACCCCGAACCCTGACCCCAAGTACAGTCCCTCACCCCTGACCCCAAGTACAGTCCCCCAACACTGAACTCCGGACCCTGACCCCAAGTACAGACCACCAACACTGAACCATGAACTCTGACCTGATGTACAGTCCCACAATCCTGAACCCTGACCCCAATTACAGTCCCCCAACCCTGAACCCCGAACCCTGACCCCAAGTACAGTCCCCCAACCCTCACCCCTGACCCCAAGTACAGTCCCCCAAACTAGAACCCTGTCCCCTGACCCCAAGTACAGTCCTCCAACACAGAACGCCGAATTCTAACCCCAAGTACAGTCCCCCAACCCAGAACCCTGACTCCTGACCCCAAGTACAGAACCCCAACCCTGAACTCTGACCCCAAGTACAGTCCCCCAACCCAGAAACCTGATATCTGACCCCAAGTACAGTCCCGCAGCCCTGAACCCTGATCTCTGACCCCAAGTACAGTCCCCCAACCCTGAACCCTGACCCCTGACCCCAAGTATAGTCCCCCAACACTAATCCCCGAACTCTGACCTCAAGTATAGTCCCCCAACCGAGAACCCTGACCCCAAGTACAGTCAACAAACCCTGAACCCTGACCCCAAGTACAGTCCCACAACCCTGAAACCTCAACCCTGACCCCATGTAATGTCCCCAAGCCTGATTCCTGACCCCTGACCCCAAGTACAGTTTCCCAACCCTGCACCCTGAACTCTGACCCCAAGTACAGATCCCCAACCTGAATTCTGACACCAAGTACAATCCTCCAACCCTGACCCCAAGTAGAGACCCCCAACCCCGAACCCTGACTCCAAGTACAGTCCCCAAACTCTGAACCCTGAACTCTGATCCCAAGCACAGTCCTCCAACGCTGAACCCTGACCCCTGACCCCAAGTACATTCCCCCAACCCAGAACCCTGAACTCTGATCCCAAGTACAGTCCCCCCAATCCTGAACAACTGAACCCTGACCCCAAGTACATTCCCCCAACCCAGAACCCTGACCCCTGACACCAAGTACAGTCCTCCAACACTGAACTCCGGACCCTGACCCCAAGTGCAGTCCCCCAACCCTGAACCCTGACCCCTGACCCCAAGTACGGTCCCCAAACCCTGAACTCTGTCCCCAAGTACAGTCCCCCAACACTGAACCATGAACTCTGACATGATGTACAGTCCCACAATCCTGAACCCTGACCCCTGACCCAAATGACAGTCCCCCAACCCTGAACCCTGAACCCTGACCCCAAGTACAGTCCCTCACCCCTGACCCCAAGTACAGTCTCGCAATTCTGCACCCTGTCCCCTGACCCCAAGTACAGTCCCCCAACACGGAACACCAAATTCTAACCCCAAGTACAGTCCCCCAACCCTGAACTCTGACCCCAAGTACAGTCCCCCACCCAGAAACCTGATCTCTGACCACAAGTACAGTCCCGCAACCCTGAACCCTGATCTCTGACCCCAAGTACAGTCCCCCAAACCTGAACCCTGACCCCTGACCCCAAGTACAGTCCCCCAACACTAATCCCCGAACCCTGACCTCAAGTATAGTCCCCCAACCGAGAACCCTGACCCCAAGTACAGTCAACAAACCCTGAACCCTGAACCCTGACACCAAGTACAGTCCCCCAACCCTGAAACCTGAACCCTGACCCCACGTAATGTCCACAAGCCTGATTCCTGACCCCTGACCCCAAGTACAGTTCCCCAACCCTGCACCCTGAACTCTGACCCCAGGTACAGACTCCCAACCCTGAACCCTGACCCCAACTACAGTCCCCCAACCCTGAACCCTGAACTTTGACCCCAAGTACAGTCCCCCAATCCTGAACCCTGACCCCAAGTACAGTCCCCCAATCCTGAACCCTGACCACAAGTACCGTCCCCCAACCCTGAACCCCGAACCCTGATCCCAAGTACAGTCCACCAACCCTGTACCCTGACCCCAAGTATAGTCCCCCAACCCTGACCCCTGAACCCAAGTATAGTCCCCCAACCCTGACCCCAAGTAAAGGTCCCCAACCCTGAACAATTGAACCCTGACCCCAAGTACAGTCCCCCAACCCTGAACCCTGAACTCTGACACCAAATACAGTGCCTCAACCCTGAACCCAGAACCCTGACCCCAAGTACAGTCCCCCAACACTGAACCCTGAACTCTGATCCCAAGTACAGTTGCCCAACCCTGAACCCTGACCCCTGAACACAAGTACAGTCCCCCAAACCTGAACCCTGAACCCTGACCCCAAGTACAGATCCCCAACGCTGAATTCTGACACCAAGTACAGTCCCCCAACATGAACCCTGAACTCTGACTACAAGTGCAATCCCCCAACCCTGAACTCTGACCCCTGACCCCAAGTACAGTCCCCAAACACTGAACCCTGAACTCTGATCCCAAGTACAGTCCTCCAACGCTGAACCCTGACCTCTGACCCCAAGTAAATTCCCCCAACCCAGACCCCTGAACCCTGACCCCAAGTACAGTCCCCCAACACTGAACCCTGAAGTCTGACACCATGTACAGTCCCCCAAACCTGGACCCTGACCCCAAGTACAGGCGCCCAACTCAGAACCCTGACCCCTGACACCAAGTACAGTCCTCCAACACTGAACTCCGGACCCTGACCCCAAGTACAGTCTCCCAACCCTGAACCCTGACCCCTGACCCCAAGTACGGTCCCCAAACCCTGAACTCTGACCCCAAGTACAGTCCCCCAACACTGAACCATGAACTCTGACCTGATGTACAGTCCCACAATCCTGAACCCTGACTCCTGACCCAAATGAAGTTCCCCAACCCTGAACCCCGAACCCTGACCCCAAGTATAGTCCCCCAACCTAGAACCCTGACCCCTGACCCCAAGTACAGAACCCCAACCCTGAACTCTGATCCCAAGTACAGTCCCTCCACCCAGAAACCTGATCTCTGACCCCAAATACAGTCCCCCAACACTGAACCCTGACCCCAATACAGTCCCCCAACACTAATCCCCGAACCCTGACCTCAAGTATAGTCCCCCAACCGTGAACCCTGACCCCCAAGTACAGTCAACAAACCCTGAACCCTGAACTCTGACCCCATGTAAAGACCCCCAACCCTGAACCCTGACCCCAAGGACAGTCCCCCAACTCTGAATCACTAAACCTGACCCCAACTACAGTCCCCCAACCCTGAACCCTGAACTTTGACCCCAAGAACAGTCCCCCAATACTGAACCCTGACCACAAGTACCATCCCCAACACTGAACCCCGAACCCTGATCCCAAGTACAGTCCCCCAACCCTTTTCCCTGACCCTAAGTACATTCACCCAACCCTGAACCATGACCCAAGTACAGATCCCCAACCCTGAATTCTGACCCCAAGTACAGTCCCCCAACCCAGAACTCTGACCCCTCACCCCAAGTACAGTCCCCTGACACTGAAACCTGAACTCTGATCCCAAGTACAGTTGCCCAACCCTGAACCCTGAACTCTGAACCCAAGTGTAGTCATCCAACCCTGAACACTGACCCCTGACCCCAAGTACAGTCCCCCAACGCTAATCCCCGAACCCTGACCCCAAGTATAAACCCCCAACCAGAACCCTGACCCCAAGTACAGACCCTCAACACTAAACTCTGACCCCAAATACCGTCCTCCAACGCTGAACCCAAGTACAGTCCCCCAAACCAGAACCCTGACCCCAAGTACAGTTCACCAACCCTGAACCGCGAACCCTAACCCCAAGTACAGTCCCTCACCCCTGACCCCAACTACAGTCCCCCAAACCATAACCCTGAACCCAGACCCCAAGTACAGTCTCGCAAACCTGTACCCTGACCCCTGACCACAAGTACTGCCCCCCAACACGGAACGCCGAATTTTAACCCCAAGTAAAGTCACCCAACCCAGAACCCTGACCCCTGACCCCAACTACAGAACCCCACCCTGAACTCTGACCCCAAGTACAGTCCTCCAACAATGAACCCTGACCCCTGAACCCAAGTACAGTTCCCCAATCCTGAACCCCGAAACCTAACCCAAATTACAGTCCCCCAACCCTGAACACCGAACCCAGATCCCAAGTACAGTCCCACAACCCTGACCCCTGACCTCATGTACAGTCCCCCAACTCTGAACTCTGACCCCAAGTACAGTCCCCCAACACTGAACCATGAACTCTGACCTTAAGTACAGTCCCAACATCCTAAACCCTGACCCCAATTACAGTCCCCAAACCCTGAACCCCGAACCCTGACCCCAAGTATAGTACCCCAACCCTGAATCCTGACCCCAAGTACAGTCCCTCACCCCTGACACCAAGTACATTCCCTCAAACCAGAACCCTGAACCCAGACCCCAGGTACAGTCTCGCAAACCTGCACCCTGACCCCTGACCCCAAGTACAGTCGCCCAACCCAGAACCCTGAACCCTGACCCAAGTACAGTCCCCCAACCCTGAACCCTGACCCCAAGTACAGTCCCCCAACACTGAACACTGAACTCTGATCCCAAGTACAGTTGCCCCAACCTGAACCCTGACCCCTGACCCCTGAACCCAAATTCAATCCCCCAATCATGAACCCTGATTCCAAGTACAGTCCCCCAATCCTGAACCCTGAGCCCAAGTACAGTCCCCCAAACCTGAACCCTGAACCCAAGTACAGTCCCCCAAACCTGAACCCTGAACCCAAGTACAGTCCCCCAACACTGAACCCTGACCCCTGATCCCAAGTACAGACCCCCAAACCTGAACCCTGACCCCAAGTACAGTCCCCCAACTCTGAACACTGAACCCTGACCCCAAGTACAGTCCCCCAATCCTGAACCCTGAACTCTGACACCAACTACAGTCCCCCAACCCTGAACCCTGACCCCAAGTACTGTCCCCCAACACTGAACCCTGAACTCTGACCCCAAGTACAAACCCCAACCCTGACCCCTGACCCCAAGTATAGTCCCCCAACACTGAACCCCAAACCCTGACCCCAAGTACAGTCCCCCAAACCTGAACCCTGACCCCAAGTACAGTCCCCCAAACCTGAACCCTGAACTCTGACACCAAGTATGATCCTCCAAAGCTGAACCCTGACCCCTGACACCAAGTACAGTCCCCCAACACAGAAAACTGAACTCTTACCAAGTACAGTCCCCCAACACTGATCCCCGAACTCTGACCCCAATTACAGTCCCCCAAACCTGAACCCTGACCCCTGGACGCAAGTGCAGACCCCAAAACCTGAACCCCAAACCCTGACCCCAAATACAGTCCCCCAACATGAACCCTGAACTCTGACCCAAGAACAGTCCCCCAAACCTGAACCCTGAGCTTTGACCCCAAGAACAGTGCCGCAACCCTGAACCCTGACCCCTAAACCCAAGTACAGTCCCCCAACCCTGAACCCTGACCCCAAGTATAGTCCCCCAACCCTGAACCCTGACCCAAGTACAGTCCCCCAACCTTGAACCCTGAACCCTGACCCCAAGTACAGTCCCCCAACCCTGAACCCTGAACCCTGACCCCAACTACAGTCCCCCAAACCTGAACCCTGAACTCTGACCCCAAGTACAGTCCCGCAAACCTGAACCCTGAACTCTGACCTCAAGTGCTGTCATCCAACCCTGAACACTGACCCCTGACCCCATGTACAGTCCCCCAACACTGACCCCTGACCCCAAGTACAGTCCCCCAACCCACAACCCTGAGCTCTGACCCCAAGTACAGTCCCCCAACCCTGAACCCTGACCCCTGACCCCAAGTACAGTCCCCCAACTCTAATCCCCAAACCCTGACCCGAATTATAGACACCCAACCCAGAACCCTGAACCCTGATCGCAAGTGCAGTCCCTAATCTCCCAACCCTGAACCCTGACCCCAAATACAATCTCCCAAAACTGCACACTGACCCCAAGTACAGTTCCCCAACCCTGAACCCTGACCCCAAGTACAGACCCCCAACCCTGAACTCTGACCCCATCACAGTCCTCCAACCCTGAACCCTGACCCCTGAAGCCAAGTACAGTCCCCCAAAACTGAACCCCGAACCCTGACCCCAAGTACAGTTCCCCAACACTGAACCCTGACCCCAAATACAGTCCCCCAGCACTGAAACCCGGTCCCTGACCCCAAGTACAGTCCCCCAATACTGAACGCTGACCCCTGACCCCAAGAATAGTCCCCCAACACTGAACCCTGACCCCACGTACATTCCCCCAACCCTGAACCCTGACCCCAAGTACAGAACCCAACCCTGAACTCTGACCCCATTACAGTCATCCAACAATGAACCCTGACCCCTGAACCCAAGTACAGTCCCCCAAACCTGAACTCCGCACCCTGACCCCCAAGTACAGTTCCCCAACATGAACACTGAACTCTGACCCCAAGTAAAATCCCCCAGCCCTGAACCCTGACCCCTGAACCAAAGTACAGTCCCCAAACACTGAACGCCGAACCCTGACCCCAAGTACAGTCCCTCAATCCTGAACCTTGACCCCAAGTACAATCCCCCAACCCTGAACCCTGAACCCTGACCCCAATTACAGTCCCGCAATCCTGAACAACTGAACCCTGACCCCAAGTACAGTCCCATAACACTGAACCCTGACCCCAAGTACAGTCCCCCAAAAATGAACCCTGAACTCTGATCCCAAGTACAGTTGCCCCACCCTGAACCCTGACCCCTGAACCCAAGTACATTCCTCCGAACCTGAACTCTGAACTCTATCCCCAATTACAGGCATCCAACACTGAACCCTGACCACTGACCCTAAGTACAGTCCCCCAATAACGAAATCCGGACCCTGACCCCAAGTACAGTCTTCCAACCCTGAACCCTGACCCCTGACCCCAAGTACAGTCCCCCAACCCTGAACTCTGACCCCAAGTACAGTCCCCCAACCCTGAACCATGAACTCTGACCTTAAGTACAGTCCCCCAATCCTGAACCCTGACTCCTGACCCCAATTACAGTCCCCCAACCCTGAACCCTGACCCCTGACCCCAAGTACAGTCCCCCAACACTGAACCCCGGACCCTGACCCCAAGTACAATCCCCCAACCCTGACCTCTGACCCCTGACCCCAAGTACAGTCCCCCAACACTGAACCCTGAATCCTGACCCCTTTGTTCTTTGTTCTTTGAATCCCGAACCCTGACCCCAACTGCAGTCCCCCAACCATGAACCCTGAACTTTGACCCCAAGTACACTCCCCCAACCCTGAACCCTGACTCCAAATACAGTCCCCCAACTCTGAACGCTGAACCCTGACCCCAAGTAAAGTCCCCAGCCCTCATCCCTGAACCCTGACCCCGAGTACAGTCCCCCAAACTTGAACCCTGAACTCTGACCCCAGGTGCAGTACCCCAACCCTGAACCCTACCGCGAGTACAGACCCCAACCCTGAACCCTGACCCCAAGAACAGTCCCCCAAACCTGAACCCTGAACTCTGACCCCAAGTACAGTCCCCCAACCCTGAACCCTGACCCCAGCTGCAGTCCCCCAACCATGAACCCTGAACTTTGACCCCAAGTACACTCCCCCAAATCTGAAACCTGACCCCTGACCCCAAGTACAGTTCCACAACCCTGAACCCTAACCCAAAGTATAGTCCCTCAAACCTGAACCCTGACACCGAGTACAGTCCCCCAACCATGAACCCTGACCCCTGACACCAAGTACAGTCCCCCAACCCTGAACCCTGAACCCAGACCCCAAGTACAGTCCCACAATCCTGAACCCTGAACTCTGACCCCAAGTACAGTTCCCCAACCCTGAACCCAGACCCCAAGTACAGTCCCCCAACCCTGAATCCTGATCCCTGATCCCAAGTACAGTCCCCCAACTCAGAACTCTGACCTCAAGTACAGTCCCCCAACCCTGACCCCCGAACCCTGACCCCAAGTACAGTCCCCCAACCCTGAATCCCGAACCCCGACCCCAACTGCAGTCCCCCAACACTGAACCCTGAACTTTGACCCCAAGTACAGTCTCCCAACCCTGAACCTTGAACCCTGACCCCAAGTAATGTCCCCAACCATGATCCCTTACCCCTGACCCCAAGTACAGTCCCCCAACACTGAACCCTGATCCCAAGTACAGTCCCCCAACACTGAACCCTGATCCCAAGTACAGTCCCCCAACACTGAACCCTGATCCCAAGTACAGTCCCCCAACACTGAACCCTGATCCCAAGTACAGTCCCCCAACACTGAACCCTGATCCCAAGTACAGTCCCCCAACTCTGAACCCTCACCCCTGACCCCAAGTACAGTCCCCCAACCCAGAACCCTGACCCCAAGTACAGTCCCCCAACTCTGAACCCTGAACCCTGACCCCAAGTACAGTCCCCCAACCCTGAACCATGAACACTGACCCCAAGTAAAGTCCCCAACCCTGAACCCTGACCCCAAGTACAGTCCCCCAACCCTGAACACTGAACCCTGACCCCAAGTACAGTCCCCCAACACTGAACCCTGACTCAAGTACAGTCCCTCAAACCTAAACCCTGAAAGTTCATGGTTCAGGGTTCCCTGAAAGTTGGGAATCAAGTAGATAAGGTTGTTAAGAAGGCATACGGAGTGTTGGCGTTTATTGGTAGGGGGATTGAATTTAGGAGTCGCAGCGTCATGATGCAACTGTACACATCTCTGGTGCGGCCGCACTTGGAGTTTTGTGTGCAGTTCTGGTCCCCACATTACAGGAAGGATGTAGAGGCTTTGGAGAGGGTGCAGAGGAGGTTTACCAGGATGTTGCCTGGTATGGAGGGGAGATCCTATGAGGAGAGATTGAGAGATTTGGGGTTGTTTTCGCTGGAAAGAAGGCGGCTAAGAGGGGACCTTATTGAGACATATAAGATGATTGGAGGTTTAGACAGGGTAGATAGTGATAGCCTTTTTCCTAGGATGGAGAAAGCTAGCACGAGGGGGCACGATTTTAAATTAAGGGGGGGTAGTTATAGGACAGATGTCAGGGGTAGGTTCTTTACCCAGAGGGTGGTGAGGGACTGGAATGCCCTGCCAGCTGCAGTTGTAAATGCACCTAGTTTGGGGGCGTTTAAGAGATCTGTGGATAGGTTTATGGATGAAAAGGGATTGGTTTAGGTTAGTGGGTCATTGTTTTGTAACTGGTCGGCGCAACATCGTGGGCCGAAGGGCCTGTTCTGCGCTGTAATGTTCTATGTTCTAATGTTCTATAAACCCTGAACTCTGACCCCAAGTACAGTCCCCCCAACCCTGAACCCTGAACTCTGACCCCAAGTACGGTCCCCCAACCCTGAACCCTGACCCCAACTACAGTATCCTGGCCATGAACCCTGAACTCTGATCCCAAGTACCATCCCACAACCCTAGACCCTGACCCCTGACCCCAAGTACAGTCCCCCAACTCTGAACCCTGACCCCTAACCCCAAGTACAGACCCCCAAATCTGAATCCCGAACCCTGACCCCAAGTACAGTCCCCCAATCCTGAACCCTGACCCCTGACCCCGAATACAGTCCCCCAACCCTGAACCCTGAACACTGACCCAGAGTAAAGTCCCCTAACCATGAACCCTGACCCCTGACCCCAAGTACAGTCTCCCAACCCTGCACCCCGAACCTTGACCCCACGTTCAGTCCCCCAATCCTGAACCCTGAACTCTGACACCAAGTAGTCCCCCAACCCTGAACCTTGACCCCGAGTACAGTCCTCCAACCCTGAAACCTCACCCCTGACCCCAAGTGCAGTCCCCCAACACTGAACCCTGATCTCTGACCCCAAGTAAAGTCCCCAACCCTGACCCCCTGACCCTAAGTACAGTCGCCCAACACTGAACGCTGAACCTTGACCCACAGTACAGTCCCCCAACCCTGAACCCTGACCCCAAGTAATGTCCCCCAACCTTGAACCCTGAACCCAGACCCCAAGCACAGTCCCCCAATGCTGAACCTTGAACTCTGACCCCAAGTACAATCCCCCAACCCTGAACCCTGACCGCAAGTACAGTCTCCCAACCCTGAACTCTGACCCCAAGTACAATCCCCCAATCCTGAACCCTGACCCCAAGTACACTCCCCCAACCCTGAACCCTGATCTCTGACCCCATGTACAGTCCCCCAACCCTGAACCCTGACCCCAAATACAGTCCCCCAACCCTGAACCCTGACCCCAAGTGCAGTCCCCCAACACTGAACAATGACCCCAAGTACAGTCTCCCAACCCAGAACCCTGACCCCTGACCCCAAGAACAGTCCCCCAACCCTGAACTCTGACCCCAAGTACAGACCCCCAATCCTGAACCCTGACCCCAAGTACACTCCCCCAACCCTGAACCCTGATCTCTGACCCCATGTACAGTCCCCCAACCCTGAACCCTGACCCCAAATACAGTCCCCCAAGCCTGAACCCTGAACTCTGACCCCAAGTACATTTCACCAAACCTGAACCCTGACCCCTGACCACTAGTACAGTCCTCCAACCCTGAACTCTGACCCCAAGTACAGTCCCCCAATCCTGAACCCTGAACCCTGACCTGAAGTACAGTCCCCCAACCCAGAACCCTGACCCCAAGAACAGTCCCACAACCCTGATCTCTGACCCCAAGTACAGTCCCCCAACACTGAACCCTCAACTCTGACCTCAAGTACAGTCCCCCATCCCTGAACCCTGACCCCAAGTACCGTCCCCCAACCCTGATCCCCAGCTCTAACCCCCAGCCCTCACCCCAACCATATCTCTAACACTAACCCTAATCCCAACAATAACCCTAACCGTAACACTCACCCTAATGCGAAACACTAACCCTATCATGAACCCTGAACTGAACCTTAACCCAAATACAAGACCCTAACACTAACTCTAACCCTAATCGCTAACCATAACAGTAAAACTAACCCTAACCCTAACCCTAATCCCTAACCCAAACCTTAACACCTAACGCTAACCCTAACCTCAACCCTAACTCCAACCCTCACACCGAACCTGAACCCTCCCACTCAAAAAAGACAGTAGGACTAGGGGGCACAGCCTCAAGATAAAGGGCGGGTGGTTTAGAACAGAGTTGAGGAGGAACTTCTTCACTCAAAGGGTGGTGAATCTCTGGAATTCTCTGCCCGTTGAAGTGGTGGAGGCTACCTCGCTAAATATTTTTAAGAAACGGGTTGATGGGTTTTTGATAAGAGAAGGGATTAAGGGTTATGGGGAGAGGGCGGGAAGGTGGAGCTGAGTCACGACAGATCAGCCATGATCTTATTGAATGGCGGGGCAGGCTCGAAGGGCCAGATGGCCTACTCCTGCTCCTATTTCTTATGTTCTTATGTTCTTATGTTCTAATCCTAACCCTAACCCTCACCATAATCCAAACACCTAGCCCTAACAACTATCCCGAACACGAACCCTAGCCCTAACATTAACCCTGACAATAATCCAAATATCAAATCCTAAACCTAACCCTAACCCTAACCCTCACCATAATCCAAACACCTAACCCTAACAACTATCCCGAACACGAACCCTAGCCCGAACATTAACCCTGACAATAATCCAAATATCAAATCCTAAACCTAACCCTAACCCTAACTTTAATCCTAACCCTAAATTGAACCATAATCCAAACACCTAAACCTACACCTGACCCTAACACTAACCCTCACCTTAACTCTAATCCAAACCCGAACCCTAACATAACCCTAAATCTCAACCTAACCGTAACCGTAACACGATCCAAAAACTCGAAACTTAACCCGAATCTGAACCCTAACTCCAACCCTAACCCTAACCCTAACCCATGCACCAGCCATAACCCGAGCCCTAACACTAAATCTAATGCTAACCCGAGCCCTAAACCTCACCCGAACTCGAACCCTAATCTAAACCCTAACCCTAACTCGAACTCAAACGCTAATCCTAACACAAAGACTAACGCAAACCCGAACTCTAACTCTAATTGTAAACTTAACCCTAACCATAACCTTACCCATAATTCTAATACTAAACCGAAACCAAACGTTGACTCTAATGCTAACCCTAACCTAACCCTCACCCTAACCCTATCCCAAACCCGAAACCGATCCCTATCGCTATCCTGAACCCGAATGCTAACTCTAATGCTAAACATAACCCTAACCCTAACCCTAACCCTAACCCTAACCCTAACCATAACCCTAACTCCAACCCTAACCCAAACCCAAACCCTAACCCTAACCCTAACTCTAATCCGAACCCTAACCCTAACCCTAACCCTAACTCTAATCCTAACTCTAACCCTAACTCTAACCCTAACCCGAACCCTAACCCTAACCCTAACTCTAATCCTAACCCTAACCCTAACCCTAACCCTAACCCTAACTCTAACCCTAACTCTAACCCTAACTCTAACCCTAACCCTAACTCTAATCCCAACCCTAACCCTAAGCACTAACCATAAACCTAACCCTAACTCGAATGCTAACCCGAACCTGACCCTATCCCTAACCTGAACCCTAACCCGAACCCGAACCCTATCCCTATCCTTAAACCTAACGCTAAATCTAACAGTAACCCTAAACCTAACCTAACCTTAACCCTAACTGTAATCCTAACCCTAACGCTACCTATCTCTAACACTAATCCTAATCCTATCCCGAACTCAAACCCTAATCCTAACTCGAACCCTAATCTAAACCCGAACCCAAACTCGAATCTAAACCCTAATCCTAACACTAAGACCAACCCTAACTCTAATCCCAAACCAAACCAAACCCTAACTCTAACGCTAACCCGAACTCTAGCCCTAACCCTGTCACTAACCCAAAACCTAATCCTATCCCTATCCCAAAACCTAACCCTATCCCTATCCCAAAACCTAACCCTATCCCTATCCCAAAACCTAACCCTATCCCTATCCCAAAACCTAACCCTATCCCTATCCCAAAGCCTAACCTTATCCCTATCCCAAAACCTAACCCTATGGCGAACCATAACGCTAACTCTAACGCAAAGCCGAACTCTAAAGTAACTCTAACCCAAAATGTAATCCTAACCCTAACCCGAACTCTCACCCTAACCCTATCCCTAACTCTAATCCAAATCCTATCCCTAACTCTAATCCAAAACTTAACTCCACACCCTCACCCAAACCATAATCCTAATACTCACCCGAACCCTAACTCTAACCCCAACCCTAAACCTAACTCTATCTCTAACCCTAACTCTAACCCTAATCCTAATGATAACCTGAGCCCTAAACCTAAGCCTAGCTCGAACCCAAATCTAAAACCGAACCCAATATCGAACCCTCGCCCTAATTCTAATCCTAACTCGAACCCTAAACCTAACTCTATCTCTAACCCTAACTCTAACCCTAATCCTAATGATAACCTGAGCCCTAAACCTAAGCCTAGCTCGAACCCAAATCTAAAACCGAACCCAATATCGAACCCTCGCCCTAATTCTAATCCTAACCCGAACCCTAAATCTAACACTAACCCTAAACCTAACCCTAAACCTAACTTTAACCTGAAACCTATCCGTAACTCTAACCCTAACCCTAAACCTAATGCTAACTCGAATGCAAAGCCAAACCTAACCCTAACACTAACCTGAACCCGAACCTTCACTCTAAACCAAACTCTAATCTTAACCCTAACCCTAACCTAATCCTAACTCTAACCCTAACCCGAAACATAACTCTAACCCTAACCCTAACCCGAACACTAACCCAACTCTAGCACTAACCCTAGCCCTAAACCTAACCCTAACTCTAACCCTAATATAACCCGAACCCAAACTTGAACCCAAACCCTAATCCGAACACTAAGACGAAATCTGACCCCAACTCTAATGCTAACCCTAACCCTAACCCTAAATCTAACCATAACCCAAACACTAACCCTAGCCCTAAACGTAACCCTAACTCTAACCCTAATCGAAACCATAACCCAAACTCGAACCCAAACCCAAATCCGAACACTAAGTCCAACCCTAACCCTACCTATAACTCTAAACCTAACCCTAAACCTAACTCTAACTCTAATGCTAACAACTAACCTAACCCTAAACCTTACCCTAACCCTAACCATACCCCTAACTCTAATTCTAACCCTAACGCTAACTCTAAACTTAACCCTAAACCTAACCCTAACCCTAAACCTAACACTAAATCTAACGCTAAGCTTAACCCTAACCTAACTGTAACCCTAACTGTAATCCTAACCCGTACCCTAACTCTAACCCTAACACTAAACATAACCCTAAAACTAACCCAAAACCTAAACCTACTGCTAACTCTAACGCCAAAATTGAATGCTAATTCAAATGTTAACTCGAACCAAACTCTAACCCTAATTGTAATCCTAACACTAACTCTAACCCGAACCCTACCCATAATCTAATCCTAATCCTATCCCTCACTCAAACCATAACCCTAACTCTAACCCGAACTCGAACCCAAACCCTTACCCTAACACTAACTCGAATCCTAACCCTAACCTGAACAAAACTCTAACCTGAACTCTAACCCAAACTCTAACCTTAACCCGAACCCAAACCCTAATCCTAATACAAACCCTAACCCAAACCCTAATCGGAATACAAACACTAACCCTAAAAGTAACCCTAACCCGAAACCTAACTCTAACCCTAACCCGAAACCTAAGTCTAACCCTAACCCTAAATCTAACCCTAACCCTAACACTAACCCTAGCCCCAAACCTAACCCTAATCTAAACCCTAACCCAAACTCAAACACTGATCCTAACACTAAGGCTAACTCTAACCCTAATTCTAATCCTAACCCTAACCTTAAATCTAACCCTAACAGTAACAGTAACCCTATCCGTAACTCTAACCCTAACCCTGCACCTAACCGTTACTCTAATACGAATCCAAATCTAGCCCTAACCCTATTCGTATCCCTAAACCTATCCCTAACTCTAACCCTAAACGTAATCCTAACCCTAAACCTATCCCTAACTCTAATCCTAACCCTATCCCAAACTCTAATCCTAACCCCAACCCTAACCCGAAATCTAACCCCAACTCTAACCCAAACCTGAACCCTATCCCTAAACCTACCTCTAATTTTAACCCTCATTCGAATGCTCATCCTAACCTAACCCGAACCCTATCCCTAACCCTCACACTAATCCTAACCCTCACTCAATCCTAACCTAACCCGAACCCTAACGCTAACTCTAATGTTAACCCAAACTCGAACCTAACTCTAACTGTAACTGTTATCGTAACCCTAACCATATCCCTAACTCGAAAGCTAAACCTATCCCGAACTCTAATCTTAACCGTAACCCTAACCCAAATCCAGACCGTAACCCTAACCCTAACCCTAACACCAAACCTTAACCCAAACACCAAAGCTTAACCCTAATCCTAACCCTATAACTAACTCGAACCCTGAACCCTGACACCAACCATATCCCTAACCCTAATCCCAACCCTAACCCTAACCCTAAACCCAATCCTAATCCGAACCATAACCCTAACCCAAACCCAAACCCTAACGCTAAACCCGAACGCTATCAAAACCCTAAACCTGACCTTAACCCTAATCCAAGCCCCTAACACTAATTCGAACCCGAATAGCTAATCGGTAAAACTAACCCTAACCCTAACCCTAACCCTAACCCTAACCCTAACCCTAACCCTAACTCAAACCCAAACCCTAACGCTAAACCCGAACGCTATCAAAACCCTAAACCTGACCTTAACCCTAATCCAAGCCCCTAACACTAATTCGAACCCGAATAGCTAATCGGTAAAACTAACCCTAACCCTCACCCTAATCCCCAACTCTAACCCGAACCCTAACTCTAACCCTAACACGAAACCCTCACTCTAATCCCCAACTCTAACCCGAACCCTAACTCTAACCCTAACACGAAACCCTCAATCTAATCCCCAACCCTAATCCGAACACCAAAAGATAACCCTAACACCGAACTCTAACCCGAACACTAACTCTAACTCTAACACGAAACCCTCACCCTAATCCTAATCCTAATCCTAACCCTAACCATAATCCAAACACTTATCTCTAACACGAACACTAACACCTAATACTAACACGAAGCCCTAACCCTAACCATAATCAAAATACCTAATCCTAAACGCAACCCAAACCCAAACTCTAATCTTAACATGAACCTTAACCATAATCCAAACCCGTAACCCTAAACCTAACCCTAACGCTAACCCTCACCCTATCTCTAATCCTAACCCTAACCCTAACCATAATCCAAACACGTAACCCTAAACCTAACCCTAACGCTAACACTCACCCTATCTCTAATCCTAACCCTAACTCTAACCATAATCCAAACACCTAACCCAAAACCAAACCCAAACCCTAAAACTAACCCTAACTCTAACATTAACCCTAATCCTGACCCTAATTCCAACCCTAACACCAACCCAAGCACTCGCCCCACCCGAACCCTAATACTAAATCTAACACTAACTAACCCTAAACCTAACCTGAACTCTAACCCTAATCTAAACCTGAACCCTAACTCAAACCCAAACCCAAATCCTAACACGAAGATGAACCCTAACTCTAATTCTAACCCTAACCCTAACTCTAATTCTAACCCTAACCCTAACTCTAATTCTAACCCTAACCCTAACTCTAATTCTAACCCTAACCCTAACTCTAATTCTAACCCTAACCCTAACTCTAATTCTAACCCTAACCCTAACTCTAATTCTAACCCTAACCCTAACCCTAACTCTAATTCTAACCCGAACCCTAACTCTAATTCTAACCCTAACCCTAACTCTAATTCTAAGCCTAACCCTAACTCTAATTCTAACCCTAACCCTAACTCTAATTCTAAACCTAACCCTAACTCTAATTCTAACCCGAACCCTAACTCTAATTCTAAACTTAACCTTAACTCTAATTCTAACCCTAACCCTAACTCTAATTCTAACCCGAACCCTAACTCTAATTCTAACCCGAACTCTAACTCTAATTCTAACCCTAACCCTAACTCAAACCCTAACCCGATCCCTAACTCTAACCCGAGCCCTGGACCTAACCCGAACTCAAATGCAAACCCTAAGTCTAACCCTAACGCTAACCCTTACTCTAACGCAAACCCTAACCCTTACACTAAACAGAGATTTTAAACAGTACCCTACACTAAACAGAGATTTTAAACAGTACCCTACACTAAACAGAGATTTTAAACAGTGCCGTACACTAAACAGAGATTTTAAACAGTGCCCGATACTAAACAGAGATTTTAAACAGTGCCCGACACTAAACAGAGATTTTAAACAGTACCCTACACTAAACAGAGATTTTAAACAGTGCCCTACACTAAACAGAGATTTTAAACAGTGCCCTACACTAAACAGAGATTTTAAACAGTGCCCTACACTAAACAGAGATTTTAAACAGTGCCCTACACTAAACAGAGATTTTAAACAGTGCCCTACACTAAACAGAGATTTTAAACAGTGCCCTACACTAAACGGAGATTTTAAACAGTGCCCTACACTAAACGGAGATTTCAAACAGTGCCGTACACTAAACAGAGATTTTAAACAGTACCCTACACTAAACAGAGATTTTAAACAGTGCCCTACACTAAACAGAGATTTTAAACAGTGCCCTACACTAAACAGAGATTTTAAACAGTACCCTACACTAAACAGAGATTTTAAACAGTGCCCTATACTAAACAGAGATTTTAAACAGTACCCTACACTAAACAGAGATTTTAAACAGTACCCTACACTAAACAGAGATTTTAAACAGTGCCCTACACTAAACAGAGATTTTAAACAGTGCCTTACACTAAACAGAGATTTTAAACAGTACCCTCCACTAAACGGAGATTTTAAACAGTGCCCTACACTAAACAGAGATTTTAAACAGTACCCTACACTAAACAGAGATTTTAAACAGTGCCCTACACTAAACAGAGATTTTAAACAGTGCCCTACACTAAACAGAGATTGTAAACAGTGCCCTCCACTAAACGGAGATTTTAAACAGTGCCCTACACTAAACAGAGATTTTAAACAGTGCCCTACACTAAACAGAGATTTTAAACAGTGTCCTACACTAAACAGAGATTTTAAACGGTACCCTACAGTAAACAGAGATTTTAAACAGTGTCCTACACTAAACAGTGATTTTAAACAGTGCCCTACACTAAAAAAATTTTAAACAGTACCCTACACTAAACAGCGATTTTAAACAGTGCCCTACACTAAACAGAGATTTTAAACAGTGCCCTATACTAAACAGAGATTTTAAACAGTGCCCTACACTAAACAGAGATTTTAAACAGTACCCTACACTAAACAGAGATTTTAAACAGTGCCCTACACTAAACAGAGATTTTAAACAGTACCCTACACTAAACAGAGATTTTAAACAGTGCCCTACACTAAACAGAGATTTTAAACAGTACCCTACACTAAACAGAGATTTTAAACAGTGCCCTACACTAAACAGAGATTTTAAACAGTACCCTACACTAAACAGAGATTTTAAACAGTGCCCTGCACTAAACAGAAATTTTAAACAGTGCCCTACACTAAACAGAGATTTTAAACAGTGCCCTACACTAAACAGAGATTTTAAACAGTGCCCTACACTAAACAGAGATTTTAAACAGTGCCCTACACTAAACAGAGATTTTAAACAGTGTCCTACACTAAACAGAGATTTTAAACAGTACCCTACACTAAACAGAAATTTTAAACAGTTACACTATAAGGTAATTTAGCATGGCCAATCCTCCTTTTGTATACAGTCTGGGACAGTAAGGGACAATTTAGCATGGCCAATCGATCTAATATGCACATCTTGGGATACTAAGGGGCCACTTATCACGGCCAATCCACGTATCCTACACATCCTTGTACACCCATGGGAAATTTAGCATGGCTAATCCACCTCTTGTACAATGTGTACACCCATGGGAAATTTAGCATGACTAATCCACCTCTTGTACACACCTTGGGACACTAATGTCCAATTTAGCATGGCCAATCCACCTAACCTACACAGCTTGGGACACTCAGGGGAATTTAGCAATAAGGATAATTTACCATGGCCAATCCACCTCTTGTCCACAGCTTGGGACACAAACGGGATTTTAACATGTCCAATTGACCTCTCATCCACATCTTTAGCATCTAAGGATAGCCAATCCAGCTCTGGTACACATCTTGGGACACTAAGGAACAATTTTGCAAGGCAAATACACCTCTTGTACACATTGTGGAACACTAAAGTGAATTTAGCGCGGTCAATCCACATCTTGTACACTGCTTGGGAGACAAAGCGGCAATTTAACAAGATCATTCACACCTCGTACACACCTTGGAATACTAAGGGGAATTTAGCAGAGCCAATCCATCTCTCATACACGGCTTGGGACACTAAGGAGCAATTTATCATGACCAATCCACCCAACCTACACATCTTAGGCCGTGTCAGGGATTTTAACATGTCCAATTCTCATCCACATCTTGGGGCGCTAAAGGAAATTTAGCATGGCCAATCCACCTAATCTACACATCTTGGAATTAGGAAGGAGCAATTTAGCATGGCCAATTAACTGAACCCACACATCTTGGGACACTAAGGAACAATTTAGCCTGGCCAACCTACTAAACTTACACATTTTTGGGTGCTAAGGGGCCATTTATCATGGCCAATCCACCGCTCGTACACATCTTAGGACACTGAGGGGAATTTAGCCTGGCCAATCCACCTAATCTACAATAGTCTTCAGCCAGAGTGCTGAACCGATGACCCTCCTGGCCTCCTCCAGTGGGCCCCAGCAACCCAGATATCAGTCCTCAGCCACTTTGATTCACTCCATGACATCTCAAGAAATGGCAGGAACAACAGCAAGATGGACTATTCTTTCAATGGGAAAAAATCCCAGCTGTGCAGAGGGATCTGGGCGTCCTTGTGCAGGAATCTCAAGGAGTTGGTTTGCAGCAGGGGATGGAGAAGGAAACTGGAATTTTGTCCTTCGTTGCTGGAGGGATGGAGTTTAAAAGCAGCGAGGTTATGTATAAGGTGCTGGGGAGGCCACATCTGGAGTTACTGTGGACAGTTTTGGTGTCCTGCCTTGAGAAAAGGATATCCTGGGGGTGCAGAGGAGACTCACTGGGTCTCCCCAAACTGACAGAATTATTCAAACAAGAGTTGGCCCTGACACAGATAACAGCCAAAGAGGTAAGAAATATTGGTGTAAAACAGGGACTGGGACAGGCCTCAGATGAGGAAGGACAGAATTGGAGAAGATAGGGGTGCTGGGGGTGGGGGTAAAAAGAGACAAGACAGCGTTTGGGGAAGGAAAGGGAAAATAATAGCTCCAGAGGCAACACAACAGACCTTATTCCAGATGGAGTCGGCCACACTGCAGAGGACACATTTGGTCAGTTTCAGGGAGAATTGTTGGTGGTGGGAGAGATGATGGAGACAGGGGGTGGGGGGATAACATTCAGTCTACACAAGTGGACCCAGGGCAACATTCGGTGACCAAGGTTGTGAAAGCAGCTGAGGGGGTCCACGGGAATGCTCGCAAATGGATTTCACAGGATCGTTCCCTGGAATAAAAGGGAAAAACTTCCTGTTTAGCGATTACTGATCGATGCATTTCCATCTCAAACCGTGGCTACGATATTGGCCAGTGGGATAATATCCAGGCGGGGAATCCCTCTCCAGTTAGACTCAGAACTGGCTGCACAGGGGGGAGAGTTTGAGGAAAGTCTTTAGGGATCAGACAGAGATTTCACCACCCATAGAGTTCAGGATTGGGAGGACGGATGGACAGAAGAACAGCTGAACCAACACCGTGATGGATGGAGGAAGCGATCGGGTCCAGTTTCTCCTGAAGGACAACAGAGAGCCACTCTTTCCAGGGGAATATGGGGTTAACACCTTTCCAACGATTTTAGAAATCATTAAGATGATTTTAGCAAGGCCAATCCACCGAACATGCACATTTGGGACACTAAGGGGCAATTTAACATGGTCATTCCACTGAAACTACACACCTTGGGACACTTAGGGGCAACTTAGCATGGCCAATCCCCCAAACCTACACATCTTGGGATAGTAATGGGCAAACGGGAGGAGGAGAGTGAGTGGGAGACAGAGAGGCAGAGTTTGAGGGACTGAGTGAACATTCTCCCAAACAACATCAACAGTGATGGGATAAGCTTGGCAGAAAGGGAACCCTCCCAAACTGCCGACACCAGGAGACTGGGCGACGGTGAAACTAATAAGGAACGATTCTGTGTCAGGTGGGAAAAGGACCTTTTTCTGTATTAACCACCAGACAGACACGGGCCTCAGTTGATGGGGAGTCTGGTCTGCGATAGAGAGACGGGCTGGGCTAAAACTTTATCCAAACCAACAGCCTGGTATGGGTGAGATTCCCCAGTAAGAGACTGACAGCGACATCACTAACAATGTGGGATCATTCCCATTTGTAAATAGATCTCAGGTTCGATACAATGACAGTCGGAGAGAATTTATAGATAAGCAATGTGAGTAACTGAGGATATTGATATAATTTACCTCTGAGACTGTTCGTGAGTCAAAATACAGCGGGTTTTTATTTCAAAGCTCTGGGTTTTAACCCAGACATGTGGGAGAAACGGGTTCCAAACAAGGTCTGCCAGACTGCTCCTGGAACACAAATAGAAGCCACTATTTATACATTGGGAGTTTGACTTACAAACAGGACAGAAAATCGCAATTCTGGTCACCGATACTCACCCCTGACCACCTATACTCACACCTGACCATCTATACTCACACCTGACCATCTATATTCACACCTGACCATCTATATTCACACCTGACCATCTATACTCACACCTGACCATCTATACTCACACCTGACCATCTATATTCATACCTGACCATCTATATTCACCCCTGACCATCTATATTCACACCTGACCATCTATACTCACCCCTGACCATCTATACTCACACCTGACCATCTATATTCACACCTGACCATCTATACTCACCCCTGACCATCTATACTCACACCTGACCATCTATACTCACACCTTGACCATCTATATTCACACCTGACCATCTATATTCACCCCTGACCATCTATATTCACCCCTGACCATCTATATTCACATCTGACCATCTATATTCACACCTGACCATCTATATTCATACCTGACCATCTATATTAACACCTGACCATCCATATTCACCCCTGACCATCTATATTCACACCTGACCATCTATATTCACACCTGACCATCTATACTCACACCTGACCATCTACATTCATACCTGACCATCTATACTCACACCCGACCATCTATACTCACACCAGACCATCTATACTCACACCTGACCATCTATACTCACACCAGAACATCTATACTCACACCTCACCATCTATATTCAAACGTGACCATCTATATTCATACCTGACCATCTATATTCACAACTGACCATCTGTACTCACACCCGACCATCTATACTCACACCTGACCATCCACAGTCACACCTGACCATCTATATTCACACCTGACCATCTATACTCACACCTGACCATCTATACTTACACCTGACCATCTATACTCACACCTGACCATCTATATTCACACCTGACCATCTATACTCACACCTGACCATCTATATTCATACCTGACCATCTATACTCACACCTGACCATCTATATTCACACCTGACCATCGATATTCACACCTGACCATCTATATTCACACCGGACCATCTATATTCACACCTGACCATCTATACTCACACCTGACCATCTATACTCACACCTGACCATCTATATTCACACCTGACCATCTATACTCACACCTGACCATCTATACTCACACCTGACCATCTATATTCACACCTGACCATCTATACTCACACCTGACCATCTATATTCATACCTGACCATCTATACTCACACCTGACCATCTATATTCATACCTGACCACCTATACTCACACCTGACCATCTATACTCACACCTGACCATCTATATTCACACCCGACCATCTATACTCACACCTGACCATCTATACTCACACCTGACCATCTATATTCACACCTGACCATCTATATTCAGACCTGACCATCTATACTCACACCTGACCATCTATATTCACACCTGACCATCTATATTCACACCTGACCATCTATACTCACACCTGACCATCTATATTCACACCCGACCATCTATACTCACACCTGACCATCTATACTCATACCTGACCATCTATATTCACACCTGACCATCTATATTCAGACCTGACCATCTATATTCACACCTGACCATCTATATTCACACCTGACCATCTATACTCACACCTGACCATCTACATTCATACCTGACCATCTATACTCACACCCGACCATCTATACTCACACCAGACCATCTATACTCACACCTGACCATCTATACTCACACCAGAACATCTATACTCACACCTCACCATCTATATTCAAACGTGACCATCTATATTCATACCTGACCATCTATATTCACAACTGACCATCTGTACTCACACCCGACCATCTATACTCACACCTGACCATCCACAGTCACACCTGACCATCTATATTCACACCTGACCATCTATACTCACACCTGACCATCTATACTTACACCTGGCCATCTATACTCACACCTGACCATCTATATTCACACCTGACCATCTATACT
>JBBMRE010000157.1:0-270000 GCA_037974335.1 Prionace glauca | reverse complement strand
CTCGGTCCTTGTGTCTCTCTCACGGTCCCTGTGTCTCTCTCTCTCAGTCCGTGTGTCTCTCTCGGTCACTGTCTCTCTCTCGGTCCCTGTGTCTCTCTCGGTCCCTGTGTCTCTCTTGGTCCCTGTGTCTCACTCGGTCACTGTCTCTCTATCGGTCCCTGTGTCTCTCTCGGTCCCTGTGTCTCTCTCGGTCCCTGTGTCTCACTCGGTCCCTGTCTCCCTCTCGGTCCCTGTGTCTCTCTCGGTCCTTGTGTCTCTCTCACGGTCCCTGTGTCTCTCTCTCTCAGTCCGTGTGTCTCTCTCGGTCACTGTCTCTCTCTCGGTCCCTGTGTCTCTCTCGGTCCCTGTGTCTCTCTCGGTCCCTGTGTCTCACTCGGTCCCTGTCTCTCTCTCGGTCCCTTTGTCTCACTCTCAGTTTCAGTGTCTCTGTCGGTCCCTGTGTCCCTCTCTAGGTCCCTGTGTCTCTTTGGGTCCCTGTGTCTCTCTCTGGGTCCCTGTGTCTCACTCGGTCCCTGTCTCTCTCTCGGTCCCTGTGTCTCACTCGGTCCCTGTGTCTCTCTCTCGGTCCCTGTGTCTCTCTCGGTCCTTGTGCCTCTCTCTCGGTCCCTGTGTCTCTCTCTCTCAGTCCTTGTGTCTCTCTCGGTCACTGTCTCTCTCTGGGTCCCTGTGTCTCTCTCGGTCTCAGTGTCTCACTCGGTCCCTGTGTCTCTCTCTCGGTCCCTGTGTCTCACTCGGTCCCTGTGTCTCTCTCTCGGTCCCTGTGTCTCTCACTCGGTCCCTGTGTCTCTCACTCGGTCCCTGTCTCTCTCTCGGTCACTGTGTGTCACTCGCTCACTGTCTCTCTCTCTCAGTTTCAGTGTCTCTGTCGGTCCCTGTGACTCTCTCTGGGTCCCTGTGTCTCACTCGGTTCCTGTCACTCTCTCGGTCCCTGTGTCTCACTCGGTCCCTGTGTCTCTCTCTCTAGGACCCTGTCTCTCTCTCACGGTCCCTGTGTCTCACGCGGTCCCTGTGTCTCTCTCTCGGTCCCTGAGTCTCTCTCTCGGTCCCTGTCTCTCTCTCGGTCCCTCTGTCTCTCTCTCTGTCCCTCTGTCTCTCTCTCTGTCCCTGTGTCTCTCTCGGTCCCGGTGTCTCTCTCGTTCCCTGTGTCTCTCTCTTGCTCCCTGTGTCTTTCTTGGTCCCTGTGTCTCACTCGGTCCCTGTGTCTCTCCGTCTCCCTGTCTCTCTCTCTCAGTCCCTGTGCCTCTCTCTCTGTCCTGGCGTCTCTCTCTCGTTCACTGTGTCTCTCTCTCGGTCCCTGTGTCTCTCTCGGTCCCTGTATCTCTCTCTCACCTCTGTGTCTCTCTCGGTCCTGGTGTCTCTCTTGGTCCCTGTGTCTCTCTCTCAGTCCCTGTGTCTCTCTCTCGGTGCTTGTGTCTCTCTCTCGGACCCTGTGTCTCTCTCAGTCACTGTGTCTCTCTCGGTCCCTGTCACTCTCTCTCGGTCCCTGTATCTCTCTCTCGGTCACTGTGTCTCTCTCGGTCCCTGTCACTCGCTCAGTCCCTGTGTCTCTCACTCGGTCCGTGTGTCTCTCTCTCGGTCCCTGTGTCTCTCTCTCTCGGTCCCTGTGTCTCTCTTGGTCCCTGTATCTCTCTCTCAGTCCCTGTGTCTCTCTCGGTCCCTGTGTCTCTCTCTCGGTCCCTGTGACTCTCTCAGTCCCTGTATCTCTCTCTCACCCCTGTGTCTCTCTCGGTCCTGGTGTCTCTCTTGGTCCCTGTGTCTCTCTCTCTCAGTCCCTGTGTCTCTCTCTCAGTCCCTGTGTCTCTCTCTCGTTGCCTGTGTCTCTCTCTCTCAGTCCCTGTGTCTCTCTCTCAGTCCCTGTGTCTCTCTCTCAGTCCCTGTGTCTCACTGGGTCCCTGTGTCTCTCTCTCCCTCAGTCCCTGTGTCTCTCTCGGTGCCTGTGTCTCTCTCGGTCCCTGTGTCTCTCTCGGTCCCTGTGTCTCTCTCTCTCGGTCCCTGTGTCTCTCTGAGTCCCTGTGACTCTCTCGGTCCCTGTGTCTCTCTCTAGGTCCTTGTGTCTCTCTCGGTCCCTGTGTCTCTCTCTCTCGGTCCCTGTGTCCCTCTTGGTCCCTGTGTCTCTCTCTCAGTCCCTGTGTCTCTCTCGGTGCCTGTGTCTCTCTCTCGGTCCCTGTGACTCTCTCAGTCCCTGTGACTCGCTCAGTCCTTGTGTCTCTCTCTCGGTCCCTGTGTCCCTCTCGGTCCCTGTGTCTCTCTCGGTCCCTGTGTCTCTCTCTCTGAATCCCTGTGCCTCTCTCTCAGCCCCTGTGTCTCTCTCTCGTTGCCTGTGTCTCTCTCTCTCAGTCCCTGTGTCTCTCTCTCAGTCCCTGTGTCTCTCTCGGTCCCTGTGTCTCTCTCGGTCCCTGTGTCTCTCTCAGTCCCTGTGTCTCACTCGGTGCCTTGTGTCTCTCTCTCGATCCCTGTGTTTCTCTCTCCCAGTCCCTGTGTCTCTCTCGGTCACTGTCTCTCTCTCGGTCTCTGTGTCTCACTCGGTCACTGTGTCTCTCTCGGTCCCTGTGTCTCTCTCTTGCTCCCTGTGTCTTTCTCGGTTCCTGTGACTCTCCCGGTCCCTGTCGCTCTCTTTCTCAGTCCCTGTGTCTCTCTCTCGGTCCTTGTGTCTCTCTCTCGGTCCCTGTGTCTCCCTCGGTCCGTGTGTCTCACTCGTTCCCTGTGTCTCTCTCGGTCCCTGTATCTCTCTCTCACCCCTGTGTCTCTCTCGGTCCTGGTGTCTCTCTTGGTCCCTGTGTCTCTCTCTCTCAGTCCCTGTGTCTCTCTCTCAGTCCCTGTGTCTCTCTCTCATTGCCTGTGTCTCTCTCTCTCAGTCCCTGTGTCTCTCTCTCAGTCCCTGTGTCTCTCTCTCAGTTCCTGTGTCTCTCTCTCGGTCCCTGTCTCTCTCTCGGTCCCTCTGTCTCTCTCTCGGTCCCTGTGTCTCTCTCGCGGTCTCTGTGTCTCTATCTCGGTCCCTGTGTCTCTCTCAGTCCTTATGTCTCTCTCTCTCGGTCGCTGTCTCTCTCTCTCTTTCTCAGTCCCTGTGTCTCTCTCTCGGTCCTTGTGTCTCTCTCTCGGTCCCTGTGTCTCCCTCGGTCCGTGTGTCTCACTCGTTCCCTGTGTCTCTCTCGGTCCCTGTATCTCTCTCTCACCCCTGTGTCTCTCTCGGTCCTGGTGTCTCTCTTGGTCCCTGTGTCTCTCTCTCTCAGTCCCTGTGTCTCTCTCTCAGTCCCTGTGTCTCTCTCTCATTGCCTGTGTCTCTCTCTCTCAGTCCCTGTGTCTCTCTCTCAGTCCCTGTGTCTCTCTCTCAGTTCCTGTGTCTCTCTCTCGGTCCCTGTCTCTCTCTCGGTCCCTCTGTCTCTCTCTCGGTCCCTGTGTCTCTCTCGCGGTCTCTGTGTCTCTATCTCGGTCCCTGTGTCTCTCTCAGTCCTTATGTCTCTCTCTCTCGGTCGCTGTCTCTCTCTCTCTCTCTCAGTCCCTGTGTCTCTCACGGTCACTGTCTCTCTCTAGCTCCCTGTGTCTCTCTCGGTCCCTGTGTCTCTCTCGGTCACTCTCCCAGTCCCTGTGTCTCACTCGGTCCCTGTGATTCTCGTGGTCCTTGTGTCTCTCTCTTTGTCCCTGTGTCTCTCTCAGTCACTGTTTCTCTCTCGGTCCCTGTGTCTCTCTCGGTCTCTGTGTCTCACTCGGTCCCTCTGTCTCTCTCGGTCCCTTTGTCTCTCTCTCGGTCCCTGTGTCTCTCACTCGGTCCCTGTCTCTCTCTCGGTCCCTGTGTCTCTCTCTGACCCGGTGACTCGCTCAGTCCCTGTGTCTCTTACTCGGTCCCTGTGTCTCACTCGGTCCCTGTGTCTCGCTCGGTCCCTGTGTCTCCATCGCACCCCTGTGTCTCACTCGGTCCCTGTGTCTCTCTCTCTCTCAGTCCCTGTGTCTCTCCCTCGGTTCCTGTGTCTCTCTCGGTCCCTGTGTCTCTCCCGGTCCCTGTGCCTTACTCGGTCCCTGTGTCTCTCTCGGTCCTTGTGTCTCTCTCTCTCGGTCCCTGTGTCTCTCTCTCTCTCAGTCCCTGTGTCTCTCCCTCGGTCCCTGTGTCTCTCTCGGTCCCTGTGTCTCTCTCGGTCCCTGTGTCTCTCTCGGTCCTTGTGTCTCTCTCTCGGACCCTGTGTCTCTCTCTTTCAGTCCCTGTCTCTCTCACTCAGTCCCTGTCTCTCTCTCGGTCCCTGTGTCTCACACGGTCCCTGACTCTCTCTATGTTTCAGTGTCTCTGTCGGTCCCTGTGACTCTCTCGGTCCCTGTGTCTCTCTCGGTCCTTGTGTCTCTCTCGTTCCCTGTGTCTATCTCTGGGTCCCTGTGTCTCACTCGGTCCCTGTCACTCTCTCGGTCCCTGTGTCTCAATCAGTCCCTGTGTCTCTCTCTCAGCCCTGTCTCGCTCTCTCGGTCACTGTGTTTCTCTCGGTCCCTGTGTCTTACTCTCGGTCCCTGTGTCTCTCACTCGGTACCTGTCTCTGTCTCGGTCCCTGTGTCTGTCTCTTTCACCCTGTGTCTCTCCCGGTCCCTGTCTCTCTCTCTCAGTCCCTGTGTCTCTCTCTCGGTCCCTGTGACTCTCTCGGTCCCTGTGTCTCTCTCTAGGTCCTTGTGTCTCTCTCGGTCCCTGTGCCTCTCTCTCGGTCCCTGTGACTCTCTCAGTCCCTGTGTTTCTCTCTCGGTCCCTGTGTCTCTCTCCCTCGGTCCCTGTGTCTCTCTCGGTCCCTGTGTCTGACTCGGTCCCTGTGTCTCTCTCCCTCGGTCCATGTGTCTCTCTCGGTCCTGGTGTCTCTCTTGGTCCCTGTGTCTCTCTCTCAGTCCCTGTGTCTCTCTCTCGGTGCCTGTGTCTCTCTCTCGGTCCCTCTGACTCTCTCAGTCCCTGTGTCTCTCTCTCGGTCCCTGTCTCTCTCTCGGTCCCTGTGACTCGCTCAGTCCCTGTCTCACACTCGGTCACTGTGTCTTTCTCGGTCCCTGTGTCTCTCTGTCTCGGTCCCTGTGTCTCTCTCGGTCCCTGTCTCTCTCTCGGTACCTGTGTCTCAATCAGTCCCAGTGTCTCTCTCGGTCCCTGTGTCTCCCTCTCACCCCTGTGTCTCTCTCGGTCCTTGTGTCTCTCTCTCGGTCCCTGTGTCTCTCTCTCTCAGTCCCTGTGTCTCTCTCGGTCACTGTCTCTCTCTCGGCCCCTGTGTCTCTCTCGGTCCCTGTCTCTCTCTCGGTCCCTGTGACTCGCTCAGTCCCTGTGTCTCTCTTTGTCCCTGTGTCTCTCTCAGTCCCTGTGACTCTCTCGGTCCCTGTGTCTCTCTCTCGGTCGCTGTGTCTCTCTCTCTCGGTCCCTGTGTCTCTCTCCCTCGGTCCCTGTGTCTCACTTGGACCCTGTGTCTCTCTCTCTCGGTCCCTGTGTCACTATCGGTCCCTGTGTCTCCCTCTCACCCCTGTGTCTCACACGGTCCCTGTGTTTCTCTCGTTCCCTGTGTCTCTCTCTCAGTCCCTGTGTCCCTCTCGGTCCCTGTGTCTCACTCGGTCCCTGTGTCTCACTCAGTCCCTGTGTGTCTCTCTCTCAGTCCCTGTGTCTCACTCGGTCCCTGTGTCTCTCTCTCGGTCGCTGTGTCTCTCTCTCCCTCAGTCCCTGTGTCTCTCTCGGTGCCTGTGTCTCTCTCGGTCCCTGTGTCTCTCTCGGTCCCTGTGTCTCTCTCAGTCCCTGTGTCTCACTCGGTGCCTGTGTCTCTCTCGGTCCTTGTGTCTCTCTCTCGGTCCCTGTGTCTCTCTCTCCCAGTCCCTGTGTCTCTCTCGGTCACTGTCTCTCTCTCGGTCTCTGTGTCTCACTCGGTCACTGTGTCTCTCTCGGTCCCTGTGTCTCTCTCTTGCTCCCTGTGTCTTTCTCGGTTCCTGTTTCTCTCCCGGTCCCTGTCTCTCTCTCTCTCAGTCCCTGTGTCTCCCTCTCACCCCTGTGTCTCACACGGTCCCTGTGTCTCACTCGTTCCCTGTGTCTCTCTCGGTCCCTGTATCTCTCTCTCACCCCTGTGTCTCTCTCGGTCCTGGTGTCTCTCTTGGTCCCTGTGTCTCTCTCTCTCAGTCCTTGTGTCTCTCTCTCAGTCCCTGTGTCTCTCTCTCGTTGCCTGTGTCTCTCTCTCTCAGTCCCTGTGTCTCTCTCTCAGTCCCTGTGTCTCTCTCTCAGTTCCTGTGTCTCTCTCTCGGTCCCTGTTTCTCTCTCTCGGTCTCTGTGTCTCTCTCTCTCCGTCCCTGTGTCTGCTATGTCCCTCTGTCTCCCTCTCGGTCCCTGTGTCTCTCTCTCTCGGTCCCTGTGTCTCTCTCTCTCGGTCCCTGTGTCCCTCTTGGTCCCTGTGTCTCTCTCTCAGTCCCTGTGTCTCTCTCGGTGCCTGTGTCTCTCTCTCGGTCCCTGTGACTCTCTCAGTCCCTGTGACTCGCTCAGTCCTTGTGTCTCTCTCTCGGTCCCTGTGTCCCTCTCGGTCCCTGTGTCTCTCTCGGTCCCTGTGTCTCTCTCTCTGAATCCCTGTGCCTCTCTCTCAGCCCCTGTGTCTCTCTCTCGTTGCCTGTGTCTCTCTCTCTCAGTCCCTGTGTCTCTCTCTCAGTCCCTGTGTCTCTCTCGGTCCCTGTGTCTCTCTCGGTCCCTGTGTCTCTCTCAGTCCCTGTGTCTCACTCGGTGCCTTGTGTCTCTCTCTCGATCCCTGTGTTTCTCTCTCCCAGTCCCTGTGTCTCTCTCGGTCACTGTCTCTCTCTCGGTCTCTGTGTCTCACTCGGTCACTGTGTCTCTCTCGGTCCCTGTGTCTCTCTCTTGCTCCCTGTGTCTTTCTCGGTTCCTGTGACTCTCCCGGTCCCTGTCGCTCTCTTTCTCAGTCCCTGTGTCTCTCTCTCGGTCCTTGTGTCTCTCTCTCGGTCCCTGTGTCTCCCTCGGTCCGTGTGTCTCACTCGTTCCCTGTGTCTCTCTCGGTCCCTGTATCTCTCTCTCACCCCTGTGTCTCTCTCGGTCCTGGTGTCTCTCTTGGTCCCTGTGTCTCTCTCTCTCAGTCCCTGTGTCTCTCTCTCAGTCCCTGTGTCTCTCTCTCATTGCCTGTGTCTCTCTCTCTCAGTCCCTGTGTCTCTCTCTCAGTCCCTGTGTCTCTCTCTCAGTTCCTGTGTCTCTCTCTCGGTCCCTGTCTCTCTCTCGGTCCCTCTGTCTCTCTCTCGGTCCCTGTGTCTCTCTCGCGGTCTCTGTGTCTCTATCTCGGTCCCTGTGTCTCTCTCAGTCCTTATGTCTCTCTCTCTCGGTCGCTGTCTCTCTCTCTCTTTCTCAGTCCCTGTGTCTCTCTCTCGGTCCTTGTGTCTCTCTCTCGGTCCCTGTGTCTCCCTCGGTCCGTGTGTCTCACTCGTTCCCTGTGTCTCTCTCGGTCCCTGTATCTCTCTCTCACCCCTGTGTCTCTCTCGGTCCTGGTGTCTCTCTTGGTCCCTGTGTCTCTCTCTCTCAGTCCCTGTGTCTCTCTCTCAGTCCCTGTGTCTCTCTCTCATTGCCTGTGTCTCTCTCTCTCAGTCCCTGTGTCTCTCTCTCAGTCCCTGTGTCTCTCTCTCAGTTCCTGTGTCTCTCTCTCGGTCCCTGTCTCTCTCTCGGTCCCTCTGTCTCTCTCTCGGTCCCTGTGTCTCTCTCGCGGTCTCTGTGTCTCTATCTCGGTCCCTGTGTCTCTCTCAGTCCTTATGTCTCTCTCTCTCGGTCGCTGTCTCTCTCTCTCTCTCTCAGTCCCTGTGTCTCTCACGGACACTGTCTCTCTCTAGCTCCCTGTGTCTCTCTCGGTCCCTGTGTCTCTCTCGGTCACTCTCCCAGTCCCTGTGTCTCACTCGGTCCCTGTGATTCTCGTGGTCCTTGTGTCTCTCTCTTTGTCCCTGTGTCTCTCTCAGTCACTGTTTCTCTCTCGGTCCCTGTGTCTCTCTCGGTCTCTGTGTCTCACTCGGTCCCTCTGTCTCTCTCGGTCCCTTTGTCTCTCTCTCGGTCCCTGTGTCTCTCACTCGGTCCCTGTCTCTCTCTCGGTCCCTGTGTCTCTCTCTGACCCGGTGACTCGCTCAGTCCCTGTGTCTCTTACTCGGTCCCTGTGTCTCACTCGGTCCCTGTGTCTCGCTCGGTCCCTGTGTCTCCATCGCACCCCTGTGTCTCACTCGGTCCCTGTGTCTCTCTCTCTCTCAGTCCCTGTGTCTCTCCCTCGGTTCCTGTGTCTCTCTCGGTCCCTGTGTCTCTCCCGGTCCCTGTGCCTTACTCGGTCCCTGTGTCTCTCTCGGTCCTTGTGTCTCTCTCTCTCGGTCCCTGTGTCTCTCTCTCTCTCAGTCCCTGTGTCTCTCCCTCGGTCCCTGTGTCTCTCTCGGTCCCTGTGTCTCTCTCGGTCCCTGTGTCTCTCTCGGTCCTTGTGTCTCTCTCTCGGACCCTGTGTCTCTCTCTTTCAGTCCCTGTCTCTCTCACTCGGTCCCTGTCTCTCTCTCGGTCCCTGTGTCTCACACGGTCCCTGACTCTCTCTATGTTTCAGTGTCTCTGTCGGTCCCTGTGACTCTCTCGGTCCCTGTGTCTCTCTCGGTCCTTGTGTCTCTCTCGTTCCCTGTGTCTATCTCTGGGTCCCTGTGTCTCACTCGGTCCCTGTCACTCTCTCGGTCCCTGTGTCTCAATCAGTCCCTGTGTCTCTCTCTCAGCCCTGTCTCGCTCTCTCGGTCACTGTGTTTCTCTCGGTCCCTGTGTCTTACTCTCGGTCCCTGTGTCTCTCACTCGGTACCTGTCTCTGTCTCGGTCCCTGTGTCTGTCTCTTTCACCCTGTGTCTCTCCCGGTCCCTGTCTCTCTCTCTCAGTCCCTGTGTCTCTCTCTCGGTCCCTGTGACTCTCTCGGTCCCTGTGTCTCTCTCTAGGTCCTTGTGTCTCTCTCGGTCCCTGTGCCTCTCTCTCGGTCCCTGTGACTCTCTCAGTCCCTGTGTTTCTCTCTCGGTCCCTGTGTCTCTCTCCCTCGGTCCCTGTGTCTCTCTCGGTCCCTGTGTCTGACTCGGTCCCTGTGTCTCTCTCCCTCGGTCCATGTGTCTCTCTCGGTCCTGGTGTCTCTCTTGGTCCCTGTGTCTCTCTCTCAGTCCCTGTGTCTCTCTCTCGGTGCCTGTGTCTCTCTCTCGGTCCCTCTGACTCTCTCAGTCCCTGTGTCTCTCTCTCGGTCCCTGTCTCTCTCTCGGTCCCTGTGACTCGCTCAGTCCCTGTCTCACACTCGGTCACTGTGTCTTTCTCGGTCCCTGTGTCTCTCTGTCTCGGTCCCTGTGTCTCTCTCGGTCCCTGTCTCTCTCTCGGTACCTGTGTCTCAATCAGTCCCAGTGTCTCTCTCGGTCCCTGTGTCTCCCTCTCACCCCTGTGTCTCTCTCGGTCCTTGTGTCTCTCTCTCGGTCCCTGTGTCTCTCTCTCTCAGTCCCTGTGTCTCTCTCGGTCACTGTCTCTCTCTCGGCCCCTGTGTCTCTCTCGGTCCCTGTCTCTCTCTCGGTCCCTGTGACTCGCTCAGTCCCTGTGTCTCTCTTTGTCCCTGTGTCTCTCTCAGTCCCTGTGACTCTCTCGGTCCCTGTGTCTCTCTCTCGGTCGCTGTGTCTCTCTCTCTCGGTCCCTGTGTCTCTCTCCCTCGGTCCCTGTGTCTCACTTGGACCCTGTGTCTCTCTCTCTCGGTCCCTGTGTCACTATCGGTCCCTGTGTCTCCCTCTCACCCCTGTGTCTCACACGGTCCCTGTGTTTCTCTCGTTCCCTGTGTCTCTCTCTCAGTCCCTGTGTCCCTCTCGGTCCCTGTGTCTCACTCGGTCCCTGTGTCTCACTCAGTCCCTGTGTGTCTCTCTCTCAGTCCCTGTGTCTCACTCGGTCCCTGTGTCTCTCTCTCGGTCGCTGTGTCTCTCTCTCCCTCAGTCCCTGTGTCTCTCTCGGTGCCTGTGTCTCTCTCGGTCCCTGTGTCTCTCTCGGTCCCTGTGTCTCTCTCAGTCCCTGTGTCTCACTCGGTGCCTGTGTCTCTCTCGGTCCTTGTGTCTCTCTCTCGGTCCCTGTGTCTCTCTCTCCCAGTCCCTGTGTCTCTCTCGGTCACTGTCTCTCTCTCGGTCTCTGTGTCTCACTCGGTCACTGTGTCTCTCTCGGTCCCTGTGTCTCTCTCTTGCTCCCTGTGTCTTTCTCGGTTCCTGTTTCTCTCCCGGTCCCTGTCTCTCTCTCTCTCAGTCCCTGTGTCTCCCTCTCACCCCTGTGTCTCACACGGTCCCTGTGTCTCACTCGTTCCCTGTGTCTCTCTCGGTCCCTGTATCTCTCTCTCACCCCTGTGTCTCTCTCGGTCCTGGTGTCTCTCTTGGTCCCTGTGTCTCTCTCTCTCAGTCCTTGTGTCTCTCTCTCAGTCCCTGTGTCTCTCTCTCGTTGCCTGTGTCTCTCTCTCTCAGTCCCTGTGTCTCTCTCTCAGTCCCTGTGTCTCTCTCTCAGTTCCTGTGTCTCTCTCTCGGTCCCTGTTTCTCTCTCTCGGTCTCTGTGTCTCTCTCTCTCCGTCCCTGTGTCTGCTATGTCCCTCTGTCTCCCTCTCGGTCCCTGTGTCTCTCTCTCTCGGTCCCTGTGTCTCTCTCGCGGTCTCTGTGTCTCTATCTCGATCCATGTGTCTGCTCGGTCCCAGTGTCTCCAACTCGGTCCCTGTGTCTCTCTCGGTCCTTGTGTCTCTCTCTCTCGGTCGCTGTCTCTCTCTCTCTCTCTCAGTCCCTGTGTCTCTCACGGTCACTGTCTCTCTCTAGCTCCCTGTGTCTCTCTCGGTCACTGTCTCAGTCCCTGTGTCTCACTCGGTCCCTGTGATTCTCTTGGTCCTTGTGTCTCTCTCTCGGTCCCTGTGTCTCTCTCTCCCACTCCCTGTGTCTCTCTCAGTCACTGTTTCTCTCTCGGTCCCTGTGTCTCTCTCGGTCTCTGTGTCTCACTCGGTCCCTCTGTCTCTCTCGGTCCCTTTGTCTCTCTCTCGGTCCCTGTGTCTCTCTCTCGGTCCCTGTGTCTCTCTCTGACCCGGTGACTTGCTCAGTCCCTGTGTCTCTTACTCGGTCCCTGTGTCTCACTCGGTCCCTGTGTCTCGCTCGGTCCCTGTGTCTCCATCGCACCCCTGTGTCTCACTCGGTCCCTGTGTCTCTCTCGGTCCTTGTGTCTCTCTCTCTCGGTCCCTGTGTCTCTCTCTCTCTCAGTCCCTGTGTCTCTCCCTCGGTCCCTGTGTCTCTCTCGGTCCCTGTGTCTCTCCCGGTCCCTGTGCCTCACTCGGTCCCTGTGTCTCTCTCGGTCCTTGTGTCTCTCTCTCTCGGTCCCTGTGTCTCTCTCTCTCTCAGTCCCTGTGTCTCTCCCTCGGTCCCTGTGTCTCTCTCGGTCCCTGTGTCTCTCTCGGTCCCTGTGTCTCTCTCGGTCCTTGTGTCTCTCTCTCGGACCCTGTGTCTCTCTCTTTCAGTCCCTGTCTCTCTCACTCGGTCCCTGTCTCTCTCTCGGTCCCTGTGTCTCACTCGGTCCCTGACTCTCTCTATGTTTCAGTGTCTCTGTCGGTCCCTGTGACTCTCTCGGTCCCTGTGTCTCTCTCTAGGTCCTTGTGTCTCTCTCGGTCCCTGTGTCTATCTCTGGGTCCCTGTGTCTCACTCGGTCCCTGTCACTCTCTCGGTCCCTGTGTCTCAATCAGTCCCTGTGTCTCTCTCTCGGCCCTGTCTCTCTCTCTCGGTCACTGTGTTTCTCTCGGTCCCTGTGTCTTACTCTCGGTCCCTGTGTCTCTCACTCGGTACCTGTCTCTGTCTCGGTCCCTGTGTCTGTCTCTTTCACCCTGTGTCTCTCCCGGTCCCTGTCTCTCTCTCTCAGTCCCTGTGTCTCTCTCTCGGTCCCTGTGACTCTCTCGGTCCCTGTGTCTCTCTCTAGGTCCTTGTGTCTCTCTCGGTCCCTGTGTCGCTCTCTGGGTCCCTGTGTCTCTCTCTCGGTCCCTGTGACTCTCTCAGTCCCTGTGTTTCTCTCTCGGTCCCTGTGTCTCTCTCCCTCGGTCCCTGTGTCTCTCTCGGTCCCTGTGTCTCACTCGGTCCCTGTGTCTCTCTCCCTCGGTCCATGTGTCTCTCTCGGTCCTGGTGTCTCTCTTGGTCCCTGTGTCTCTCTCTCAGTCCCTGTGTCTCTCTCTCGGTGCCTGTGTCTCTCTCTCGGTCCCTCTGACTCTCTCAGTCCCTGTGTCTCTCTCTCGGTCCCTGTCTCTCTCTCGGTCCCTGTGACTCGCTCAGTCCCTGTCTCACACTCGGTCACTGTGTCTTTCTCGGTCCCTGTGTCTCTCTGTCTCGGTCCCTGTGTCTCTCTCGGTCCCTGTCTCTCTCTCGGTCCCTGTGTCTCAATCGGTCCCAGTGTCTCTCTCGGTCCCTGTGTCTCTCTCTCGGTCCCTGTGTCTCTCTCTCTCAGTCCCTGTGTCTCTCTCGGTCACTGTCTCTCTCTCGGCCCCTGTGTCTCTCTCGGTCCCTGTCTCTCTCTCGGTCCCTGTGACTCGCTCAGTCCCTGTGTCTCTCTTTGTCCCTGTGTCTCTCTCAGTCCCTGTGACTCTCTCGGTCCCTGTGTCTCTCTCTCGGTCGCTGTGTCTCTCTCTCTCGGTCCCTGTGTCTCTCTCTCTCGGTCCCTGTGTCACTATCGGTCCCTGTGTCTCCCTCTCACCCCTGTGTCTCACACGGTCCCTGTGTTTCTCTCGTTCCCTGTGTCTCTCTCTCAGTCCCTGTGTCCCTCTCGGTCCCTGTGTCTCACTCGGTCCCTGTGTCTCACTCAGTCCCTGTGTCTCTCTCTCAGTCCCTGTGTCTCACTCGGTCCCTGTGTCTCTCTCTCGGTCGCTGTGTCTCTCTCTCCCTCAGTCCCTGTGTCTCTCTCGGTGCCTGTGTCTCTCTCGGTCCCTGTGTCTCTCTCGATCCCTGTGTCTCTCTCAGTCCCTGTGTCTCACTCGGCGCCTGTGTCTCTCTCGGTCCTTGTGTCTCTCTCTCGGTCCCTGTGTCTCTCTCTCCCAGTCCCTGTGTCTCTCTCGGTCACTGTCTCTCTCTCGGTCTCTGTGTCTCACTCGGTCACTGTGTCTCTCTCGGTCCCTGTGTCTCTCTCTTGCTCCCTGTGTCTTTCTCGGTCCCTGTGTCTCACTCGGTCCCTGTGTCTCACTCGGTCCCTGTGTCACTCTCTCGGTCCCTGTCTCTCTCTCTCGGTCCCTGTCTCTCTCTCGGTCCCTGTGTCTCTCTCGGTCCCTGTGTCTCTCTCTCGGTCCTTGTGTCTCTCTCTCCCTCAGTCCCTGTGTCTCTCTCGGTCACTGTCTCCCTCGGTCCCTGTGTCTCTCTCGGTCCCTGTGTCTCTCTCGGTCCCTGTGTCTCTCTCTCGGTCCCTGTGTCTCTCTCTCGGTCCCTGTGACTCTCTCAGTCCCTGTATCTCTCTCTCACCCCTGTGTCTCTCTCGGTCCTGGTGTCTCTCTTGGTCCCTGTGTCTCTCTCTCTCAGTCCCTGTGTCTCTCTCTCAGTCCCTGTGTCTCTCTCTCGTTGCCTGTGTCTCTCTCTCTCAGTCCCTGTGTCTCTCTCTCAGTCCCTGTGTCTCTCTCTCAGTCCCTGTGTCTCACTGGGTCCCTGTGTCTCTCTCTCCCTCAGTCCCTGTGTCTCTCTCGGTGCCTGTGTCTCTCTCAGTCCCTGTGTCTCTCTCTCCCTCAGTCCCTGTGTCTCTCTCGGTGCCTGTGTCTCTCTCGGTCCTTGTGTCTCTCTCTCGGTCCCTGTGTCTCTCTCTCCCAGTCCCTGTGTCTCTCTCGGTCACTGTCTCTCTCTCGGTCTCTGTGTCTCACTCGGTCCCGGTGTCTCTCTCGGTCCCTGTGTCTCTCTCTTGCTCCCTGTGTCTTTCTCGGTCCCTGTGTCTCTCCCGGTCCCTGTCTCTCTCTCTCAGTCCCTGTGTCTCTCTCTCGGTCCTTGTGTCTCTCTCTCGGTCCCTGTGTCTCCCTCGGTACGTGTGTCTCACTCGTTCCCTGTGTCTCTCTCGGTCCCTGTATCTCTCTCTCACCCCTGTGTCTCTCTCGGTCGTGGTGTCTCTCTCTCAGTCCCTGTGTCTCTCTCTCGTTGCCTGTGTCTCTCTCTCTCAGTCCCTGTGTCTCTCTCTCAGTCCCTGTGTCTCTCTCTCAGTCCCTGTGTCTCACTCGGTCCCTGTGTCGCACTCTGGGTCCCTGTGTCTCTCTCTCGGTCCCTGTGACTCTCTCAGTCCCTGTGTTTCTCTCTCGGTCCCTGTGTCTCTCTCCCTCAGTCCCTGTGTCTCTCTCGGTCCCTGTGTCTCACTCGGTCCCTGTGTCTCTCTCCCTCGGTCCCTGTGTCTCTCTCGGTCCTGGTGTCTCTCTCGGTCCCTGTGTCTCTCCCTCGGTCCCTGTGTCTCTCTCGGTCCCTGTGTCTCTCTCGGTCCCTGTGTCTCTCTCGGTCCTTGTGTCTCTCTCTCGGACCCTGTGTCTCTCTCTTTCAGTCCCTGTCTCTCTCACTCGGTCCCTGTCTCTCTCTCGGTCCCTGTGTCTCACTCGGTCCCTGACTCTCTCTATGTTTCAGTGTCTCTGTCGGTCCCTGTGACTCTCTCGGTCCCTGTGTCTCTCTCTAGGTCCTTGTATCTCTCTCGGTCCCTGTGTCTATCTCTGGGTCCCTGTGTCTCACTCGGTCCCTGTCACTCTCTCGGTCCCTGTGTCTCAATCAGTCCCTGTGTCTCTCTCTCGGCCCTGTCTCTCTCTCTCGGTCACTGTGTTTCTCTCGGTCCCTGTGTCTTACTCTCGGTCCCTGTGTCTCTCACTCGGTACCTGTCTCTGTCTCGGTCCCTGTGTCTGTCTCTTTCACCCTGTGTCTCTCCCGGTCCCTGTCTCTCTCTCTCAGTCCCTGTGTCTCTCTCTCGGTCCCCGTGACTCTCTCGGTCCCTGTGTCTCTCTCTAGGTCCTTGTGTCTCTCTCGGTCCCTGTGTCGCTCTCTGGGTCCCTGTGTCTCTCTCTCGGTCCCTGTGACTCTCTCAGTCCCTGTGTTTCTCTCTCGGTCCCTGTGTCTCTCTCCCTCGGTCCCTGTGTCTCTCTCGGTCCCTGTGTCTCACTCGGTCCCTGTGTCTCTCTCCCTCGGTCCATGTGTCTCTCTCAGTCCTGGTGTCTCTCTTGGTCCCTGTGTCTCTCTCTCAGTCCCTGTGTCTCTCTCTCGGTGCCTGTGACTCTCTCTCGGTCCCTCTGACTCTCTCAGTCCCTGTGTCTCTCTCTCGGTCCCTGTCTCTCTCTCGGTCCCTGTGACTCGCTCAGTCCCTGTCTCACACTCGGTCACTGTGTCTTTCTCGGTCCCTGTGTCTCTCTGTCTCGGTCCCTGTGTCTCTCTCGGTCCCTGTCTCTCTCTCGGTCCCTGTGTCTCAATCGGTCCCAGTGTCTCTCTCGGTCCCTGTGTCTCTCTCTCGGTCCCTGTGTCTCTCTCGGTCCCTGTCTCTCTCTCGGCCCCTGTGTCTCTCTCGGTCCCTGTCTCTCTCTCGGTCCCTGTGACTCGCTCAGTCCCTGTGTCTCTCTTTGTCCCTGTGTCTCTCTCAGTCCCTGTGACTCTCTCGGTCCCTGTGTCTCTCTCTCGGTCGCTGTGTCTCTCTCTCTCGGTCCCTGTGTCTCTCTCTCTCGGTCCCTGTGTCACTATCGGTCCCTGTGTCTCCCTCTCACCCCTGTGTCTCACACGGTCCCTGTGTTTCTCTCGTTCCCTGTGTCTCTCTCTCAGTCCCTGTGTCCCTCTCGGTCCCTGTGTCTCACTCGGTCCCTGTGTCTCACTCAGTCCCTGTGTCTCTCTCTCAGTCCCTGTGTCTCACTCGGTCCCTGTGTCTCTCTCTCGGTCGCTGTGTCTCTCTCTCCCTCAGTCCCTGTGTCTCTCTCGGTGCCTGTGTCTCTCTCGGTCCCTGTGTCTCTCTCGGTCCCTGTGTCTCTCTCAGTCCCTGTGTCTCACTCGGTGCCTGTGTCTCTCTCGGTCCTTGTGTCTCTCTCTCGGTCCCTGTGTCTCTCTCTCCCAGTCCCTGTGTCTCTCTCGGTCACTGTCTCTCCCTCGGTCTCTGTGTCTCACTCGGTCACTGTGTCTCTCTCGGTCCCTGTGTCTCTCTCTTGCTCCCTGTGTCTTTCTCGGTCCCTGTGTCTCACTCGGTCCCTGTGTCTCACTCGGTCCCTGTGTCACTCTCTCGGTCTCTGTCTCTCTCTCTCGGTCCCGGTCTCTCTCCCTCGGTCACTGTGTTTCTCTCGGTCCTTGTGTCTCTCTCTCGGTCCCTGTGTCTCTCTCTCGGTCCCTGTGACTCTCTCAGTCCCTGTATCTCTCTCTCACCCCTGTGTCTCTCTCGGTCCTGGTGTCTCTCTTGGTCCCTGTGTCTCTCTCTCTCAGTCCCTGTGTCTCTCTCTCAGTCCCTGTGTCTCTCTCTCGTTGCCTGTGTCTCTCTCTCTCAGTCCCTGTGACTCTCTCTCAGTCCCTGTGTCTCACTGGGTCCCTGTGTCTCTCTCTCCCTCAGTCCCTGTGTCTCTCTCGGTGCCTGTGTCTCTCTCAGTCCCTGTGTCTCTCTCTCCCTCAGTCCCTGTGTCTCTCTCGGTGCCTGTGTCTCTCTCGGTCCTTGTGTCTCTCTCTCGGTCCCTGTGTCTCTCTCTCCCAGTCCCTGTGTCTCTCTCGGTCACTGTCTCTCTCTCGGTCTCTGTGTCTCACTCGGTCCCGGTGTCTCTCTCGGTCCCTGTGTCTCTCTCTTGCTCCCTGTGTCTTTCTCGGTCCCTGTGTCTCTCCCGGTCCCTGTCTCTCTCTCTCAGTCCCTGTGTCTCTCTCTCGGTCCTTGTGTCTCTCTCTCGGTCCCTGTGTCTCCCTCGGTCCGTGTGTCTCACTCGTTCCCTGTGTCTCTCTCGGTCCCTGTATCTCTCTCTCACCCCTGTGTCTCTCTCGGTCCTGGTGTCTCTCTCTCAGTCCCTGTGTCTCTCTCTCGTTGCCTGTGTCTCTCTCTCTCAGTCCCTGTGTCTCTCTCTCAGTCCCTGTGTCTCTCTCTCAGTCCCTGTGTCTCACTCGGTCCCTGTGTCGCAATCTGGGTCCCTGTGTCTCTCTCTCGGTCCCTGTGACTCTCTCAGTCCCTATGTTTCTCTCTCGGTCCCTGTGTCTCTCTCCCTCAGTCCCTGTGTCTCTCTCGGTCCCTGTGTCTCACTCGGTCCCTGTGTCTCTCTCCCTCGGTCCCTGTGTCTCTCTCGGTCCTGGTGTCGCTCTTGGTCCCTGTGTCTCTCTCTCAGTCCCTGTGTCTCTCTCTCAGTCCCTGTGTCTCTCTCTCTCGGTGCCTGTGTCTCTCTCTCGGTCCCTCTGACTCTCTCAGTCCATGTGTCTCTCTCTCGGTGACTGTGTCTCTCTCTCGGTCCCTGTGACTCGCTCAGTCCCTGTCTCACAGTCGGTCACTGTGTCTTTTTCGGTCCCTGTGTCTCTCTGTCTCGGTCCCTGTGTCTCTCTCGGTCCCTGTCTCTCTCTCGGTCCCTGTGTCTCAATCGGTCCTTGTGTCTCTCTCGGTCCCTGTGTCTCCCTCTCACCCCTGTGTCTCTCTCGGTCCTTGTGTCTCTCTCTCGGTCCCTGTGTCTCTCTCTCTCAGTCCCTGTGTCTCTCTCGGTCACTGTCTCTCTCTCGGCCCCTGTGTCTCTCTCGGTCCCTGTCTCTCTCTCGGTCCCTGTTTCTCTCTCCCTCGGTCCCTGTATCTCACTTGGTCCCTGTGTCTCTCTCTCTCGGTCCCTGTGTCACTATCGGTCCCTGTGTCTCCCTCTCACCCCTGTGTCTCTCTCAGTCCCTGTGTCTCACTCGGTCCCTGTGTCTCACTCGGTCCCTGTGTCAATCTCTCGGTCCCTGTCTCTCTCTCTCGGTCCCTGTCTCTCTCCCTCACTGTGTTTCTCTCGGTCCTTGTGTCTCTCTCTCGGTCGCTGTGTCTCTCTCTCCCTCAGTCCCTGTGTCTCTCTCGGTCACTGTCTCTCTCGGTCCCTGTGTCTCTCTCTCGGTCCCTGTGTCTCTCTCAGTCCCTGTGTCTCACTCGGTGCCTGTGTCTCTCTCGGTCCTGTGTCTCTCTCAGTCCCTGTGTCTCACTCAGTGCCTGTGTCTCTCTAGGTCCTTGTGTCTCTCTCGGTCCCTGTGTCGCTCTCTGGGTCCCTGTGTCTCTCTCTCGGTCCCTGTGACTCTCTCAGTCCCTGTGTTTCTCTCTCGGTCCCTGTGTCTCTCTCCCTCGGTCCCTGTGTCTCTCTCGGTCCCTGTGTCTCACTCGGTCCCTGTGTCTCTCTCCCTCGGTCCATGTGTCTCTCTCGGTCCTGGTGTCTCTCGTGGTCCCTGTGTCTCTCTCTCAGTCCCTGTTTCTCTCTCTCGGTGCCTGTGTCTCTCTCTCGGTCCCTCTGACTCTCTCAGTCCCTGTGTCTCTCTCTCGGTCCCTGACTCTCTCTCGGTCCCTGTGACTCGCTCAGTCCCTGTCTCACACTCGGTCACTGTGTCTTTCTCGGTCCCTGTGTCTCTCTGTCTCGGTCCCTGTGTCTCTCTCGGTCCCTGTCTCTCTCTCGGTCCCTGTGTCTCAATCGGTCCCAGTGTCTCTCTCGGTCCCTGTGTCTCCCTCTCACCCCTGTGTCTCTCTCGGTCCTTGTGTCTCTCTCTCGGTCCCTGTGTCTCTCTCTCTCAGTCCCTGTGTCTCTCTCGGTCACTGTCTCTCTCTCGGCCCCTGTGTCTCTCTCGGTCCCTGTCTCTCTCTCGGTCCCTATGACTCGCTCAGTCCCTGTGTCTCTCTTTGTCGCTGTGTCTCTCTCAGTCCCTGTGACTCTCTCGGTCCCTGTGTCTCTCTCTCGGTCGCTGTGTCTCTCTCTCTCGGTCCCTGTGTCTCTCTCCCTCGGTCCCTGTGTCTCACTTGGACCCTGTGTCTCTCTCTCTCGGTCCCTGTGTCACTATCGGTCCCTGTGTCTCCCTCTCACCCCTGTGTCTCACACGGTCCCTGTGTTTCTCTCGTTCCCTGTGTCTCTCTCTCAGTCCCTGTGTCCCTCTCGGTCCCTGTGTCTCACTCGGTCCCTGTGTCTCACTCAGTCCCTGTGTCTCTCTCTCAGTCCCTGTGTCTCACTCGGTCCCTGTGTCTCTCTCTCGGTCGCTGTGTCTCTCTCTCCCTCAGTCCCTGTGTCTCTCTCGGTGCCTGTGTCTCTCTCGGTCCCTGTGTCTCTCTCGGTCCCTGTGTCTCTCTCAGTCCCTGTGTCTCACTCGGTGCCTGTGTCTCTCTCGGTCCTTGTGTCTCTCTCTCGGTCCCTGTGTCTCTCTCTCCCAGTCCCTGTGTCTCTCTCGGTCACTGTCTCTCTCTCGGTCTCTGTGTCTCACTCGGTCACTGTGTCTCTCTCGGTCCCTGTGTCTCTCTCTTGCTCCCTGTGTCTTTCTCGGTTCCTGTGTCTCTCCCGGTCCCTGTCTCTCTCTCTCTCAGTCCCTGTGTCTCCCTCTCACCCCTGTGTCTCACACGGTCCCTGTGTCTCACTCGTTCCCTGTGTCTCTCTCGGTCCCTGTATCTCTCTCTCACCCCTGTGTCTCTCTCGGTCCTGGTGTCTCTCTTGGTCCCTGTGTCTCTCTCTCTCAGTCCCTGTGTCTCTCTCTCAGTCCCTGTGTCTCTCTCTTGTTGCCTGTGTCTCTCTCTCTCAGTCCCTGTGTCTCTCTCTCAGTCCCTGTGTCTCTTTCTCAGTTCCTGTGTCTCTCTCTCGGTCCCTGTCTCTCTCTCGGTCCCTGTTTCTCTCTCTCGGTCTCTGTGTCTCTCTCTCTCCGTCCCTGTGTCTGCTATGTCCCTCTGTCTCCCTCTCGGTCCCTGTGTCTCTCTCTCTCGGTCCCTGTGTCTCTCTCGCGGTCTCTGTGTCTCTATCTCGGTCCCTGTGTCTGCTCGGTCCCAGTGTCTCCAACTCGGTCCCTGTGTCTCTCTCGGTCCTTGTGTCTCTCTCTCTCGGTCGCTGTCTCTCTCTCTCTCTCTCAGTCCCTGTGTCTCTCACGGTCACTGTCTCTCTCTAGCTCCCTGTGTCTCTCTCGGTCCCTGTGCCTCTCTCGGTCACTGTCTCAGTCCCTGTGTCTCACTCGGTCCCTGTGATTCTCTTGGTCCTTGTGTCTCTCTCTCGGTCCCTGTGTCTCTCTCTCCCACTCCCTGTGTCTCTCTCAGTCACTGTTTCTCTCTCGGTCCCTGTGTCTCTCTCGGTCTCTGTGTCTCACTCGGTCCCTCTGTCTCTCTCGGTCCCTTTGTCTCTCTCTCGGTCCCCGTGTCTCTCACTCGGTCCCTGTCTCTCTCTCGGTCCCTGTGTCTCTCTCTGACCCGGTGACTCGCTCAGTCCCTGTGTCTCTTACTCGGTCCCTGTGTCTCACTCGGTCCCTGTGTCTCGCTCGGTCCCTGTGTCTCCATCGCACCCCTGTGTCTCACTCGGTCCTGTGGCTCTCTCGGTCCTTGTGTCTCTCTCTCTCGGTCCCTGTGTCTCTCTCTCTCTCAGTCCCTGTGTCTCTCCCTCGGTCCCTGTGTCTCTCTCGGTCCCTGTGTCTCTCCCGGTCCCTGTGCCTCACTCGGTCCCTGTGTCTCTCTCGGTCCTTGTGTCTCTCTCTCTCGGTCCCTGTGCCTCTCTCTCTCTCAGTCCCTGTGTCTCTCCCTCGGTCCCTGTGTCTCTCTCGGTCCCTGTGTCTCTCTCGGTCCCTGTGTCTCTCTCGGTCCTTGTGTCTCTCTCTCGGACCCTGTGTCTCTCTCTTTCAGTCCCTGTCTCTCTCACTCGGTCCCTGTCTCTCTCTCGGTCCCTGTGTCTCACTCGGTCCCTGACTCTCTCTATGTTTCAGTGTCTCTGTCGGTCCCTGTGACTCTCTCGGTCCCTGTGTCTCTCTCTATGTCCTTGTGTCTCTCTCGGTCCCTGTGTCTATCTCTGGGTCCCTGTGTCTCACTCGGTCCCTGTCACTCTCTCGGTCCCTGTGTCTCAATCAGTCCCTGTGTCTCTCTCTCGGCCCTGTCTCTCTCTCTCGGTCACTGTGTTTCTCTCGGTCCCTGTGTCTTACTCTCGGTCCCTGTGTCTCTCACTCGGTACCTGTCTCTGTCTCGGTCCCTGTGTCTCTCTCGGTCCTTGTGTCTCTCTCTCGGACCCTGTGTCTCTCTCTTTCAGTCCCTGTCTCTCTCACTCGGTCCCTGTCTCTCTCTCGGTCCCTGTGTCTCACTCGGTCCCTGACTCTCTCTATGTTTCAGTGTCTCTGTCGGTCCCTGTGACTCTCTCGGTCCCTGTGTCTCTCTCTAGGTCCTTGTGTCTCTCTCGGTCCCTGTGTCTATCTCTGGGTCCCTGTGTCTCACTCGGTCCCTGTCACTCTCTCGGTCCCTGTGTCTCAATCAGTCCCTGTGTCTCTCTCTCGGCCCTGTCTCTCTCTCTCGGTCACTGTGTTTCTCTCGGTCCCTGTGTCTTACTCTCGGTCCCTGTGTCTCTCTCTCAGTCCCTGTGTCTCTCTCTCGTTGCCTGTATCTCTCTCTCTCAGTCCCTGTGCCTCTCTCTCAGTCCCTGTGTCTCTCTCTCAGTCACTGTGTCTCACTCGGTCCCTGTGTCGCACGCTGGGTCCCTGTGTCTCTCTCTCGGTCCCTGTGACTCTCTCAGTCCCTGTGTTTCTCTCTCGGCCCCTGTGTCTCTCTCCCTCAGTCCCTGTGTCTCTCTCGGTCCCTGTGTCTCACTCGGTCCCTGTGTCTCTCTCCCTCGGTCCCTGTGTCTCTCTCGGTCCTGGTGTCGCTCTCGGTCCCTGTGTCTCTCTCTCTCTCAGTCCCTGTGTCTCTCCATCGGTCCCTGTGTCTCTCTCGGTCCCTGTATCTCTCTCTCACCCCTGTGTCTCTCTCGGTCCTGGTGTCTCTCTTGGTCCCTGTGACTCTCTCTCTCAGTCCCTGTGTCTCTCTCTCAGTCCCTGTGTCTCTCTCTTGTTGCCTGTGTCTCTCTCTCTCAGTCCCTGTGTCTCTCTCTCAGTCCCTGTGTCTCTTTCTCAGTTCCTGTGTCTCTCTCTCGGTCCCTGTCTCTCTCTCGGTCCCTGTTTCTCTCTCTCGGTCTCTGTGTCTCTCTCTCTCCGTCCCTGTGTCTGCTATGTCCCTCTGTCTCCCTCTCGGTCCCTGTGTCTCTCTCTCTCGGTCCCTGTGTCTCTCTCGCGGTCTCTGTGTCTCTATCTCGGTCCCTGTGTCTGCTCGGTCCCAGTGTCTCCAACTCGGTCCCTGTGTCTCTCTCGGTCCTTGTGTCTCTCTCTCTCGGTCGCTGTCTCTCTCTCTCTCTCTCAGTCCCTGTGTCTCTCACGGTCACGGTCTCTCCCTAGCTCCCTGTGTCTCTCTCGGTCCCTGTGCCTCTCTCGGTCACTGTCTCAGTCCCTGTGTCTCACTCGGTCCCTGTGATTCTCTTGGTCCTTGTGTCTCTCTCTCGGTCCCTGTGTCTCTCTCTCCCACTCCCTGTGTCTCTCTCAGTCACTGTTTCTCTCTCGGTCCCTGTGTCTCTCTCGGTCTCTGTGTCTCACTCGGACCCTCTGTCTCTCTCGGTCCCTTTGTCTCTCTCTCGGTCCCCGTGTCTCTCACTCGGTCCCTGTCTCTCTCTCGGTCCCTGTGTCTCTCTCTGACCCGGTGACTCGCTCAGTCCCTGTGTCTCTTACTCGGTCCCTGTGTCTCACTCGGTCCCTGTGTCTCGCTCGGTCCCTGTGTCTCCATCGCACCCCTGTGTCTCACTCGGTCCTGTGGCTCTCTCGGTCCTTGTGTCTCTCTCTCTCGGTCCCTGTGTCTCTCTCTCTCTCAGTCCCTGTGTCTCTCCCTCGGTCCCTGTGTCTCTCTCGGTCCCTGTGTCTCTCCCGGTCCCTGTGCCTCACTCGGTCCCTGTGTCTCTCTCGGTCCTTGTGTCTCTCTCTCTCGGTCCCTGTGCCTCTCTCTCTCTCAGTCCCTGTGTCTCTCCCTCGGTCCCTGTGTCTCTCTCGGTCCCTGTGTCTCTCTCGGTCCCTGTGTCTCTCTCGGTCCTTGTGTCTCTCTCTCGGACCCTGTGTCTCTCTCTTTCAGTCCCTGTCTCTCTCACTCGGTCCCTGTCTCTCTCTCGGTCCCTGTGTCTCACTCGGTCCCTGACTCTCTCTATGTTTCAGTGTCTCTGTCGGTCCCTGTGACTCTCTCGGTCCCTGTGACTCTCTCGGTCCCTGTGTCTCTCTCTAGGTCCTTGTGTCTCTCTCGGTCCCTGTGTCTATCTCTGGGTCCCTGTGTCTCACTCGGTCCCTGTCACTCTCTCGGTCCCTGTGTCTCAATCAGTCCCTGTGTCTCTCTCTCGGCCCTGTCTCTCTCTCTCGGTCACTGTGTTTCTCTCGGTCCCTGTGTCTTACTCTCGGTCCCTGTGTCTCTCACTCGGTACCTGTCTCTGTCTCGGTCCCTGTGTCTCTCTCGGTCCTTGTGTCTCTCTCTCGGACCCTGTGTCTCTCTCTTTCAGTCCCTGTCTCTCTCACTCGGTCCCTGTCTCTCTCTCGGTCCCTGTGTCTCACTCGGTCCCTGACTCTCTCTATGTTTCAGTGTCTCTGTCGGTCCCTGTGACTCTCTCGGTCCCTGTGTCTCTCTCTAGGTCCTTGTGTCTCTCTCGGTCCCTGTGTCTATCTCTGGGTCCCTGTGTCTCACTCGGTCCCTGTCACTCTCTCGGTCCCTGTGTCTCAATCAGTCCCTGTGTCTCTCTCTCGGCCCTGTCTCTCTCTCTCGGTCACTGTGTTTCTCTCGGACCCTGTGTCTTACTCTCGGTCCCTGTGTCTCTCTCTCAGTCCCTGTGTCTCTCTCTCGTTGCCTGTGTCTCTCTCTCTCAGTCCCTGTGTCTCTCTCTCAGTCCCTGTGTCTCTCTCTCAGTCACTGTGTCTCACTCGGTCCCTGTGTCGCACTCTGGGTCCCTGTGTCTCTCTCTTGGTCCCTGTGACTCTGTCAGTCCCTGTGTTTCTCTCTCGGCCCCTGTGTCTCTCTCCCTCAGTCCCTGTGTCTCTCTCGGTCCCTGTGTCTCACTCGGTCCCTGTGTCTCTCTCCCTCGGTCCCTGTGTCTCTCTCGGTCCTGGTGTCGCTCTCGGTCCCTCTGTCTCTCTCTCTCTCAGTCCCTGTGTCTCTCCCTCGGTCCCTGTGTCTCTCTCGGTCCCTGTGTCTCTCCCGGTCCCTGTGCCTCACTCGGTCCCTGTGTCTCTCTCGGTCCTTGTGTCTCTCTCTCTCGGTCCCTGTGTCTCTCTCTCTCTCAGTCCCTGTGTCTCTCCCTCGGTCCCTGTGTCTCTCTCGGTCCCTGTGTCTCTCTCGGTCCCTGTGTCTCTCTAGGTCCTTGTGTCTCTCTCTCGGACCCTGTGTCTCTCTCTTTCAGTCCCTGTCTCTCTCACTCGGTCCCTGTCTCTCTGTCTCGGTCCCTGTGTCTCTCTCGGTCCCTGTCTCTCTCTCGGTCCCTGTGTCTCAATCGGTCCCAGTGTCTCTCTCGGTCCCTGTGTCTCCCTCTCACCCCTGTGTCTCTCTCGGTCCTTGTGTCTCTCTCTCGGTCCCTGTGTCTCTCTCTCTCAGTCCCTGTGTCTCTCTCGGTCACTGTCTCTCTCTCGGCCCCTGTGTCTCTCTCGGTCCCTGTCTCTCTCTCGGTCCCTGTGTCTCAATCGGTCCCAGTGTCTCTCTCGGTCCCTGTGTCTCCCTCTCACCCCTGTGTCACTCTCGGTCCTTGTGTCTCTCTCTCGGTCCCTGTGTCTCTCTCTCTCAGTCCCTGTGTCTCTCTCGGTCACTGTCTCTCTCTCGGCCCCTGTGTCTCTCTCGGTCCCTGTCTCTCTCTCGGTCCCTATGACCTGCTCAGTCCCTGTGTCTCTCTTTGTCCCTGTGTGTCTCTCATTCCCTGTGACTCTCTCGGTCCCTGTGTCTCTCTCTCGGTCGCTGTGTCTCTCTCTCTCGGTCCCTGTGTCTCTCTCCCTCGGTCCCTGTGTCTCACTTGGACCCTGTGTCTCTCTCTCTCGGTCCCTGTGTCACTATCGGTCCCTGTGTCTCCCTCTCACCCCTGTGTCTCACACGGTCCCTGTGTTTCTCTCGTTCCCTGTGTCTCTCTCTCAGTCCCTGTGTCCCTCTCGGTCCCTGTGTCTCACTCGGTCCCTGTGTCTCACTCAGTCCCTGTGTCTCTCTCTCAGTCCCTGTGTCTCACTCGGTCCCTGTGTCTCTCTCTCGGTCGCTGTGTCTCTCTCTCCCTCAGTCCCTGTGTCTCTCTCGGTGTCTGTGTCTCTCTCGGTCCCTGTGTCTCTCTCGGTCCCTGTGTCTCTCTCAGTCCCTGTGTCTCACTCGGTGCCTGTGTCTCTCTCGGTCCTTGTGTCTCTCTCTCGGTCCCTGTGTCTCTCTCTCCCAGTCCCTGTGTCTCTCTCGGTCACTGTCTCTCTCTCGGTCTCTGTGTCTCACTCGGTCACTGTGTCTCTCTCGGTCCCTGTGTCTCTCTCTTGCTCCCTGTGTCTTTCTCGGTTCCTGTGTCTCTCCCGGTCCCTGTCTCTCTCTCTCTCAGTCCCTGTGTCTCCCTCTCACCCCTGTGTCTCACACGGTCCCTGTGTCTCACTCGTTCCCTGTGTCTCTCTCGGTCCCTGTATCTCTCTCTCACCCCTGTGTCTCTCTCGGTCCTGGTGTCTCTCTTGGTCCCTGTGTCTCTCTCTCTCAGTCCCTGTGTCTCTCTCTCAGTCCCTGTGTCTCTCTCTCGTTGCCTGTGTCTCTCTCTCTCAGTCCCTGTGTCTCTCTCTCAGTCCCTGTGTCTCTTTCTCAGTTCCTGTGTCTCTCTCTCGGTCCCTGTCTCTCTCTCGGTCCCTGTTTCTCTCTCTCGGTCTCTGTGTCTCTCTCTCTCCGTCCCTGTATCTGCTATGTCCCTCTGTCTCCCTCTCGGTCCCTGTGTCTCTCTCTCTCGGTCCCTGTGTCTCTCTCGCGGTCTCTGTGTCTCTATCTCGGTCCCTGTGTCTGCTCGGTCCCAGTGTCTCCAACTCGGTCCCTGTGTCTCTCTCGGTCCTTGTGTCTCTCTCTCTCGGTCGCTGTCTCTCTCTCTCTCTCTCAGTCCCTGTGTCTCTCACGGTCACTGTCTCTCTCTAGCTCCCTGTGTCTCTCTCGGTCCCTGTGCCTCTCTCGGTCACTGTCTCAGTCCCTGTGTCTCACTCGGTCCCTGTGATTCTCTTGGTCCTTGTGTCTCTCTCTCGGTCCCTGTGTCTCTCTCTCCCACTCCCTGTGTCTCTCTCAGTCACTGTTTCTCTCTCGGTCCCTGTGTCTCTCTCGGTCTCTGTGTCTCACTCGGTCCCTCTGTCTCTCTCGGTCCCTTTGTCTCTCTCTCGGTCCCCGTGTCTCTCACTCGGTCCCTGTCTCTCTCTCGGTCCCTGTGTCTCTCTCTGACCCGGTGACTCGCTCAGTCCCTGTGTCTCTTACTCGGTCCCTGTGTCTCACTCGGTCCCTGTGTCTCGCTCGGTCCCTGTGTCTCCATCGCACCCCTGTGTCTCACTCGGTCCCTGTGTCTCTCTCGGTCCTTGTGTCTCTCTCTCTCGGTCCCTGTGTCTCTCTCTCTCTCAGTCCCTGTGTCTCTCCCTCGGTCCCTGTGTCTCTCTCGGTCCCTGTGTCTCTCCCGGTCCCTGTGCCTCACTCGGTCCCTGTGTCTCTCTCGGTCCTTGTGTCTCTCTCTCTCGGTCCCTGTGCCTCTCTATCTCTCAGTCCCTGTGTCTCTCCCTCGGTCCCTGTGTCTCTCTCGGTCCCTGTGTCTCTCTCGGTCCCTGTGTCTCTCTCGGTCCTTGTGTCTCTCTCTCGGACCCTGTGTCTCTCTCTTTCAGTCCCTGTCTCTCTCACTCGGTCCCTGTCTCTCTCTCGGTCCCTGTGTCTCACTCGGTCCCTGACTCTCTCTATGTTTCAGTGTCTCTGTCGGTCCCTGTGACTCTCTCGGTCCCTGTGTCTCTCTCTAGGTCCTTGTGTCTCTCTCGGTCCCTGTGTCTATCTCTGGGTCCCTGTGTCTCACTCGGTCCCTGTCACTCTCTCGGTCCCTGTGTCTCAATCAGTCCCTGTGTGTCTCTCTCGGCCCTGTCTCTCTCTCTCGGTCACTGTGTTTCTCTCGGTCCCTGTCTCTTACTCTCGGTCCCTGTGTCTCTCTCTCGGTCCCTGTGTCTCTCTCAGTCCCTGTGTCTCACTCGGTGCCTGTGTCTCTCTCGGTCCTTGTGTCTCTCTCTCGGTCCCTGTGTCTCTCTCTCCCAGTCCCTGTGTCTCTCTCGGTCACTGTCTCTCTCTCGGTCTCTGTGTCTCACTCGGTCACTGTGTCTCTCTCGGTCCCTGTGTCTCTCTCTTGCTCCCTGTGTCTTTCTCGGTCCCTGTGTCTCACTCGGTCCCTGTGTCTCACTCGGTCCCTGTGTCACTCTCTCGGTCTCTGTCTCTCTCTCTCCCTCAGTCCCTGTGTCTCTCTCGGTCACTGTCTCTCTCGGTCCCTGTGTCTCTCTCTCGGTCCCTGAGTCTCTCTCAGTCCCTGTGTCTCACTCGGTGCCTGTGTCTCTCTCTCGGTCCCTGTGTCTCTCTCTCGGTCCCTGTGACTCTCTCAGTCCCTGTATCTCTCTCTCACCCCTGTGTCTCTCTCGGTCCTGGTGTCTCTCTTGGTCCCTGTGTCTCTCCCTCTCAGTCCCTGTGTCTCTCTCTCAGTCCCTGTGTCTCTCTCTCGTTGCCTGTGTCTCTCTCTCTCAGTCCCTGTGTCTCTCTCTCAGTCCCTGTGTCTCTCTCTCAGTCCCTGTGTCTCTCTCTCAGTCCCTGTGTCTCTCTCTCGTTGCCTGTGTCTCTCTCTCTCAGTCCCTGTGTCTCTCTCTCAGTCCCTGTGTCTCTCTCTCAGTCCCTGTGTCTCACTGGGTCCCTGTGTCTCTCTCTCCCTCAGTCCCTGTGTCTCTCTCGGTGCCTGTGTCTCTCTCAGTCCCTGTGTCTCTCTCTCCCTCAGTCCCTGTGTCTCTCTCGGTGCCTGTGTCTCTCTCGGTCCTTGTGTCTCTCTGTCGGTCCCTGTGTCTCTCTCTCCCAGTCCCTGTGTCTCTCTCGGTCACTGTCTCTCTCTCGGTCTCTGTGACTCACTCGGTCCCGGTGTCTCTCTCGGTCCCTGTGTCTCTCTCTTGCTCCCTGTGTCTTTCTCGGTCCCTGTGTCTCTCCCGGTCCCTGTCTCTCTCTCTCAGTCCCTGTGTCTCTCTCTCGGTCCTTGTGTCTCTCTCTCGGTCCCTGTGTCTCCCTCGGTCCGTGTGTCTCACTCGTTCCCTGTGTCTCTCTCGGTCCCTGCATCTCTCTCTCACCCCTGTGTCTCTCTCGGTCCTGGTGTCTCTCTCTCAGTCCCTGTGTCTCTCTCTCGTTGCCTGTGTCTCTCTCTCTCAGTCCCTGTGTCTCTCTCTCAGTCCCTGTGACTCTCTCTCGTTGCCTGTGTCTCTCTCTCTCAGTCCCTGTGTCTCTCTCTCGGTCCCTGTGACTCTCTCAGTCCCTGTGTTTCTCTCTCGGTCCCTGTGTCTCTCTCCCTCAGTCCCTGTGTCTCTCTCGGTCCCTGTGTCTCACTCGGTCCCTGTGTCTCTCTCCCTCGGTCCCTGTGTCTCTCTCGGTCCTGGTGTCGCTCTTGGTCCCTGTGTCTCTCTCTCAGTCCCTGTGTCTCTCTCTCAGTCCCTGTGTCTCTCTCTCACGGTGCCTGTGTCTCTCTCTCGGTCCCTCTGACTCTCTCAGTCCATGTGTCTCTCTCTCGGTGACTGTGTCTCTCTCTCGGTCCCTGTGACTCGCTCAGTCCCTGTCTCACACTCGGTCACTGTGTCTTTTTCGGTCCCTGTGTCTCTCTGTCTCGGTCCCTGTGTCTCTCTCGGTCCCTATCTCTCTCTCGGTCCCTGTGTCTCAATCGGTCCTTGTGTCTCTCTCGGTCCCTGTGTCTCCCTCTCACCCCTGTGTCTCTTCGGTCCTTGTGTCTCTCTCTCGGTCCCTGTGTCTCTCTCTCTCAGTCCCTGTGTCTCTCTCTCAGTCCCTGTGTCTCTCTCTCTCGGTGCCTGTGTCTCTCTCTCGGACCCTCTGACTCTCTCAGTCCATGTGTCTCTCTCTCGGTGACTGTGTCTCTCTCTCGGTCCCTGTGACTCGCTCAGTCCCTGTCTCACACTCGGTCACTGTGTCTTTTTCGGTCCCTGTGTCTCTCTGTCTCGGTCCCTGTGTCTCTCTCGGTCCCTGTCTCTCTCTCGGTCCCTGTGTCTCAATCGGTCCTTGTGTCTCTCTCGGTCCCTGTGTCTCCCTCTCACCCCTGTGTCTCTCTCGGTCCTTGTGTTCTCTCTCTCGGTCCCTGTGTCTCTCTCTCTCAGTCCCTGTGTCTCTCTCGGTCACTGTCTCTCTCTCGGCCCCTGTGTCTCTCTCGGTCCCTGTCTCTCTCTCGGTCCCTGTGACTCGCTCAGTCCCTGTGTCTCTCTTTGTCCCTGTGTCTCTCTCAGTCCCTGTGACTCTCTCGGTCCCTGTGTCTCTCTCTCGGTCGCTGTGTCTCTCTCTCTCGGTCCCTGTGTCTCTCTCCCTCGGTCCCTGTGTCTCACTTGGACCCTGTGTCTCTCTCTCTCGGTCCCTGTGTCACTATCGGTCCCTGTGTCTCCCTCTCACCCCTGTGTCTCACACGGTCCCTGTGTTTCTCTCGTTCCCTGTGTCTCTCTCTCAGTCCCTGTGTCCCTCTCGGTCCCTGTGTCTCACTCGGTCCCTGTGTCTCACTCAGTCCCTGTGTCTCTCTCTCAGTCCCTGTGTCTCACTCGGTCCCTGTGTCTCTCTCTCGGTCGCTGTGTCTCTCTCTCCCTCAGTCCCTGTGTCTCTCTCGGTGCCTGTGTCTCTCTCGGTCCCTGTGTCTCTCTCGGTCCCTGTGTCTCTCTCAGTCCCTGTGTCTCACTCAGTGCCTGTGTCTCTCTCGGTCCTTGTGTCTCTCTCTCGGTCCCTGTGTCTCTCTCTCCCAGTCCCTGTGTCTCTCTCGGTCACTGTCTCTCTCTCGGTCTCTGTGTCTCACTCGGTCACTGTGTCTCTCTCGGTCCCTGTGTCTCTCTCTTGCTCCCTGTGTCTTTCTCGGTTCCTGTGTCTCTCCCGGTCCCTGTCTCTCTCTCTCTCAGTCCCTGTGTCTCCCTCTCACCCCTGTGTCTCACACGGTCCCTGTGTCTCACTCGTTCCCTGTGTCTCTCTCGGTCCCTGTATCTCTCTCTCACCCCTGTGTCTCTCTCGGTCCTGGTGTCTCTCTTGGTCCCTGTGTCTCTCTCTCTCAGTCCCTGTGTCTCTCTCTCAGTCCCTGTGTCTCTCTCTCGTTGCCTGTGTCTCTCTCTCTCAGTCCCTGTGTCTCTCTCTCAGTCCCTGTGTCTCTTTCTCAGTTCCTGTGTCTCTCTCTCGGTCCCTGTTTCTCTCTCTCGGTCTCTGTGTCTCTCTCTCTCCGTCCCTGTGTCTGCTATGTCCCTCTGTCTCCCTCTCGGTCCCTGTGTCTCTCTCTCTCGGTCCCTGTGTCTCTCTCGCGGTCTCTGTGTCTCTATCTCGGTCCCTGTGTCTGCTCGGTCCCAGTGTCTCCAACTCGGTCCCTGTGTCTCTCCCGGTCCTTGTGTCTCTCTCTCTCGGTCGCTGTCTCTCTCTCTCTCTCTCAGTCCCTGTGTCTCTCACGGTCACTGTCTCTCTCTAGCTCCCTGTGTCTCTCTCGGTCCCTGTGCCTCTCTCGGTCACTGTCTCAGTCCCTGTGTCTCACTCGGTCCCTGTGATTCTCTTGGTCCTTGTGTCTCTCTCTCGGTCCCTGTGTCTCTCTCTCCCACTCCCTGTGTCTCTCTCAGTCACTGTTTCTCTCTCGGTCCCTGTGTCTCTCTCGGTCTCTGTGTCTCACTCGGTCCCTCTGTCTCTCTCGGTCCCTTTGTCTCTCTCTCGGTCCCTGTGTCTCTCTCTCGGTCCCTGTGTCTCTCTCTGACCCGGTGACTCGCTCAGTCCCTTTGTCTCTTACTCGGTCCCTGTGTCTCACTCGGTCCCTGTGTCTCACTCGGTCCCTGTGTCTCTCTCGGTCCTTGTGTCTCTCTCTCTCGGTCCCTGTGTCTCTCTCTCTCTCAGTCCCTGTGTCTCTCCCTCGGTCCCTGTGTCTCTCTCGGTCCCTGTGTCTCTCCCGGTCCCTGTGCCTCACTCGGTCCCTGTGTCTCTCTCGGTCCTTGTGTGTCTCTCTCTCGGTCCCTGTGCCTCTCTCTCTCTCAGTCCCTGTGTCTCTCCCTCGGTCCCTATGTCTCTCTCGGTCCCTGTGTCTCTCTCGGTCCCTGTGTCTCTCTTGGTCCTTGTGTCTCTCTCTCGGACCCTGTGTCTCTCTCTTTCAGTCCCTGTCTCTCTCACTCGGTCCCTGTCTCTCTCTCGGTCCCTGTGTCTCACTCGGTCCCTGACTCTCTCTATGTTTCAGTGTCTCTGTCGGTCCCTGTGACTCTCTCGGTCCCTGTGTCTCTCTCTAGGTCCTTGTGTCTCTCTCGGTCCCTGTGTCTATCTCTGGGTCCCTGTGTCTCACTCGGTCCCTGTCACTCTCTCGGTCCCTGTGTCTCAATCAGTCCCTGTGTCTCTCTCTCGGCCCTGTCTCTCTCTCTCGGTCACTGTGTTTCTCTCGGTCCCTGTGTCTTACTCTCGGTCCCTGTGTCTCTCACTCGGTACCTGTCTCTGTCTCGGTCCCTGTGTCTGTCTCTTTCACCCTGTGTCTCTCCCGGTCCCTGTCGCCCTCTCTCAGTCCCTGTGTCTCTCTCTCGGTCCCTGTGACTCTCTCGGTCCCTGTGTCTCTCTCTAGGTCCTTGTGTCTCTCTCGGTCCCTGTGTCCCTCTCTGGGTCCCTGTGACTCTCTCAGTCCCTGTGTTTCTCTCTCGGTCCCTGTGTCTCTCTCCCTCGGTCCCTGTGTCTCCCTCGGTCCCTGTGTCTCACTCGGTCCCTGTGTCTCTCTCCCTCGGTCCATGTGTCTCTCTCGGTCCTGGTGTCTCTCTTGGTCCCTGTGTCTCTCTCTCAGTCCCTGTGTCTCTCTCTCGGTGCCTGTGTCTCTCTCTCGGTCCCTCTGACTCTCTCAGTCCCTGTGTCTCTCTCTCGGTCCCTGTCTCTCTCTCGGTCCCTGTGACTCGCTCAGTCCCTGTCTCACACTCGGTCACTGTGTCTTTCTCGGTCCCTGTGTCTCTCTGTCTCGGTCCCTGTGTCTCTCTCGGTCCCTGTCTCTCTCTCGGTCCCTGTGTCTCAATCGGTCCCAGTGTCTCTCTCGGTCCCTGTGTCTCCCTCTCACCCCTGTGTCTCTCTCGGTCCTTGTGTCTCTCTCTCGGTCCCAGTGTCTCTCTCTCTCAGTCCCTGTGTCTCTCTCGGTCACTGTCTCTCTCTCGGCCCCTGTGTCTCTCTCGGTCCCTGTCTCTCTCTCGGTCCCTGTGACTCGCTCAGTCCCTGTGTCTCTCTTTGTCCCTGTGTCTCTCTCAGTCCCTGTGACTCTCTCGGTCGCTGTGTCTCTCTCTCGGTCGCTGTGTCTCTCTCTCTCGGTCCCTGTGTCTCTCTCCCTCGGTCCCTGTGTCTCACTTGGACCCTGTGTCTCTCTCTCTCGGTCCCTGTGTCACTCTCGGTCCCTGTGTCTCCCTCTCACCCCTGTGTCTCACACGGTCCCTGTGTTTCTCTCGTTCCCTGTGTCTCTCTCTCAGTCCCTGTGTCCCTCTCGGTCCCTGTGTCTCACTCGGTCCCTGTGTCTCACTCAGTCCCTGTGTCTCTCTCTCAGTCCCTGTGTCTCACTCGGTCCCTGTGTCTCTCTCTCGGTCGCTGTGTCTCTCTCTCCCTCAGTCCCTGTGTCTCTCTCGGTGCCTGTGTCTCTCTCGGTCCCTGTGTCTCTCTCGGTCCCTGTGTCTCTCTCAGTCCCTGTGTCTCACTCGGTGCCTGTGTCTCTCTCGGTCCTTGTGTCTCTCTCTCGGTCCCTGTGTCTCTCTCTCCCAGTCCCTGTGTCTCTCTCGGTCACTGTCTCTCTCTCGGTCTCTGTGTCTCACTCGGTCACTGTGTCTCTCTCGGTCCCTGTGTCTCTCTCTTGCTCCCTGTGTCTTTCTCGGTTCCTGTGTCTCTCCCGGTCCCTGTCTCTCTCTCTCTCAGTCCCTGTGTCTCTCTCTCGGTCCCTGTGACTCTCTCGGTCCCTGTGTCTCTCTCTAGGTCCTTGTGTCTCTCTCGGTCCCTGTGTCGCTCTCTGGGTCCCTGTGTCTCTCTCTCGGTCCCTGTGACTCTCTCGGTCCCTGTGTTTCTCTCTCGGTCCCTGTGTCTCTCTCCCTCGGTCCCTGTGTCTCTCTCGGTCCCTGTGTCTCACTCGGTCCCTGTGTCTCTCTCCCTCGGTCCATGTGTCTCTCTCGGTCCTGGTGTCTCTCTTGGTCCCTGTGTCTCTCTCTCAGTCCCTGTGTCTCTCTCTCGGTGCCTGTGTCTCTCTCTCGGTCCCTCTGACTCTCTCAGTCCCTGTGTCTCTCTCTCGGTCCCTGTCTCTCTCTCGGTCCCTGTGACTCGCTCAGTCCCTGTCTCACACTCGGTCACTGTGTCTTTCTCGGTCCCTGTGTCTCTCTGTCTCGGTCCCTGTGTCTCTCTCGGTCCCTGTCTCTCTCTCGGTCCCTGTGTCTCAATCGGTCCTTTTGTCTCTCTCGGTCCCTGTGTCTCCCTCTCACCCCTGTGTCTCTCTCGGTCCTTGTGTCTCTCTCTCGGTCCCTGTGTCTCTCTCTCTCAGTCCCTGTGTCTCTCTCGGTCACTGTCTCTCTCTCGGCCCCTGTGTCTCTCTCGGTCCCTGTCTCTCTCTCGGTCCCTGTGACTCGCTCAGTCCCTGTGTCTCTCTTTGTCCCTGTGTCTCTCTCAGTCCCTGTGACTCTCTCGGTCCCTGTGTCTCTCTCTCGGTCGCTGTGTCTCTCTCTCTCGGTCCCTGTGTCTCTCTCCCTCGGTCCCTGTGTCTCACTTGGACCCTGTGTCTCTCTCTCTCGGTCCCTGTGTCACTATCGGTCCCTGTGTCTCCCTCTCACCCCTGTGTCTCACACGGTCCCTGTGTTTCTCTCGTTCCCTGTGTCTCTCTCTCAGTCCCTGTGTCCCTCTCGGTCCCTGTGTCTCACTCGGTCCCTGTGTCTCACTCAGTCCCTGTGTCTCTCTCTCAGTCCCTGTGTCTCACTCGGTCCCTGTGTCTCTCTCTCGGTCGCTGTGTCTCTCTCTCCCTCAGTCCCTGTGTCTCTCTCGGTGCCTGTGTCTCTCTCGGTCCCTGTGTCTCTCTCGGTCCCTGTGTCTCTCTCAGTCCCTGTGTCTCACTCGGTGCCTGTGTCTCTCTCGGTCCTTGTGTCTCTCTCTCGGTCCCTGTGTCTCTCTCTCCCAGTCCCTGTGTCTCTCTCGGTCACTGTCTCTCTCTCGGTCTCTGTGTCTCACTCGGTCACTGTGTCTCTCTCGGTCCCTGTGTCTCTCTCTTGCTCCCTGTGTCTTTCTCGGTCCCTGTGTCTCACTCGGTCCCTGTGTCTCACTCGGTCCCTGTGTCACTCTCTCGTTCCCTGTCTCTCTCTCTCGGTCCCTGTCTCTCTCTCCCTCAGTCCCTGTGTCTCTTTCGGTCACTGTCTCTCTCGGTCCCTGTGTCTCTCTCTCGGTCCCTGTGTCTCTCTCAGTCCCTGTGTCTCACTCGGTGCCTGTGTCTCTCTCTCTCGGTCCCTGTGTCTCTCTCTCGGTCCCTGTGTCTCTCTCGGTCCTGGTGTCGCTCTTGGTCCCTGTGTCTCTCTCTCAGTCCCTGTGTCTCTCTCTCAGTCCCTGTGTCTCTCTCTCTCGGTGACTGTGTCTCTCTCTCGGTCCCTGTGACTCGCTCAGTCCCTGTCTCACACTCGGTCACTGTGTCTTTTTCGGTCCCTGTGTCTCTCTGTCTCGGTCCCTGTGTCTCTCTCGGTCCCTATCTCTCTCTCGGTCCCTGTGTCTCAATCGGTCCTTGTGTCTCTCTCGGTCCCTGTGTCTCCCTCTCACCCCTGTGTCTCTTCGGTCCTTGTGTCTCTCTCTCGGTCCCTGTGTCTCTCTCTCTCAGTCCCTGTGTCTCTCTCTCAGTCCCTGTGTCTCTCTCTCTCGGTGCCTGTGTCTCTCTCTCGGTCCCTCTGACTCTCTCAGTCCACGTGTCTCTCTCTCGGTGACTGTGTCTCTCTCTCGGTCCCTGTGACTCGCTCAGTCCCTGTCTCACACTCGGTCACTGTGTCTTTTTCGGTCCCTGTGTCTCTCTGTCTCGGTCCCTGTGTCTCTCTCGGTCCCTATCTCTCTCTCGGTCCCTGTGTCTCAATCGGTCCTTGTGTCTCTCTCGGTCCCTGTGTCTCCCTCTCACCCCTGTGTCTCTTCGGTCCTTGTGTCTCTCTCTCGGTCCCTGTGTCTCTCTCTCTCAGTCCCTGTGTCTCTCTCTCAGTCCCTGTGTCTCTCTCTCTCGGTGCCTGTGTCTCTCTCTCGGTCCCTCTGACTCTCTCAGTCCATGTGTCTCTCTCTCGGTGACTGTGTCTCTCTCTCGGTCCCTGTGACTCGCTCAGTCCCTGTCTCACACTCGGTCACTGTGTCTTTTTCGGTCCCTGTGTCTCTCTGCCTCGGTCCCTGTGTCTCTCTCGGTCCCTGTCTCTCTCTCGGTCCCTGTGTCTCAATCGGTCCTTGTGTCTCTCTCGGTCCCTGTGTCTCCCTCTCACCCCTGTGTCTCTCTCGGTCCTTGTGTCTCTCTCTCGGTCCCTGTGTCTCTCTCTCTCAGTCCCTGTGTCTCTCTCGGTCACTGTCTCTCTCTCGGCCCCTGTGTATCTCTCGGTCCCTGTCTCTCTCTCGGTCCCTGTGACTCGCTCAGTCCCTGTGTCTCTCTTTGTCCCTGTGTCTCTCTCAGTCCCTGTGACTCTCTCGGTCCCTGTGTCTCGCTCTCGGTCGCTGTGTCTCTCTCTCTCGGTCCCTGTGTCTCTCTCCCTCGGTCCCTGTGTCTCACTTGGACCCTGTGTCTCTCTCTCTCGGTCCCTGTGTCACTATCGGTCCCTGTGTCTCCCTCTCACCCCTGTGTCTCACACGGTCCCTGTGTTTCTCTCGTTCCCTGTGTCTCTCTCTCAGTCCCTGTGTCCCTCTCGGTCCCTGTGTCTCACTCGGTCCCTGTGTCTCACTCAGTCCCTGTGTCTCTCTCTCAGTCCCTGTGTCTCACTCGGTCCCTGTGTCTCTCTCTCGGTCGCTGTGTCTCTCTCTCCCTCAGTCCCTGTGTCTCTCTCGGTGCCTGTGTCTCTCTCGGTCCCTGTGTCTCTCTCGGTCCCTGTGTCTCTCTCAGTCCCTGTGTCTCACTCGGTGCCTGTGTCTCTCTCGGTCCTTGTGTCTCTCTCTCGGTCCCTGTGTCTCTCTCTCCCAGTCCCTGTGTCTCTCTCGGTCACTGTCTCTCTCTCGGTCTCTGTGTCTCACTCGGTCACTGTGTCTCTCTCGGTCCCTGTGTCTCTCTCTTGCTCCCTGTGTCTTTCTCGGTTCCTGTGTCTCTCCCGGTCCCTGTCTCTCTCTCTCTCAGTCCCTGTGTCTCCCTCTCACCCCTGTGTCTCACACGGTCCCTGTGTCTCACTCGTTCCCTGTGTCTCTCTCGGTCCCTGTATCTCTCTCTCACCCCTGTGTCTCTCTCGGTCCTGGTGTCTCTCTTGGTCCCTATGTCTCTCTCTCTCAGTCCCTGTGTCTCTCTCTCAGTCCCTGTGTCTCTCTCTCGTTGCCTGTGTCTCTCTCTCTCAGTCCCTGTGTCTCTCTCTCAGTCCCTGTGTCTCTCTCTCGGTCCTTGTGTCTCTCTCTCGGTCCCTGTGTCTCCCTCGGTCCGTGTGTCTCACTCGTTCCCTGTGTCTCTCTCGGTCCCTGCATCTCTCTCTCACCCCTGTGTCTCTCTCGGTCCTGGTGTCTCTCTCTCAGTCCCTGTGTCTCTCTCTCGTTGCCTGTGTCTCTCTCTCTCAGTCCCTGTGTCTCTCTCTCAGTCCCTGTGTCTCTCTCTCGTTGCCTGTGTCTCTCTCTCTCAGTCCCTGTGTCTCTCTCTCGGTCCCTGTGACTCTCTCAGTCCCTGTGTTTCTCTCTCGGTCCCTGTGTCTCTCTCCCTCAGTCCCTGTGTCTCTCTCGGTCCCTGTGTCTCACTCGGTCCCTGTGTCTCTCTCCCTCGGTCCCTGTGTCTCTCTCGGTCCTGGTGTCGCTCTTGGTCCCTGTGTCTCTCTCTCAGTCCCTGTGTCTCTCTCTCAGTCCCTGTGTCTCTCTCTCACGGTGCCTGTGTCTCTCTCTCGGTCCCTCTGACTCTCTCAGTCCATGTGTCTCTCTCTCGGTGACTGTGTCTCTCTCTCGGTCCCTGTGACTCGCTCAGTCCCTGTCTCACACTCGGTCACTGTGTCTTTTTCGGTCCCTGTGTCTCTCTGTCTCGGTCCCTGTGTCTCTCTCGGTCCCTATCTCTCTCTCGGGTCCCTGTGTCTCAATCGGTCCTTGTGTCTCTCTCGGTCCCTGTGTCTCCCTCTCACCCCTGTGTCTCTTCGGTCCTTGTGTCTCTCTCTCGGTCCCTGTGTCTCTCTCTCTCAGTCCCTGTGTCTCTCTCTCAGTCCCTGTGTCTCTCTCTCTCGGTGCCTGTGTCTCTCTCTCGGTCCCTCTGACTCTCTCAGTCCATGTGTCTCTCTCTCGGTGACTGTGTCTCTCTCTCGGTCCCTGTGACTCGCTCAGTCCCTGTCTCACACTCGGTCACTGTGTCTTTTTCGGTCCCTGTGTCTCTCTGTCTCGGTCCCTGTGTCTCTCTCGGTCCCTGTCTCTCTCTCGGTCCCTGTGTCTCAATCGGTCCTTGTGTCTCTCTCGGTCCCTGTGTCTCCCTCTCACCCCTGTGTCTCTCTCGGTCCTTGTGTCTCTCTCTCGGTCCCTGTGTCTCTCTCTCTCAGTCCCTGTGTCTCTCTCGGTCACTGTCTCTCTCTCGGCCCCTGTGTCTCTCTCGGTCCCTGTCTCTCTCTCGGTCCCTGTGACTCGCTCAGTCCCTGTGTCTCTCTTTGTCCCTGTGTCTCTCTCAGTCCCTGTGACTCTCTCGGTCCCTGTGTCTCTCTCTCGGTCGCTGTGTCTCTCTCTCTCGGTCCCTGTGTCTCTCTCCCTCGGTCCCTGTGTCTCACTTGGACCCTGTGTCTCTCTCTCTCGGTCCCTGTGTCACTATCGGTCCCTGTGTCTCCCTCTCACCCCTGTGTCTCACACGGTCCCTGTGTTTCTCTCGTTCCCTGTGTCTCTCTCTCAGTCCCTGTGTCCCTCTCGGTCCCTGTGTCTCACTCGGTCCCTGTGTCTCACTCAGTCCCTGTGTCTCTCTCTCAGTCCCTGTGTCTCACTCGGTCCCTGTGTCTCTCTCTCGGTCGCTGTGTCTCTCTCTCCCTCAGTCCCTGTGTCTCTCTCGGTGCCTGTGTCTCTCTCGGTCCCTGTGTCTCTCTCGGTCCCTGTGTCTCTCTCAGTCCCTGTGTCTCACTCAGTGCCTGTGTCTCTCTCGGTCCTTGTGTCTCTCTCTCGGTCCCTGTGTCTCTCTCTCCCAGTCCCTGTGTCTCTCTCGGTCACTGTCTCTCTCTCGGTCTCTGTGTCTCACTCGGTCACTGTGTCTCTCTCGGTCCCTGTGTCTCTCTCTTGCTCCCTGTGTCTTTCTCGGTTCCTGTGTCTCTCCCGGTCCCTGTCTCTCTCTCTCTCAGTCCCTGTGTCTCCCTCTCACCCCTGTGTCTCACACGGTCCCTGTGTCTCACTCGTTCCCTGTGTCTCTCTCGGTCCCTGTATCTCTCTCTCACCCCTGTGTCTCTCTCGGTCCTGGTGTCTCTCTTGGTCCCTGTGTCTCTCTCTCTCAGTCCCTGTGTCTCTCTCTCAGTCCCTGTGTCTCTCTCTCGTTGCCTGTGTCTCTCTCTCTCAGTCCCTGTGTCTCTCTCTCAGTCCCTGTGTCTCTTTCTCAGTTCCTGTGTCTCTCTCTCGGTCCCTGTCTCTCTCTCGGTCCCTGTTTCTCTCTCTCGGTCTCTGTGTCTCTCTCTCTCCGTCCCTGTGTCTGCTATGTCCCTCTGTCTCCCTCTCGGTCCCTGTGTCTCTCTCTCTCGGTCCCTGTGTCTCTCTCGCGGTCTCTGTGTCTCTATCTCGGTCCCTGTGTCTGCTCGGTCCCAGTGTCTCCAACTCGGTCCCTGTGTCTCTCTCGGTCCTTGTGTCTCTCTCTCTCGGTCGCTGTCTCTCTCTCTCTCTCTCAGTCCCTGTGTCTCTCACGGTCACTGTCTCTCTCTAGCTCCCTGTGTCTCTCTCGGTCCCTGTGCCTCTCTCGGTCACTGTCTCAGTCCCTGTGTCTCACTCGGTCCCTGTGATTCTCTTGGTCCTTGTGTCTCTCTCTCGGTCCCTGTGTCTCTCTCTCCCACTCCCTGTGTCTCTCTCAGTCACTGTTTCTCTCTCGGTCCCTGTGTCTCTCTCGGTCTCTGTGTCTCACTCGGTCCCTCTGTCTCTCTCGGTCCCTTTGTCTCTCTCTCGGTCCCTGTGTCTCTCTCTCGGTCCCTGTGTCTCTCTCTGACCCGGTGACTCGCTCAGTCCCTTTGTCTCTTACTCGGTCCCTGTGTCTCACTCGGTCCCTGTGTCTCACTCGGTCCCTGTGTCTCTCTCGGTCCTTGTGTCTCTCTCTCTCGGTCCCTGTGTCTCTCTCTCTCTCAGTCCCTGTGTCTCTCCCTCGGTCCCTGTGTCTCTCTCGGTCCCTGTGTCTCTCCCGGTCCCTGTGCCTCACTCGGTCCCTGTGTCTCTCTCGGTCCTTGTGTCTCTCTCTCTCGGTCCCTGTGCCTCTCTCTCTCTCAGTCCCTGTGTCTCTCCCTCGGTCCCTATGTCTCTCTCGGTCCCTGTGTCTCTCTCGGTCCCTGTGTCTCTCTCGGTCCTTGTGTCTCTCTCTCGGACCCTGTGTCTCTCTCTTTCAGTCCCTGTCTCTCTCACTCGGTCCCTGTCTCTCTCTCGGTCCCTGTGTCTCACTCGGTCCCTGACTCTCTCTATGTTTCAGTGTCTCTGTCGGTCCCTGTGACTCTCTCGGTCCCTGTGTCTCTCTCTAGGTCCTTGTGTCTCTCTCGGTCCCTGTGTCTATCTCTGGGTCCCTGTGTCTCACTCGGTCCCTGTCACTCTCTCGGTCCCTGTGTCTCAATCAGTCCCTGTGTCTCTCTCTCGGCCCTGTCTCTCTCTCTCGGTCACTGTGTTTCTCTCGGTCCCTGTGTCTTACTCTCGGTCCCTGTGTCTCTCTGTCTCGGTCCCTGTGTCTCTCTCGGTCCCTGTCTCTCTCTCGGTCCCTGTGTCTCAATCGGTCCCAGTGTCTCTCTCGGTCCCTGTGTCTCCCTCTCACCCCTGTGTCTCTCTCGGTCCTTGTGTCTCTCTCTCGGTCCCAGTGTCTCTCTCTCTCAGTCCCTGTGTCTCTCTCGGTCACTGTCTCTCTCTCGGCCCCTGTGTCTCTCTCGGTCCCTGTCTCTCTCTCGGTCCCTGTGACTCGCTCAGTCCCTGTGTCTCTCTTTGTCCCTGTGTCTCTCTCAGTCCCTGTGACTCTCTCGGTCGCTGTGTCTCTCTCTCGGTCGCTGTGTCTCTCTCTCTCGGTCCCTGTGTCTCTCTCCCTCGGTCCCTGTGTCTCACTTGGACCCTGTGTCTCTCTCTCTCGGTCCCTGTGTCACTATCGGTCCCTGTGTCTCCCTCTCACCCCTGTGTCTCACACGGTCCCTGTGTTTCTCTCGTTCCCTGTGTCTCTCTCTCAGTCCCTGTGTCCCTCTCGGTCCCTGTGTCTCACTCGGTCCCTGTGTCTCACTCAGTCCCTGTGTCTCTCTCTCAGTCCCTGTGTCTCACTCGGTCCCTGTGTCTCTCTCTCGGTCGCTGTGTCTCTCTCTCCCTCAGTCCCTGTGTCTCTCTCGGTGCCTGTGTCTCTCTCGGTCCCTGTGTCTCTCTCGGTCCCTGTGTCTCTCTCAGTCCCTGTGTCTCACTCGGTGCCTGTGTCTCTCTCGGTCCTTGTGTCTCTCTCTCGGTCCCTGTGTCTCTCTCTCCCAGTCCCTGTGTCTCTCTCGGTCACTGTCTCTCTCTCGGTCTCTGTGTCTCACTCGGTCACTGTGTCTCTCTCGGTCCCTGTGTCTCTCTCTTGCTCCCTGTGTCTTTCTCGGTTCCTGTGTCTCTCCCGGTCCCTGTCTCTCTCTCTCTCAGTCCCTGTGTCTCTCTCTCGGTCCCTGTGACTCTCTCGGTCCCTGTGTCTCTCTCTAGGTCCTTGTGTCTCTCTCGGTCCCTGTGTCGCTCTCTGGGTCCCTGTGTCTCTCTCTCGCTCCCTGTGACTCTCTCGGTCCCTGTGTTTCTCTCTCGGTCCCTGTGTCTCTCTCCCTCGGTCCCTGTGTCTCTCTCGGTCCCTGTGTCTCACTCGGTCCCTGTGTCTCTCTCCCTCGGTCCATGTGTCTCTCTCGGTCCTGGTGTCTCTCTTGGTCCCTGTGTCTCTCTCTCAGTCCCTGTGTCTCTCTCTCGGTGCCTGTGTCTCTCTCTCGGTCCCTCTGACTCTCTCAGTCCCTGTGTCTCTCTCTCGGTCCCTGTCTCTCTCTCGGTCCCTGTGACTCGCTCAGTCCCTGTCTCACACTCGGTCACTGTGTCTTTCTCGGTCCCTGTGTCTCTCTGTCTCGGTCCCTGTGTCTCTCTCGGTCCCTGTCTCTCTCTCGGTCCCTGTGTCTCAATCGTCCTTTTGTCTCTCTCGGTCCCTGTGTCTCCCTCTCACCCCTGTGTCTCTCTCGGTCCTTGTGTCTCTCTCTCGGTCCCTGTGTCTCTCTCTCTCAGTCCCTGTGTCTCTCTCGGTCACTGTCTCTCTCTCGGCCCCTGTGTCTCTCTCGGTCCCTGTCTCTCTCTCGGTCCCTGTGACTCGCTCAGTCCCTGTGTCTCTCTTTGTCCCTGTGTCTCTCTCAGTCCTGTGACTCTCTCGGTCCCTGTGTCTCTCTCTCGGTCGCTGTGTCTCTCTCTCTCGGTCCCTGTGTCTCTCTCCCTCGGTCCCTGTGTCTCACTTGGACCCTGTGTCTCTCTCTCTCGGTCCCTGTGTCACTATCGGTCCCTGTGTCTCCCTCTCACCCCTGTGTCTCACACGGTCCCTGTATTTCTCTCGTTCCCTGTGTCTCTCTCTCAGTCCCTGTGTCCCTCTCGGTCCCTGTGTCTCACTCGGTCCCTGTGTCTCACTCAGTCCCTGTGTCTCTCTCTCAGTCCCTGTGTCTCACTCGGTCCCTGTGTCTCTCTCTCGGTCGCTGTGTCTCTCTCTCCCTCAGTCCCTGTGTCTCTCTCGGTGCCTGTGTCTCTCTCGGTCCCTGTGTCTCTCTCGGTCCCTGTGTCTCTCTCAGTCCCTGTGTCTCACTCGGTGCCTGTGTCTCTCTCGGTCCTTGTGTCTCTCTCTCGGTCCCTGTGTCTCTCTCTCCCAGTCCCTGTGTCTCTCTCGGTCACTGTCTCTCTCTCGGTCTCTGTGTCTCACTCGGTCACTGTGTCTCTCTCGGTCCCCTGTGTCTCTCTCTTGCTCCCTGTGTCTTTCTCGGTCCCTGTGTCTCACTCGGTCCCTGTGTCTCACTCGGTCCCTGTGTCACTCTCTCGTTCCCTGTCTCTCTCTCTCGGTCCCTGTCTCTCTCTCCCTCAGTCCCTGTGTCTCTCTCGGTCACTGTCTCTCTCGGTCCCTGTGTCTCTCTCTCGGTCCCTGTGTCTCTCTCAGTCCCTGTGTCTCACTCGGTGCCTGTGTCTCTCTCTCTCGGTCCCTGTGTCTCTCTCTCGGTCCCTGTGTCTCTCTCGGTCCTGGTGTCGCTCTTGGTCCCTGTGTCTCTCTCTCAGTCCCTGTGTCTCTCTCTCAGTCCCTGTGTCTCTCTCTCTCGGTGGACTGTGTCTCTCTCTCGGTCCCTGTGACTCGCTCAGTCCCCTGTCTCACACTCGGTCACTGTGTCTTTTTCGGTCCCTGTGTCTCTCTGTCTCGGTCCCTGTGTCTCTCTCGGTCCCTATCTCTCTCTCGGTCCCTGTGTCTCAATCGGTCCTTGTGTCTCTCTCGGTCCCTGTGTCTCCCTCTCACCCCTGTGTCTCTTCGGTCCTTGTGTCTCTCTCTCGGTCCCTGTGTCTCTCTCTCTCAGTCCCATGTGTCTCTCTCTCAGTCCCTGTGTCTCTCTCTCTCGGTGCCTGTGTCTCTCTCTCGGTCCCTCTGACTCTCTCAGTCCACGTGTCTCTCTCTCGGTGACTGTGTCTCTCTCTCGGTCCCTGTGACTCGCTCAGTCCCTGTCTCACACTCGGTCACTGTGTCTTTTTCGGTCCCTGTGTCTCTCTGTCTCGGTCCCTGTGTCTCTCTCGGTCCCTATCTCTCTCTCGGTCCCTGTGTCTCAATCGGTCCTTGTGTCTCTCTCGGTCCCTGTGTCTCCCTCTCACCCCTGTGTCTCTCTCGGGTCCTTGTGTCTCTCTCTCGGTCCCTGTGTCTCTCTCTCTCAGTCCCTGTGTCTCTCTCTCAGTCCCTGTGTCTCTCTCTCTCGGTGCCTGTGTCTCTCTCTCGGTCCCTCTGACTCTCTCAGTCCATGTGTCTCTCTCTCGGTGACTGTGTCTCTCTCTCGGTCCCTGTGACTCGCTCAGTCCCCTGTCTCACACTCGGTCACTGTGTCTTTTTCGGTCCCTGTGTCTCTCTGCCTCGGTCCCTGTGTCTCTCTCGGTCCCTGTCTCTCTCTCGGTCCCTGTGTCTCAATCGGTCCTTGTGTCTCTCTCGGTCCCTGTGTCTCCCTCTCACCCCTGTGTCTCTCTCGGTCCTTGTGTCTCTCTCTCGGTCCCTGTGTCTCTCTCTCTCAGTCCCTGTGTCTCTCTCGGTCACTGTCTCTCTCTCGGCCCCTGTGTCTCTCTCGGTCCCTGTCTCTCTCTCGGTCCCTGTGACTCGCTCAGTCCCTGTGTCTCTCTTTGTCCCTGTGTCTCTCTCAGTCCCTGTGACTCTCTCGGTCCCTGTGTCTCTCTCTCGGTCGCTGTGTCTCTCTCTCTCGGTCCCTGTGTCTCTCTCCCTCGGTCCCTGTGTCTCACTTGGACCCTGTGTCTCTCTCTCTCGGTCCCTGTGTCACTATCGGTCCCTGTGTCTCCCTCTCACCCCTGTGTCTCACACGGTCCCTGTGTTTCTCTCGTTCCCTGTGTCTCTCTCTCAGTCCCTGTGTCCCTCTCGGTCCCTGTGTCTCACTCGGTCCCTGTGTCTCACTCAGTCCCTGTGTCTCTCTCTCAGTCCCTGTGTCTCACTCGGTCCCTGTGTCTCTCTCTCGGTCGCTGTGTCTCTCTCTCCCTCAGTCCTGTGTCTCTCTCGGTGCCTGTGTCTCTCTCGGTCCCTGTGTCTCTCTCGGTCCCTGTGTCTCTCTCAGTCCCTGTGTCTCACTCGGTGCCTGTGTCTCTCTCGGTCCTTGTGTCTCTCTCTCGGTCCCTGTGTCTCTCTCTCCCAGTCCCTGTGTCTCTCTCGGTCACTGTCTCTCTCTCGGTCTCTGTGTCTCACTCGGTCACTGTGTCTCTCTCGGTCCCTGTGTCTCTCTCTTGCTCCCTGTGTCTTTCTCGGTTCCTGTGTCTCTCCCGGTCCCTGTCTCTCTCTCTCTCAGTCCCTGTGTCTCCCTCTCACCCCTGTGTCTCACACGGTCCCTGTGTCTCACTCGTTCCCTGTGTCTCTCTCGGTCCCTGTATCTCTCTCTCACCCCCTGTGTCTCTCTCGGTCCTGGTGTCTCTCTTGGTCCCTATGTCTCTCTCTCTCAGTCCCTGTGTCTCTCTCTCAGTCCCTGTGTCTCTCTCTCGTTGCCTGTGTCTCTCTCTCTCAGTCCCTGTGTCTCTCTCTCAGTCCCTGTGTCTCTTTCTCAGTTCCTGTGTCTCTCTCTCGGTCCCTGTCTCTCTCTCGGTCCCTGTTTCTCTCTCTCGGTCTCTGTGTCTCTCTCTCTCCGTCCCTGTGTCTGCTATGTCCCTCTGTCTCCCTCTCGGTCCCTGTGTCTCTCTCTCTCGGTCCCTGTGTCTCTCTCGCGGTCTCTGTGTCTCTATCTCGGTCCCTGTGTCTGCTCGGTCCCAGTGTCTCCAACTCGGTCCCTGTGTCTCTCTCGGTCCTTGTGTCTCTCTCTCTCGGTCGCTGTCTCTCTCTCTCTCTCTCAGTCCCTGTGTCTCTCACGGTCACTGTCTCTCTCTAGCTCCCTGTGTCTCTCTCGGTCCCTGTGCCTCTCTCGGTCACTGTCTCAGTCCCTGTGTCTCACTCGGTCCCTGTGATTCTCTTGGTCCTTGTGTCTCTCTCTCGGTCCCTGTGTCTCTCTCTCCCACTCCCTGTGTCTCTCTCAGTCACTGTTTCTCTCTCGGTCCCTGTGTCTCTCTCGGTCTCTGTGTCTCACTCGGTCCCTCTGTCTCTCTCGGTCCCTTTGTCTCTCTCTCGGTCCCTGTGTCTCTCTCTCGGTCCCTGTGTCACTATCGGTCCCTGTGTCTCCCTCTCACCCCTGTGTCTCACACGGTCCCTGTATTTCTCTCGTTCCCTGTGTCTCTCTCTCAGTCCCTGTGTCCCTCTCGGTCCCTGTGTCTCACTCGGTCCCTGTGTCTCACTCAGTCCCTGTGTCTCTCTCTCAGTCCCTGTGTCTCACTCGGTCCCTGTGTCTCTCTCTCGGTCGCTGTGTCTCTCTCTCCCTCAGTCCCTGTGTCTCTCTCGGTGCCTGTGTCTCTCTCGGTCCCTGTGTCTCTCTCGGTCCCTGTGTCTCTCTCAGTCCCTGTGTCTCACTCGGTGCCTGTGTCTCTCTCGGTCCTTGTGTCTCTCTCTCGGTCCCTGTGTCTCTCTCTCCCAGTCCCTGTGTCTCTCTCGGTCACTGTCTCTCTCTCGGTCTCTGTGTCTCACTCGGTCACTGTGTCTCTCTCGGTCCCTGTGTCTCTCTCTTGCTCCCTGTGTCTTTCTCGGTCCCTGTGTCTCACTCGGTCCCTGTGTCTCACTCGGTCCCTGTGTCACTCTCTCGTTCCCTGTCTCTCTCTCTCGGTCCCTGTCTCTCTCTCCCTCAGTCCCTGTGTCTCTCTCGGTCACTGTCTCTCTCGGTCCCTGTGTCTCTCTCTCGGTCCCTGTGTCTCTCTCAGTCCCTGTGTCTCACTCGGTGCCTGTGTCTCTCTCTCTCGGTCCCTGTGTCTCTCTCTCGGTCCCTGTGTCTCTCTCGGTCCTGGTGTCGCTCTTGGTCCCTGTGTCTCTCTCTCAGTCCCTGTGTCTCTCTCTCAGTCCCTGTGTCTCTCTCTCTCGGTGACTGTGTCTCTCTCTCGGTCCCTGTGACTCGCTCAGTCCCTGTCTCACACTCGGTCACTGTGTCTTTTTCGGTCCCTGTGTCTCTCTGTCTCGGTCCCTGTGTCTCTCTCGGTCCCTATCTCTCTCTCGGTCCCTGTGTCTCAATCGGTCCTTGTGTCTCTCTCGGTCCCTGTGTCTCCCTCTCACCCCTGTGTCTCTTCGGTCCTTGTGTCTCTCTCTCGGTCCCTGTGTCTCTCTCTCTCAGTCCCTGTGTCTCTCTCTCAGTCCCTGTGTCTCTCTCTCTCGGTGCCTGTGTCTCTCTCTCGGTCCCTCTGACTCTCTCAGTCCACGTGTCTCTCTCTCGGTGACTGTGTCTCTCTCTCGGTCCCTGTGACTCGCTCAGTCCCTGTCTCACACTCGGTCACTGTGTCTTTTTCGGTCCCTGTGTCTCTCTGTCTCGGTCCCTGTGTCTCTCTCGGTCCCTATCTCTCTCTCGGTCCCTGTGTCTCAATCGGTCCTTGTGTCTCTCTCGGTCCCTGTGTCTCCCTCTCACCCCTGTGTCTCTCTCGGTCCTTGTGTCTCTCTCTCGGTCCCTGTGTCTCTCTCTCTCAGTCCCTGTGTCTCTCTCTCAGTCCCTGTGTCTCTCTCTCTCGGTGCCTGTGTCTCTCTCTCGGTCCCTCTGACTCTCTCAGTCCATGTGTCTCTCTCTCGGTGACTGTGTCTCTCTCTCGGTCCCTGTGACTCGCTCAGTCCCTGTCTCACACTCGGTCACTGTGTCTTTTTCGGTCCCTGTGTCTCTCTGCCTCGGTCCCTGTGTCTCTCTCGGTCCCTGTCTCTCTCTCGGTCCCTGTGTCTCAATCGGTCCTTGTGTCTCTCTCGGTCCCTGTGTCTCCCTCTCACCCCTGTGTCTCTCTCGGTCCTTGTGTCTCTCTCTCGGTCCCTGTGTCTCTCTCTCTCAGTCCCTGTGTCTCTCTCGGTCACTGTCTCTCTCTCGGCCCCTGTGTCTCTCTCGGTCCCTGTCTCTCTCTCGGTCCCTGTGACTCGCTCAGTCCCTGTGTCTCTCTTTGTCCCTGTGTCTCTCTCAGTCCCTGTGACTCTCTCGGTCCCTGTGTCTCTCTCTCGGTCGCTGTGTCTCTCTCTCTCGGTCCCTGTGTCTCTCTCCCTCGGTCCCTGTGTCTCACTTGGACCCTGTGTCTCTCTCTCTCGGTCCCTGTGTCACTATCGGTCCCTGTGTCTCCCTCTCACCCCTGTGTCTCACACGGTCCCTGTGTTTCTCTCGTTCCCTGTGTCTCTCTCTCAGTCCCTGTGTCCCTCTCGGTCCCTGTGTCTCACTCGGTCCCTGTGTCTCACTCAGTCCCTGTGTCTCTCTCTCAGTCCCTGTGTCTCACTCGGTCCCTGTGTCTCTCTCTCGGTCGCTGTGTCTCTCTCTCCCTCAGTCCCTGTGTCTCTCTCGGTGCCTGTGTCTCTCTCGGTCCCTGTGTCTCTCTCGGTCCCTGTGTCTCTCTCAGTCCCTGTGTCTCACTCGGTGCCTGTGTCTCTCTCGGTCCTTGTGTCTCTCTCTCGGTCCCTGTGTCTCTCTCTCCCAGTCCCTGTGTCTCTCTCGGTCACTGTCTCTCTCTCGGTCTCTGTGTCTCACTCGGTCACTGTGTCTCTCTCGGTCCCTGTGTCTCTCTCTTGCTCCCTGTGTCTTTCTCGGTTCCTGTGTCTCTCCCGGTCCCTGTCTCTCTCTCTCTCAGTCCCTGTGTCTCCCTCTCACCCCTGTGTCTCACACGGTCCCTGTGTCTCACTCGTTCCCTGTGTCTCTCTCGGTCCCTGTATCTCTCTCTCACCCCTGTGTCTCTCTCGGTCCTGGTGTCTCTCTTGGTCCCTATGTCTCTCTCTCTCAGTCCCTGTGTCTCTCTCTCAGTCCCTGTGTCTCTCTCTCGTTGCCTGTGTCTCTCTCTCTCAGTCCCTGTGTCTCTCTCTCAGTCCCTGTGTCTCTTTCTCAGTTCCTGTGTCTCTCTCTCGGTCCCTGTCTCTCTCTCGGTCCCTGTTTCTCTCTCTCGGTCTCTGTGTCTCTCTCTCTCCGTCCCTGTGTCTGCTATGTCCCTCTGTCTCCCTCTCGGTCCCTGTGTCTCTCTCTCTCGGTCCCTGTGTCTCTCTCGCGGTCTCTGTGTCTCTATCTCGGTCCCTGTGTCTGCTCGGTCCCAGTGTCTCCAACTCGGTCCCTGTGTCTCTCTCGGTCCTTGTGTCTCTCTCTCTCGGTCGCTGTCTCTCTCTCTCTCTCTCAGTCCCTGTGTCTCTCACGGTCACTGTCTCTCTCTAGCTCCCTGTGTCTCTCTCGGTCCCTGTGCCTCTCTCGGTCACTGTCTCAGTCCCTGTGTCTCACTCGGTCCCTGTGATTCTCTTGGTCCTTGTGTCTCTCTCTCGGTCCCTGTGTCTCTCTCTCCCACTCCCTGTGTCTCTCTCAGTCACTGTTTCTCTCTCGGTCCCTGTGTCTCTCTCGGTCTCTGTGTCTCACTCGGTCCCTCTGTCTCTCTCGGTCCCTTTGTCTCTCTCTCGGTCCCTGTGTCTCTCTCTCGGTCCCTGTGTCTCTCTCTGACTCGGTGACTCGCTCAGTCCCTTTGTCTCTTACTCGGTCCCTGTGTCTCACTCGGTCCCTGTGTCTCACTCGGTCCCTGTGTCTCTCTCGGTCCTTGTGTCTCTCTCTCTCGGTCCCTGTGTCTCTCTCTCTCTCAGTCCCTGTGTCTCTCCCTCGGTCCCTGTGTCTCTCTCGGTCCCTGAGTCTCTCCCGGTCCCTGTGCCTCACTCGGTCCCTGTGTCTCTCTCGGTCCTTGTGTCTCTCTCTCTCGGTCCCTGTGCCTCTCTCTCTCTCAGTCCCTGTGTCTCTCCCTCGGTCCCTATGTCTCTCTCGGTCCCTGTGTCTCTCTCGGTCCCTGTGTCTCTCTCGGTCCTTGTGTCTCTCTCTCGGACCCTGTGTCTCTCTCTTTCAGTCCCTGTCTCTCTCACTCGGTCCCTGTCTCTCTCTCGGTCCCTGTGTCTCACTCGGTCCCTGACTCTCTCTATGTTTCAGTGTCTCTGTCGGTCCCTGTGACTCTCTCGGTCCCTGTGTCTCTCTCTAGGTCCTTGTGTCTCTCTCGGTCCCTGTGTCTATCTCTGGGTCCCTGTGTCTCACTCGGTCCCTGTCACTCTCTCGGTCCCTGTGTCTCAATCAGTCCCTGTGTCTCTCTCTCGGCCCTGTCTCTCTCTCTCGGTCACTGTGTTTCTCTCGGTCCCTGTGTCTTACTCTCGGTCCCTGTGTCTCTCACTCGGTACCTGTCTCTGTCTCGGTCCCTGTGTCTGTCTCTTTCACCCTGTGTCTCTCCCGGTCCCTGTCGCCCTCTCTCAGTCCCTGTGTCTCTCTCTCGGTCCCTGTGACTCTCTCGGTCCCTGTGTCTCTCTCTAGGTCCTTGTGTCTCTCTCGGTCCCTGTGTCCCTCTCTGGGTCCCTGTGACTCTCTCAGTCCCTGTGTTTCTCTCTCGGTCCCTGTGTCTCTCTCCCTCGGTCCCTGTGTCTCTCTCGGTCCCTGTGTCTCACTCGGTCCCTGTGTCTCTCTCCCTCGGTCCATGTGTCTCTCTCGGTCCTGGTGTCTCTCTTGGTCCCTGTGTCTCTCTCTCAGTCCCTGTGTCTCTCTCTCGGTGCCTGTGTCTCTCTCTCGGTCCCTCTGACTCTCTCAGTCCCTGTGTCTCTCTCTCGGTCCCTGTCTCTCTCTCGGTCCCTGTGACTCGCTCAGTCCCTGTCTCACACTCGGTCACTGTGTCTTTCTCGGTCCCTGTGTCTCTCTGTCTCGGTCCCTGTGTCTCTCTCGGTCCCTGTCTCTCTCTCGGTCCCTGTGTCTCAATCGGTCCTTTTGTCTCTCTCGGTCCCTGTGTCTCCCTCTCACCCCTGTGTCTCTCTCGGTCCTTGTGTCTCTCTCTCGGTCCCTGTGTCTCTCTCTCTCAGTCCCTGTGTCTCTCTCGGTCACTGTCTCTCTCTCGGCCCCTGTGTCTCTCTCGGTCCCTGTCTCTCTCTCGGTCCCTGTGACTCGCTCAGTCCCTGTGTCTCTCTTTGTCCCTGTGTCTCTCTCAGTCCCTGTGACTCTCTCGGTCCCTGTGTCTCTCTCTCGGTCGCTGTGTCTCTCTCTCTCGGTCCCTGTGTCTCTCTCCCTCGGTCCCTGTGTCTCACTTGGACCCTGTGTCTCTCTCTCTCGGTCCCTGTGTCACTATCGGTCCCTGTGTCTCCCTCTCACCCCTGTGTCTCACACGGTCCCTGTATTTCTCTCGTTCCCTGTGTCTCTCTCTCAGTCCCTGTGTCCCTCTCGGTCCCTGTGTCTCACTCGGTCCCTGTGTCTCACTCAGTCCCTGTGTCTCTCTCTCAGTCCCTGTGTCTCACTCGGTCCCTGTGTCTCTCTCTCGGTCGCTGTGTCTCTCTCTCCCTCAGTCCCTGTGTCTCTCTCGGTGCCTGTGTCTCTCTCGGTCCCTGTGTCTCTCTCGGTCCCTGTGTCTCTCTCAGTCCCTGTGTCTCACTCGGTGCCTGTGTCTCTCTCGGTCCTTGTGTCTCTCTCTCGGTCCCTGTGTCTCTCTCTCCCAGTCCCTGTGTCTCTCTCGGTCACTGTCTCTCTCTCGGTCTCTGTGTCTCACTCGGTCACTGTGTCTCTCTCGGTCCCTGTGTCTCTCTCTTGCTCCCTGTGTCTTTCTCGGTCCCTGTGTCTCACTCGGTCCCTGTGTCTCACTCGGTCCCTGTGTCACTCTCTCGTTCCCTGTCTCTCTCTCTCGGTCCCTGTCTCTCTCTCCCTCAGTCCCTGTGTCTCTCTCGGTCACTGTCTCTCTCGGTCCCTGTGTCTCTCTCTCGGTCCCTGTGTCTCTCTCAGTCCCTGTGTCTCACTCGGTGCCTGTGTCTCTCTCTCTCGGTCCCTGTGTCTCTCTCTCGGTCCCTGTGTCTCTCTCGGTCCTGGTGTCGCTCTTGGTCCCTGTGTCTCTCTCTCAGTCCCTGTGTCTCTCTCTCAGTCCCTGTGTCTCTCTCTCTCGGTGACTGTGTCTCTCTCTCGGTCCCTGTGACTCGCTCAGTCCCTGTCTCACACTCGGTCACTGTGTCTTTTTCGGTCCCTGTGTCTCTCTGTCTCGGTCCCTGTGTCTCTCTCGGTCCCTATCTCTCTCTCGGTCCCTGTGTCTCAATCGGTCCTTGTGTCTCTCTCGGTCCCTGTGTCTCCCTCTCACCCCTGTGTCTCTTCGGTCCTTGTGTCTCTCTCTCGGTCCCTGTGTCTCTCTCTCTCAGTCCCTGTGTCTCTCTCTCAGTCCCTGTGTCTCTCTCTCTCGGTGCCTGTGTCTCTCTCTCGGTCCCTCTGACTCTCTCAGTCCACGTGTCTCTCTCTCGGTGACTGTGTCTCTCTCTCGGTCCCTGTGACTCGCTCAGTCCCTGTCTCACACTCGGTCACTGTGTCTTTTTCGGTCCCTGTGTCTCTCTGTCTCGGTCCCTGTGTCTCTCTCGGTCCCTATCTCTCTCTCGGTCCCTGTGTCTCAATCGGTCCTTGTGTCTCTCTCGGTCCCTGTGTCTCCCTCTCACCCCTGTGTCTCTCTCGGTCCTTGTGTCTCTCTCTCGGTCCCTGTGTCTCTCTCTCTCAGTCCCTGTGTCTCTCTCTCAGTCCCTGTGTCTCTCTCTCTCGGTGCCTGTGTCTCTCTCTCGGTCCCTCTGACTCTCTCAGTCCATGTGTCTCTCTCTCGGTGACTGTGTCTCTCTCTCGGTCCCTGTGACTCGCTCAGTCCCTGTCTCACACTCGGTCACTGTGTCTTTTTCGGTCCCTGTGTCTCTCTGCCTCGGTCCCTGTGTCTCTCTCGGTCCCTGTCTCTCTCTCGGTCCCTGTGTCTCAATCGGTCCTTGTGTCTCTCTCGGTCCCTGTGTCTCCCTCTCACCCCTGTGTCTCTCTCGGTCCTTGTGTCTCTCTCTCGGTCCCTGTGTCTCTCTCTCTCAGTCCCTGTGTCTCTCTCGGTCACTGTCTCTCTCTCGGCCCCTGTGTCTCTCTCGGTCCCTGTCTCTCTCTCGGTCCCTGTGACTCGCTCAGTCCCTGTGTCTCTCTTTGTCCCTGTGTCTCTCTCAGTCCCTGTGACTCTCTCGGTCCCTGTGTCTCTCTCTCGGTCGCTGTGTCTCTCTCTCTCGGTCCCTGTGTCTCTCTCCCTCGGTCCCTGTGTCTCACTTGGACCCTGTGTCTCTCTCTCTCGGTCCCTGTGTCACTATCGGTCCCTGTGTCTCCCTCTCACCCCTGTGTCTCACACGGTCCCTGTGTTTCTCTCGTTCCCTGTGTCTCTCTCTCAGTCCCTGTGTCCCTCTCGGTCCCTGTGTCTCACTCGGTCCCTGTGTCTCACTCAGTCCCTGTGTCTCTCTCTCAGTCCCTGTGTCTCACTCGGTCCCTGTGTCTCTCTCTCGGTCGCTGTGTCTCTCTCTCCCTCAGTCCCTGTGTCTCTCTCGGTGCCTGTGTCTCTCTCGGTCCCTGTGTCTCTCTCGGTCCCTGTGTCTCTCTCAGTCCCTGTGTCTCACTCGGTGCCTGTGTCTCTCTCGGTCCTTGTGTCTCTCTCTCGGTCCCTGTGTCTCTCTCTCCCAGTCCCTGTGTCTCTCTCGGTCACTGTCTCTCTCTCGGTCTCTGTGTCTCACTCGGTCACTGTGTCTCTCTCGGTCCCTGTGTCTCTCTCTTGCTCCCTGTGTCTTTCTCGGTTCCTGTGTCTCTCCCGGTCCCTGTCTCTCTCTCTCTCAGTCCCTGTGTCTCCCTCTCACCCCTGTGTCTCACACGGTCCCTGTGTCTCACTCGTTCCCTGTGTCTCTCTCGGTCCCTGTATCTCTCTCTCACCCCTGTGTCTCTCTCGGTCCTGGTGTCTCTCTTGGTCCCTATGTCTCTCTCTCTCAGTCCCTGTGTCTCTCTCTCAGTCCCTGTGTCTCTCTCTCGTTGCCTGTGTCTCTCTCTCTCAGTCCCTGTGTCTCTCTCTCAGTCCCTGTGTCTCTTTCTCAGTTCCTGTGTCTCTCTCTCGGTCCCTGTCTCTCTCTCGGTCCCTGTTTCTCTCTCTCGGTCTCTGTGTCTCTCTCTCTCCGTCCCTGTGTCTGCTATGTCCCTCTGTCTCCCTCTCGGTCCCTGTGTCTCTCTCTCTCGGTCCCTGTGTCTCTCTCGCGGTCTCTGTGTCTCTATCTCGGTCCCTGTGTCTGCTCGGTCCCAGTGTCTCCAACTCGGTCCCTGTGTCTCTCTCGGTCCTTGTGTCTCTCTCTCTCGGTCGCTGTCTCTCTCTCTCTCTCTCAGTCCCTGTGTCTCTCACGGTCACTGTCTCTCTCTAGCTCCCTGTGTCTCTCTCGGTCCCTGTGCCTCTCTCGGTCACTGTCTCAGTCCCTGTGTCTCACTCGGTCCCTGTGATTCTCTTGGTCCTTGTGTCTCTCTCTCGGTCCCTGTGTCTCTCTCTCCCACTCCCTGTGTCTCTCTCAGTCACTGTTTCTCTCTCGGTCCCTGTGTCTCTCTCGGTCTCTGTGTCTCACTCGGTCCCTCTGTCTCTCTCGGTCCCTTTGTCTCTCTCTCGGTCCCTGTGTCTCTCTCTCGGTCCCTGTGTCTCTCTCTGACTCGGTGACTCGCTCAGTCCCTTTGTCTCTTACTCGGTCCCTGTGTCTCACTCGGTCCCTGTGTCTCACTCGGTCCCTGTGTCTCTCTCGGTCCTTGTGTCTCTCTCTCTCGGTCCCTGTGTCTCTCTCTCTCTCAGTCCCTGTGTCTCTCCCTCGGTCCCTGTGTCTCTCTCGGTCCCTGAGTCTCTCCCGGTCCCTGTGCCTCACTCGGTCCCTGTGTCTCTCTCGGTCCTTGTGTCTCTCTCTCTCGGTCCCTGTGCCTCTCTCTCTCTCAGTCCCTGTGTCTCTCCCTCGGTCCCTATGTCTCTCTCGGTCCCTGTGTCTCTCTCGGTCCCTGTGTCTCTCTCGGTCCTTGTGTCTCTCTCTCGGACCCTGTGTCTCTCTCTTTCAGTCCCTGTCTCTCTCACTCGGTCCCTGTCTCTCTCTCGGTCCCTGTGTCTCACTCGGTCCCTGACTCTCTCTATGTTTCAGTGTCTCTGTCGGTCCCTGTGACTCTCTCGGTCCCTGTGTCTCTCTCTAGGTCCTTGTGTCTCTCTCGGTCCCTGTGTCTATCTCTGGGTCCCTGTGTCTCACTCGGTCCCTGTCACTCTCTCGGTCCCTGTGTCTCAATCAGTCCCTGTGTCTCTCTCTCGGCCCTGTCTCTCTCTCTCGGTCACTGTGTTTCTCTCGGTCCCTGTGTCTTACTCTCGGTCCCTGTGTCTCTCACTCGGTACCTGTCTCTGTCTCGGTCCCTGTGTCTGTCTCTTTCACCCTGTGTCTCTCCCGGTCCCTGTCGCCCTCTCTCAGTCCCTGTGTCTCTCTCTCGGTCCCTGTGACTCTCTCGGTCCCTGTGTCTCTCTCTAGGTCCTTGTGTCTCTCTCGGTCCCTGTGTCCCTCTCTGGGTCCCTGTGACTCTCTCAGTCCCTGTGTTTCTCTCTCGGTCCCTGTGTCTCTCTCCCTCGGTCCCTGTGTCTCTCTCGGTCCCTGTGTCTCACTCGGTCCCTGTGTCTCTCTCCCTCGGTCCATGTGTCTCTCTCGGTCCTGGTGTCTCTCTTGGTCCCTGTGTCTCTCTCTCAGTCCCTGTGTCTCTCTCTCGGTGCCTGTGTCTCTCTCTCGGTCCCTCTGACTCTCTCAGTCCCTGTGTCTCTCTCTCGGTCCCTGTCTCTCTCTCGGTCCCTGTGACTCGCTCAGTCCCTGTCTCACACTCGGTCACTGTGTCTTTCTCGGTCCCTGTGTCTCTCTGTCTCGGTCCCTGTGTCTCTCTCGGTCCCTGTCTCTCTCTCGGTCCCTGTGTCTCAATCGGTCCCAGTGTCTCTCTCGGTCCCTGTGTCTCCCTCTCACCCCTGTGTCTCTCTCGGTCCTTGTGTCTCTCTCTCGGTCCCAGTGTCTCTCTCTCTCAGTCCCTGTGTCTCTCTCGGTCACTGTCTCTCTCTCGGCCCCTGTGTCTCTCTCGGTCCCTGTCTCTCTCTCGGTCCCTGTGACTCGCTCAGTCCCTGTGTCTCTCTTTGTCCCTGTGTCTCTCTCAGTCCCTGTGACTCTCTCGGTCGCTGTGTCTCTCTCTCGGTCGCTGTGTCTCTCTCTCTCGGTCCCTGTGTCTCTCTCCCTCGATCCCTGTGTCTCACTTGGACCCTGTGTCTCTCTCTCTCGGTCCCTGTGTCACTATCGGTCCCTGTGTCTCCCTCTCACCCCTGTGTCTCACACGGTCCCTGTGTTTCTCTCGTTCCCTGTGTCTCTCTCTCAGTCCCTGTGTCCCTCTCGGTCCCTGTGTCTCACTCGGTCCCTGTGTCTCACTCAGTCCCTGTGTCTCTCTCTCAGTCCCTGTGTCTCACTCGGTCCCTGTGTCTCTCTCTCGGTCGCTGTGTCTCTCTCTCCCTCAGTCCCTGTGTCTCTCTCGGTGCCTGTGTCTCTCTCGGTCCCTGTGTCTCTCTCGGTCCCTGTGTCTCTCTCAGTCCCTGTGTCTCACTCGGTGCCTGTGTCTCTCTCGGTCCTTGTGTCTCTCTCTCGGTCCCTGTGTCTCTCTCTCCCAGTCCCTGTGTCTCTCTCGGTCACTGTCTCTCTCTCGGTCTCTGTGTCTCACTCGGTCACTGTGTCTCTCTCGGTCCCTGTGTCTCTCTCTCGGTCGCTGTGTCTCTCTCTCTCGGTCCCTGTGTCTCTCTCCCTCGGTCCCTGTGTCTCACTTGGACCCTGTGTCTCTCTCTCTCGGTCCCTGTGTCACTATCGGTCCCTGTGTCTCCCTCTCACCCCTGTGTCTCACACGGTCCCTGTGTTTCTCTCGTTCCCTGTGTCTCTCTCTCAGTCCCTGTGTCCCTCTCGGTCCCTGTGTCTCACTCGGTCCCTGTGTCTCACTCAGTCCCTGTGTCTCTCTCTCAGTCCCTGTGTCTCACTCGGTCCCTGTGTCTCTCTCTCGGTCGCTGTGTCTCTCTCTCCCTCAGTCCCTGTGTCTCTCTCGGTGCCTGTGTCTCTCTCGGTCCCTGTGTCTCTCTCGGTCCCTGTGTCTCTCTCAGTCCCTGTGTCTCACTCGGTGCCTGTGTCTCTCTCGGTCCCTGTGTCTCTCTCGGTCCCTGTGTCTCTCTCAGTCCCTGTGTCTCACTCGGTGCCTGTGTCTCTCTCGGTCCTTGTGTCTCTCTCTCGGTCCCTGTGTCTCTCTCTCCCAGTCCCTGTGTCTCTCTCGGTCACTGTCTCTCTCTCGGTCTCTGTGTCTCACTCGGTCACTGTGTCTCTCTCGGTCCCTGTGTCTCTCTCTTGCTCCCTGTGTCTTTCTCGGTTCCTGTGTCTCTCCCGGTCCCTGTCTCTCTCTCTCTCAGTCCCTGTGTCTCTCTCTCGGTCCCTGTGACTCTCTCGGTCCCTGTGTCTCTCTCTAGGTCCTTGTGTCTCTCTCGGTCCCTGTGTCGCTCTCTGGGTCCCTGTGTCTCTCTCTCGGTCCCTGTGACTCTCTCGGTCCCTGTGTTTCTCTCTCGGTCCCTGTGTCTCTCTCCCTCGGTCCCTGTGTCTCTCTCGGTCCCTGTGTCTCACTCGGTCCCTGTGTCTCTCTCCCTCGGTCCATGTGTCTCTCTCGGTCCTGGTGTCTCTCTTGGTCCCTGTGTCTCTCTCTCAGTCCCTGTGTCTCTCTCTCGGTGCCTGTGTCTCTCTCTCGGTCCCTCTGACTCTCTCAGTCCCTGTGTCTCTCTCTCGGTCCCTGTCTCTCTCTCGGTCCCTGTGACTCGCTCAGTCCCTGTCTCACACTCGGTCACTGTGTCTTTCTCGGTCCCTGTGTCTCTCTGTCTCGGTCCCTGTGTCTCTCTCGGTCCCTGTCTCTCTCTCGGTCCCTGTGTCTCAATCGGTCCTTTTGTCTCTCTCGGTCGCTGTGTCTCCCTCTCACCCCTGTGTCTCTCTCGGTCCTTGTGTCTCTCTCTCGGTCCCTGTGTCTCTCTCTCTCAGTCCCTGTGTCTCTCTCGGTCACTGTCTCTCTCTCGGCCCCTGTGTCTCTCTCGGTCCCTGTCTCTCTCTCGGTCCCTGTGACTCGCTCAGTCCCTGTGTCTCTCTTTGTCTCTGTGTCTCTCTCAGTCCCTGTGACTCTCTCGGTCACTGTGTCTCTCTCTCGGTCGCTGTGTCTCTCTCTCTCGGTCCCTGTGTCTCTCTCCCTCGATCCCTGTGTCTCACTTGGACCCTGTGTCTCTCTCTCTCGGTCCCTGTGTCACTATCGGTCCCTGTGTCTCCCTCTCACCCCTGTGTCTCACACGGTCCCTGTGTTTCTCTCGTTCCCTGTGTCTCTCTCTCAGTCCCTGTGTCCCTCTCGGTCCCTGTGTCTCACTCGGTCCCTGTGTCTCACTCAGTCCCTGTGTCTCTCTCTCAGTCCCTGTGTCTCACTCGGTCCCTGTGTCTCTCTCTCGGTCGCTGTGTCTCTCTCTCCCTCAGTCCCTGTGTCTCTCTCGGTGCCTGTGTCTCTCTCGGTCCCTGTGTCTCTCTCGGTCCCTGTGTCTCTCTCAGTCCCTGTGTCTCTCTCAGTCCCTGTAACTCTCTCGGTCCCTGTGTCTCTCTCTCGGTCGCTGTGTCTCTCTCTCTCGGTCCCTGTGTCTCTCTCCCTCGGTCCCTGTGTCTCACTTGGACCCTGTGTCTCTCTCTCTCGGTCCCTGTGTCACTATCGGTCCCTGTGTCTCCCTCTCACCCCTGTGTCTCACACGGTCCCTGTGTTTCTCTCGTTCCCTGTGTCTCTCTCTCAGTCCCTGTGTCCCTCTCGGTCCCTGTGTCTCACTCGGTCCCTGTGTCTCACTCAGTCCCTGTGACTCTCTCTCAGTCCCTGTGTCTCACTCGGTCCCTGTGTCTCTCTCTCGGTCGCTGTGTCTCTCTCTCCCTCAGTCCCTGTGTCTCTCTCGGTGCCTTTGTCTCTCTCGGTCCCTGTGTCTCTCTCGGTCCCTGTGTCTCTCTCAGTCCCTGTGTCTCACTCGGTGCCTGTGTCTCTCTCGGTCCTTGTGTCTCTCTCTCGGTCCCTGTGTCTCTCTCTCCCAGTCCCTGTGTCTCTCTCGGTCACTGTCTCTCTCTCGGTCTCTGTGTCTCACTCGGTCACTGTGTCTCTCTCGGTCCCTGTGTCTCTCTCTTGCTCCCTGTGTCTTTCTCGGTTCCTGTGTCTCTCCCGGTCCCTGTCTCTCTCTCTCTCAGTCCCTGTGTCTCCCTCTCACCCCTGTGTCTCACACGGTCCCTGTGTCTCACTCGTTCCCTGTGTCTCTCTCGGTCCCTGTATCTCTCTCTCACCCCTGTGTCTCTCTCGGTCCTGGTGTCTCTCTTGGTCCCTGTGTCTCTCTCTCTCAGTCCCTGTGTCTCTCTCTCAGTCCCTGTGTCTCTCTCTCGTTGCCTGTGTCTCTCTCTCTCAGTCCCTGTGTCTCTTTCTCAGTTCCTGTGTCTCTCTCTCGGTCCCTGTCTCTCTCTCGGTCCCTGTTTCTCTCTCTCGGTCTCTGTGTCTCTCTCTCTCCGTCCCTGTGTCTGCTATGTCCCTCTGTCTCCCTCTCGGTCCCTGTGTCTCTCTCTCTCGGTCCCTGTGTCTCTCTCGCGGTCTCTGTGTCTCTATCTCGGTCCTTGTGTCTGCTCGGTCCCAGTGTCTCCAACTCGGTCCCTGTGTCTCTCTCGGTCCTTGTGTCTCTCTCTCTCGGTCGCTGTCTCTCTCTCTCTCTCTCAGTCCCTGTGTCTCTCACGGTCACTGTCTCTCTCTAGCTCCCTGTGTCTCTCTCGGTCCCTGTGCCTCTCTCGGTCACTGTCTCAGTCCCTGTGTCTCACTCGGTCCCTGTGATTCTCTTGGTCCTTGTGTCTCTCTCTCGGTCCCTGTGTCTCTCTCTCCCACTCCCTGTGTCTCTCTCAGTCACTGTTTCTCTCTCGGTCCCTGTGTCTCTCTCGGTCTCTGTGTCTCACTCGGTCCCTCTGTCTCTCTCGGTCCCTTTGTCTCTCTCTCGGTCCCTGTGTCTCTCTCTCGGTCCCTGTGTCTCTCTCTGACCCGGTGACTCGCTCAGTCCCTTTGTCTCTTACTCGGTCCCTGTGTCTCACTCGGTCCCTGTGTCTCACTCGGTCCCTGTGTCTCTCTCGGTCCTTGAGTCTCTCTCTCTCGGTCCCTGTGTCTCTCTCTCTCTCAGTCCCTGTGTCTCTCCCTCGGTCCCTGTGCCTCACTCGGTCCCTGTGTCTCTCTCGGTCCTTGTGTCTCTCTCTCTCGGTCCCTGTGCCTCTCTCTCTCTCAGTCCCTGTGTCTCTCCCTCGGTCCCTATGTCTCTCTCGGTCCCTGTGTCTCTCTCAGTCCCTGTGTCTCACTCGGTGCCTGTGTCTCTCTCGGTCCTTGTGTCTCTCTCTCGGTCCCTGTGTCTCTCTCTCCCAGTCCCTGTGTCTCTCTCGGTCACTGTCTCTCTCTCGGTCTCTGTGTCTCACTCGGTCACTGTGTCTCTCTCGGTCCCTGTGTCTCTCTCTCGGTCGCTGTGTCTCTCTCTCTCGGTCCCTGTGTCTCTCTCCCTCGGTCCCTGTGTCTCACTTGGACCCTGTGTCTCTCTCTCTCGGTCCCTGTGTCACTATCGGTCCCTGTGTCTCCCTCTCACCCCTGTGTCTCACACGGTCCCTGTGTTTCTCTCGTTCCCTGTGTCTCTCTCTCAGTCCCTGTGTCCCTCTCGGTCCCTGTGTCTCACTCGGTCCCTGTGTCTCACTCAGTCCCTGTGTCTCTCTCTCAGTCCCTGTGTCTCACTCGGTCCCTGTGTCTCTCTCTCGGTCGCTGTGTCTCTCTCTCCCTCAGTCCCTGTGTCTCTCTCGGTGCCTGTGTCTCTCTCGGTCCCTGTGTCTCTCTCGGTCCCTGTGTCTCTCTCAGTCCCTGTGTCTCACTCGGTGCCTGTGTCTCTCTCGGTCCTTGTGTCTCTCTCTCGGTCCCTGTGTCTCTCTCTCCCAGTCCCTGTGTCTCTCTCGGTCACTGTCTCTCTCTCGGTCTCTGTGTCTCACTCGGTCACTGTGTCTCTCTCGGTCCCTGTGTCTCTCTCTTGCTCCCTGTGTCTTTCTCGGTTCCTGTGTCTCTCCCGGTCCCTGTCTCTCTCTCTCTCAGTCCCTGTGTCTCTCTCTCGGTCCCTGTGACTCTCTCGGTCCCTGTGTCTCTCTCTAGGTCCTTGTGTCTCTCTCGGTCCCTGTGTCGCTCTCTGGGTCCCTGTGTCTCTCTCTCGGTCCCTGTGACTCTCTCGGTCCCTGTGTTTCTCTCTCGGTCCCTGTGTCTCTCTCCCTCGGTCCCTGTGTCTCTCTCGGTCCCTGTGTCTCACTCGGTCCCTGTGTCTCTCTCCCTCGGTCCATGTGTCTCTCTCGGTCCTGGTGTCTCTCTTGGTCCCTGTGTCTCTCTCTCAGTCCCTGTGTCTCTCTCTCGGTGCCTGTGTCTCTCTCTCGGTCCCTCTGACTCTCTCAGTCCCTGTGTCTCTCTCTCGGTCCCTGTCTCTCTCTCGGTCCCTGTGACTCGCTCAGTCCCTGTCTCACACTCGGTCACTGTGTCTTTCTCGGTCCCTGTGTCTCTCTGTCTCGGTCCCTGTGTCTCTCTCGGTCCCTGTCTCTCTCTCGGTCCCTGTGTCTCAATCGGTCCTTTTGTCTCTCTCGGTCGCTGTGTCTCCCTCTCACCCCTGTGTCTCTCTCGGTCCTTGTGTCTCTCTCTCGGTCCCTGTGTCTCTCTCTCTCAGTCCCTGTGTCTCTCTCGGTCACTGTCTCTCTCTCGGCCCCTGTGTCTCTCTCGGTCCCTGTCTCTCTCTCGGTCCCTGTGACTCGCTCAGTCCCTGTGTCTCTCTTTGTCTCTGTGTCTCTCTCAGTCCCTGTGACTCTCTCGGTCACTGTGTCTCTCTCTCGGTCGCTGTGTCTCTCTCTCTCGGTCCCTGTGTCTCTCTCCCTCGATCCCTGTGTCTCACTTGGACCCTGTGTCTCTCTCTCTCGGTCCCTGTGTCACTATCGGTCCCTGTGTCTCCCTCTCACCCCTGTGTCTCACACGGTCCCTGTGTTTCTCTCGTTCCCTGTGTCTCTCTCTCAGTCCCTGTGTCCCTCTCGGTCCCTGTGTCTCACTCGGTCCCTGTGTCTCACTCAGTCCCTGTGTCTCTCTCTCAGTCCCTGTGTCTCACTCGGTCCCTGTGTCTCTCTCTCGGTCGCTGTGTCTCTCTCTCCCTCAGTCCCTGTGTCTCTCTCGGTGCCTGTGTCTCTCTCGGTCCCTGTGTCTCTCTCGGTCCCTGTGTCTCTCTCAGTCCCTGTGTCTCACTCGGTGCCTGTGTCTCTCTCGGTCCTTGTGTCTCCCTCTCGGTCCCTGTGTCTCTCTCTCCCAGTCCCTGTGTCTCTCTCGGTCACTGTCTCTCTCTCGGTCTCTGTGTCTCACTCGGTCACTGTGTCTCTCTCGGTCCCTGTGTCTCTCTCTTGCTCCCTGTGTCTTTCTCGGTCCCTGTGTCTCACTCGGTCCCTGTGTCTCACTCGGTCCCTGTGTCACTCTCTCGTTCCCTGTCTCTCTCTCTCGGTCCCTGTCTCTCTCTCCCTCAGTCCCTGTGTCTCTCTCGGTCACTGTCTCTCGCGGTCCCTGTGTCTCTCTCTCGGTCCCTGTGTCTCTCTCAGTCCCTGTGTCTCACTCGGTGCCTGTGTCTCTCTCTCTCGGTCCCTGTGTCTCTCTCTCGGTCCCTGTGTCTCTCTCGGTCCTGGTGTCGCTCTTGGTCCCTGTGTCTCTCTCTCAGTCCCTGTGTCTCTCTCTCAGTCCCTGTGTCTCTCTCTCTCGGTGCCTGTGTCTCTCTCTCTCGGTCCCTCTGACTCTCTCAGTCCATGTGTCTCTCTCTCGGTGACTGTGTCTCTCTCTCGGTCCCTGTGACTCGCTCAGTCCCTGTCTCACACTCGGTCACTGTGTCTTTTTCGGTCCCTGTGTCTCTCTGTCTCGGTCCCTGTGTCTCTCTCGGTCCCTATCTCTCTCTCGGTCCCTGTGTCTCAATCGGTCCTTGTGTCTCTCTCGGTCCCTGTGTCTCCCTCTCACCCCTGTGTCTCTTCGGTCCTTGTGTCTCTCTCTCGGTCCCTGTGTCTCTCTCTCTCAGTCCCTGTGTCTCTCTCTCAGTCCCTGTGTCTCTCTCTCTCGGTGCCTGTGTCTCTCTCTCGGTCCCTCTGACTCTCTCAGTCCATGTGTCTCTCTCTCGGTGACTGTGTCTCTCTCTCGGTCCCTGTGACTCGCTCAGTCCCTGTCTCACACTCGGTCACTGTGTCTTTTTCGGTCCCTGTGTCTCTCTGTCTCGGTCCCTGTGTCTCTCTCGGTCCCTATCTCTCTCTCGGTCCCTGTGTCTCAATCGGTCCTTGTGTCTCTCTCGGTCCCTGTGTCTCCCTCTCACCCCTGTGTCTCTTCGGTCCTTGTGTCTCTCTCTCGGTCCCTGTGTCTCTCTCTCTCAGTCCCTGTGTCTCTCTATCAGTCCCTGTGTCTCTCTTTCTCGTTGCCTGTGTCTCTCTCTCGGTCCCTCTGACTCTCTCAGTCCATGTGTCTCTCTCTCGGTGACTGTGTCTCTCTCTCGGTCCCTGTGACTCGCTCAGTCCCTGTCTCACACTCGGTCACTGTGTCTTTTTCGGTCCCTGTGTCTCTCTGCCTCGGTCCCTGTGTCTCTCTCGGTCCCTGTCTCTCTCTCGGTCCCTGTGTCTCAATCGGTCCTTGTGTCTCTCTCGGTCCCTGTGTCTCCCTCTCACCCCTGTGTCTCTCTCGGTCCTTGTGTCTCTCTCTCGGTCCCTGTGTCTCTCTCTCTCAGTCCCTGTGTCTCTCTCGGTCACTGTCTCTCTCTCGGCCCCTGTGTCTCTCTCGGTCCCTGTCTCTCTCTCGGTCCCTGTGACTCGCTCAGTCCCTGTGTCTCTCTTTGTCCCTGTGTCTCTCTCAGTCCCTGTGACTCTCTCGGTCCCTGTGTCTCTCTCTCGGTCGCTGTGTCTCTCTCTCTCGGTCCCTGTGTCTCTCTCCCTCGGTCCCTGTGTCTCACTTGGACCCTGTGTCTCTCTCTCTCGGTCCCTGTGTCACTATCGGTCCCTGTGTCTCCCTCTCACCCCTGTGTCTCACACGGTCCCTGTGTTTCTCTCGTTCCCTGTGTCTCTCTCTCAGTCCCTGTGTCCCTCTCGGTCCCTGTGTCTCACTCGGTCCCTGTGTCTCACTCAGTCCCTGTGTCTCTCTCTCAGTCCCTGTGTCTCACTCGGTCCCTGTGTCTCTCTCTCGGTCGCTGTGTCTCTCTCTCCCTCAGTCCCTGTGTCTCTCTCGGTGCCTGTGTCTCTCTCGGTCCCTGTGTCTCTCTCGGTCCCTGTGTCTCTCTCAGTCCCTGTGTCTCACTCGGTGCCTGTGTCTCTCTCGGTCCTTGTGTCTCTCTCTCGGTCCCTGTGTCTCTCTCTCCCAGTCCCTGTGTCTCTCTCGGTCACTGTCTCTCTCTCGGTCTCTGTGTCTCACTCGGTCACTGTGTCTCTCTCGGTCCCTGTGTCTCTCTCTTGCTCCCTGTGTCTTTCTCGGTTCCTGTGTCTCTCCCGGTCCCTGTCTCTCTCTCTCTCAGTCCCTGTGTCTCCCTCTCACCCCTGTGTCTCACACGGTCCCTGTGTCTCACTCGTTCCCTGTGTCTCTCTCGGTCCCTGTATCTCTCTCTCACCCCTGTGTCTCTCTCGGTCCTGGTGTCTCTCTTGGTCCCTGTGTCTCTCTCTCTCAGTCCCTGTGTCTCTCTCTCAGTCCCTGTGTCTCTCTCTCGTTGCCTGTGTCTCTCTCTCTCAGTCCCTGTGTCTCTCTCTCAGTCCCTGTGTCTCTTTCTCAGTTCCTGTGTCTCTCTCTCGGTCCCTGTCTCTCTCTCGGTCCCTGTTTCTCTCTCTCGGTCTCTGTGTCTCTCTCTCTCCGTCCCTGTATCTGCTATGTCCCTCTGTCTCCCTCTCGGTCCCTGTGTCTCTCTCTCTCGGTCCCTGTGTCTCTCTCGCGGTCTCTGTGTCTCTATCTCGGTCCCTGTGTCTGCTCGGTCCCAGTGTCTCCAACTCGGTCCCTGTGTCTCTCTCGGTCCTTGTGTCTCTCTCTCTCGGTCGCTGTCTCTCTCTCTCTCTCTCAGTCCCTGTGTCTCTCACGGTCACTGTCTCTCTCTCTCTCAGTCCCTGTGTCTCCCTCTCACCCCTGTGTCTCACACGGTCCCTGTGTCTCACTCGTTCCCTGTGTCTCTCTCGGTCCCTGTATCTCTCTCTCACCCCTGTGTCTCTCTCGGTCCTGGTGTCTCTCTTGGTCCCTATGTCTCTCTCTCTCAGTCCCTGTGTCTCTCTCTCAGTCCCTGTGTCTCTCTCTCGTTGCCTGTGTCTCTCTCTCTCAGTCCCTGTGTCTCTCTCTCAGTCCCTGTGTCTCTTTCTCAGTTCCTGTGTCTCTCTCTCGGTCCCTGTCTCTCTCTCGGTCCCTGTTTCTCTCTCTCGGTCTCTGTGTCTCTCTCTCTCCGTCCCTGTATCTGCTATGTCCCTCTGTCTCCCTCTCGGTCCCTGTGTCTCTCTCTCTCGGTCCCTGTGTCTCTCTCGCGGTCTCTGTGTCTCTATCTCGGTCCCTGTGTCTGCTCGGTCCCAGTGTCTCCAACTCGGTCCCTGTGTCTCTCTCGGTCCTTGTGTCTCTCTCTCTCGGTCGCTGTCTCTCTCTCTCTCTCTCAGTCCCTGTGTCTCTCACGGTCACTGTCTCTCTCTAGCTCCCTGTGTCTCTCTCGGTCCCTGTGCCTCTCTCGGTCACTGTCTCAGTCCCTGTGTCTCACTCGGTCCCTGTGATTCTCTTGGTCCTTGTGTCTCTCTCTCGGTCCCTGTGTCTCTCTCTCCCACTCCCTGTGTCTCTCTCAGTCACTGTTTCTCTCTCGGTCCCTGTGTCTCTCTCGGTCTCTGTGTCTCACTCGGTCCCTCTGTCTCTCTCGGTCCCTTTGTCTCTCTCTCGGTCCCTGTGTCTCTCTCTCGGTCCCTGTGTCTCTCTCTGACTCGGTGACTCGCTCAGTCCCTTTGTCTCTTACTCGGTCCCTGTGTCTCACTCGGTCCCTGTGTCTCACTCGGTCCCTGTGTCTCTCTCGGTCCTTCTGTCTCTCTCTCTCGGTCCCTGTGTCTCTCTCTCTCTCAGTCCCTGTGTCTCTCCCTCGGTCCCTGTGTCTCTCTCGGTCCCTGAGTCTCTCCCGGTCCCTGTGCCTCACTCGGTCCCTGTGTCTCTCTCGGTCCTTGTGTCTCTCTCTCTCGGTCCCTGTGCCTCTCTCTCTCTCAGTCCCTGTGTCTCTCCCTCGGTCCCTATGTCTCTCTCGGTCCCTGTGTCTCTCTCGGTCCCTGTGTCTCTCTCGGTCCTTGTGTCTCTCTCTCGGACCCTGTGTCTCTCTCTTTCAGTCCCTGTCTCTCTCACTCGGTCCCTGTCTCTCTCTCGGTCCCTGTGTCTCACTCGGTCCCTGACTCTCTCTATGTTTCAGTGTCTCTGTCGGTCCCTGTGACTCTCTCGGTCCCTGTGTCTCTCTCTAGGTCCTTGTGTCTCTCTCGGTCCCTGTGTCTATCTCTGGGTCCCTGTGTCTCACTCGGTCCCTGTCACTCTCTCGGTCCCTGTGTCTCAATCAGTCCCTGTGTCTCTCTCTCGGCCCTGTCTCTCTCTCTCGGTCACTGTGTTTCTCTCGGTCCCTGTGTCTTACTCTCGGTCCCTGTGTCTCTCACTCGGTACCTGTCTCTGTCTCGGTCCCTGTGTCTGTCTCTTTCACCCTGTGTCTCTCCCGGTCCCTGTCGCCCTCTCTCAGTCCCTGTGTCTCTCTCTCGGTCCCTGTGACTCTCTCGGTCCCTGTGTCTCTCTCTAGGTCCTTGTGTCTCTCTCGGTCCCTGTGTCCCTCTCTGGGTCCCTGTGACTCTCTCAGTCCCTGTGTTTCTCTCTCGGTCCCTGTGTCTCTCTCCCTCGGTCCCTGTGTCTCTCTCGGTCCCTGTGTCTCACTCGGTCCCTGTGTCTCTCTCCCTCGGTCCATGTGTCTCTCTCGGTCCTGGTGTCTCTCTTGGTCCCTGTGTCTCTCTCTCAGTCCCTGTGTCTCTCTCTCGGTGCCTGTGTCTCTCTCTCGGTCCCTCTGACTCTCTCAGTCCCTGTGTCTCTCTCTCGGTCCCTGTCTCTCTCTCGGTCCCTGTGACTCGCTCAGTCCCTGTCTCACACTCGGTCACTGTGTCTTTCTCGGTCCCTGTGTCTCTCTGTCTCGGTCCCTGTGTCTCTCTCGGTCCCTGTCTCTCTCTCGGTCCCTGTGTCTCAATCGGTCCCAGTGTCTCTCTCGGTCCCTGTGTCTCCCTCTCACCCCTGTGTCTCTCTCGGTCCTTGTGTCTCTCTCTCGGTCCCAGTGTCTCTCTCTCTCAGTCCCTGTGTCTCTCTCGGTCACTGTCTCTCTCTCGGCCCCTGTGTCTCTCTCGGTCCCTGTCTCTCTCTCGGTACCTGTGACTCGCTCAGTCCCTGTGTCTCTCTTTGTCCCTGTGTCTCTCTCAGTCCCTGTGACTCTCTCGGTCGCTGTGTCTCTCTCTCGGTCGCTGTGTCTCTCTCTCTCGGTCCCTGTGTCTCTCTCCCTCGATCCCTGTGTCTCACTTGGACCCTGTGTCTCTCTCTCTCGGTCCCTGTGTCACTATCGGTCCCTGTGTCTCCCTCTCACCCCTGTGTCTCACACGGTCCCTGTGTTTCTCTCGTTCCCTGTGTCTCTCTCTCAGTCCCTGTGTCCCTCTCGGTCCCTGTGTCTCACTCGGTCCCTGTGTCTCACTCAGTCCCTGTGTCTCTCTCTCAGTCCCTGTGTCTCACTCGGTCCCTGTGTCTCTCTCTCGGTCGCTGTGTCTCTCTCTCCCTCAGTCCCTGTGTCTCTCTCGGTGCCTGTGTCTCTCTCGGTCCCTGTGTCTCTCTCGGTCCCTGTGTCTCTCTCAGTCCCTGTGTCTCACTCGGTGCCTGTGTCTCTCTCGGTCCTTGTGTCTCTCTCTCGGTCCCTGTGTCTCTCTCTCCCAGTCCCTGTGTCTCTCTCGGTCACTGTCTCTCTCTCGGTCTCTGTGTCTCACTCGGTCACTGTGTCTCTCTCGGTCCCTGTGTCTCTCTCTCGGTCGCTGTGTCTCTCTCTCTCGGTCCCTGTGTCTCTCTCCCTCGGTCCCTGTGTCTCACTTGGACCCTGTGTCTCTCTCTCTCGGTCCCTGTGTCACTATCGGTCCCTGTGTCTCCCTCTCACCCCTGTGTCTCACACGGTCCCTGTGTTTCTCTCGTTCCCTGTGTCTCTCTCTCAGTCCCTGTGTCCCTCTCGGTCCCTGTGTCTCACTCGGTCCCTGTGTCTCACTCAGTCCCTGTGTCTCTCTCTCAGTCCCTGTGTCTCACTCGGTCCCTGTGTCTCTCTCTCGGTCGCTGTGTCTCTCTCTCCCTCAGTCCCTGTGTCTCTCTCGGTGCCTGTGTCTCTCTCGGTCCCTGTGTCTCTCTCGGTCCCTGTGTCTCTCTCAGTCCCTGTGTCTCACTCGGTGCCTGTGTCTCTCTCGGTCCTTGTGTCTCTCTCTCGGTCCCTGTGTCTCTCTCTCCCAGTCCCTGTGTCTCTCTCGGTCACTGTCTCTCTCTCGGTCTCTGTGTCTCACTCGGTCACTGTGTCTCTCTCGGTCCCTGTGTCTCTCTCTTGCTCCCTGTGTCTTTCTCGGTTCCTGTGTCTCTCCCGGTCCCTGTCTCTCTCTCTCTCAGTCCCTGTGTCTCTCTCTCGGTCCCTGTGACTCTCTCGGTCCCTGTGTCTCTCTCTAGGTCCTTGTGTCTCTCTCGGTCCCTGTGTCGCTCTCTGGGTCCCTGTGTCTCTCTCTCGGTCCCTGTGACTCTCTCGGTCCCTGTGTTTCTCTCTCGGTCCCTGTGTCTCTCTCCCTCGGTCCCTGTGTCTCTCTCGGTCCCTGTGTCTCACTCGGTCCCTGTGTCTCTCTCCCTCGGTCCATGTGTCTCTCTCGGTCCTGGTGTCTCTCTTGGTCCCTGTGTCTCTCTCTCAGTCCCTGTGTCTCTCTCTCGGTGCCTGTGTCTCTCTCTCGGTCCCTCTGACTCTCTCAGTCCCTGTGTCTCTCTCTCGGTCCCTGTCTCTCTCTCGGTCCCTGTGACTCGCTCAGTCCCTGTCTCACACTCGGTCACTGTGTCTTTCTCGGTCCCTGTGTCTCTCTGTCTCGGTCCCTGTGTCTCTCTCGGTCCCTGTCTCTCTCTCGGTCCCTGTGTCTCAATCGGTCCTTTTGTCTCTCTCGGTCGCTGTGTCTCCCTCTCACCCCTGTGTCTCTCTCGGTCCTTGTGTCTCTCTCTCGGTCCCTGTGTCTCTCTCTCTCAGTCCCTGTGTCTCTCTCGGTCACTGTCTCTCTCTCGGCCCCTGTGTCTCTCTCGGTCCCTGTCTCTCTCTCGGTCCCTGTGACTCGCTCAGTCCCTGTGTCTCTCTTTGTCTCTGTGTCTCTCTCAGTCCCTGTGACTCTCTCGGTCACTGTGTCTCTCTCTCGGTCGCTGTGTCTCTCTCTCTCGGTCCCTGTGTCTCTCTCCCTCGATCCCTGTGTCTCACTTGGACCCTGTGTCTCTCTCTCTCGGTCCCTGTGTCACTATCGGTCCCTGTGTCTCCCTCTCACCCCTGTGTCTCACACGGTCCCTGTGTTTCTCTCGTTCCCTGTGTCTCTCTCTCAGTCCCTGTGTCCCTCTCGGTCCCTGTGTCTCACTCGGTCCCTGTGTCTCACTCAGTCCCTGTGTCTCTCTCTCAGTCCCTGTGTCTCACTCGGTCCCTGTGTCTCTCTCTCGGTCGCTGTGTCTCTCTCTCCCTCAGTCCCTGTGTCTCTCTCGGTGCCTGTGTCTCTCTCGGTCCCTGTGTCTCTCTCGGTCCCTGTGTCTCTCTCAGTCCCTGTGTCTCACTCGGTGCCTGTGTCTCTCTCGGTCCTTGTGTCTCTCTCTCGGTCCCTGTGTCTCTCTCTCCCAGTCCCTGTGTCTCTCTCGGTCACTGTCTCTCTCTCGGTCTCTGTGTCTCACTCGGTCACTGTGTCTCTCTCGGTCCCTGTGTCTCTCTCTTGCTCCCTGTGTCTTTCTCGGTCCCTGTGTCTCACTCGGTCCCTGTGTCTCACTCGGTCCCTGTGTCACTCTCTCGTTCCCTGTCTCTCTCTCTCGGTCCCTGTCTCTCTCTCCCTCAGTCCCTGTGTCTCTCTCGGTCACTGTCTCTCGCGGTCCCTGTGTCTCTCTCTCGGTCCCTGTGTCTCTCTCAGTCCCTGTGTCTCACTCGGTGCCTGTGTCTCTCTCTCTCGGTCCCTGTGTCTCTCTCTCGGTCCCTGTGACTCTCTCAGTCCCTGTATCTCTCTCTCACCCCTGTGTCTCTCTCGGTCCTGGTGTCTCTCTTGGTCCCTGTGTCTCTCTCTCTCAGTCCCTGTGTCTCTCTCTCTCAGTCCCTGTGTCTCTCTCTCAGTCCCTGTGTCTCTCCCTCAGCCCCTGTGTCTCTCTCGGTGCCTGTGTCTCTCTCGGTCCCTGTGTCTCTCTCGGTCCCTGTGTCTCTCTCAGTCCCTGTGTCTCTCTCTCCCTCAGTCCCTGTGTCTCTCTCGGTGCCTGTGTCTCTCTCGGTCCTTGTGTCTCTCTCTCGGTCCCTGTGTCTCTCTCTCCCAGTCCCTGTGTCTCTCTCGGTCACTGTCTCTCTCTCGGTCTCTGTGTCTCACTCGGTCCCGGTGTCTCTCTCGGTCCCTGTGTCTCTCTCTTGCTCCCTGTGTCTTTCTCGGTCCCTGTGTCTCTCCCGGTCCCTGTCTCTCTCTCTCAGTCCCTGTGTCTCTCTCTCGGTCCTTGTGTCTCTCTCTCGGTCCCTGTGTCTCCCTCGGTCCGTGTGTCTCACTCGTTCCCTGTGTCTCTCTCGGTCCCTGTATCTCTCTCTCACCCCTGTGTCTCTCTCGGTCCTGGTGTCTCTCTCTCAGTCCCTGTGTCTCTCTCTCGTTGCCTGTGTCTCTCTTTCTCAGTCCCTGTGTCTCTCTCTCAGTCCCTGTGTCTCTCTCTCAGTCCCTGTGTCTCACTCGGTCCCTGTGTCGCACTCTGGGTCCCTGTGTCTCTCTCTCGGTCCCTGTGACTCTCTCAGTCCCTGTGTTTCTCTCTCGGTCCCTGTGTCTCTCTCGGTCTCTGTCTCTCTCTCGGTCCCTGTGTCTCAATCGGTCCTTGTGTCTCTCTCGGTCCCTGTGTCTCCCTCTCACCCCTGTGTCTCTCTCGGTCCTTGTGTCTCTCTCTCGGTCCCTGTGTCTCTGTCTCTCAGTCCCTGTGTCTCTCTCGGTCACTGTCTCTCTCTCGGCCCCTGTGTCTCTCTCGGTCCCTGTCTCTCTCTCGGTCCCTGTGACTCGCTCAGTCCCTGTGTCTCTCTTTGTCCCTGTGTCTCTCTCAGTCCCTGTAACTCTCTCGGTCCCTGTGTCTCTCTCTCGGTCGCTGTGTCTCTCTCTCTCGGTCCCTGTGTCTCTCTCCCTCGGTCCCTGTGTCTCACTTGGACCCTGTGTCTCTCTCTCTCGGTCCCTGTGTCACTATCGGTCCCTGTGTCTCCCTCTCACCCCTGTGTCTCACACGGTCCCTGTGTTTCTCTCGTTCCCTGTGTCTCTCTCTCAGTCCCTGTGTCCCTCTCGGTCCCTGTGTCTCACTCGGTCCCTGTGTCTCACTCAGTCCCTGTGACTCTCTCTCAGTCCCTGTGTCTCACTCGTTCCCTGTGTCTCTCTCTCGGTCGCTGTGTCTCTCTCTCCCTCAGTCCCTGTGTCTCTCTCGGTGCCTTTGTCTCTCTCGGTCCCTGTGTCTCTCTCGGTCCCTGTGTCTCTCTCAGTCCCTGTGTCTCACTCGGTGCCTGTGTCTCTCTCGGTCCTTGTGTCTCTCTCTCGGTCCCTGTGTCTCTCTCTCCCAGTCCCTGTGTCTCTCTCGGTCACTGTCTCTCTCTCGGTCTCTGTGTCTCACTCAGTCACTGTGTCTCTCTCGGTCCCTGTGTCTCTCTCTTGCTCCCTGTGTCTTTCTCGGTTCCTGTGTCTCTCCCGGTCCCTGTCTCTCTCTCTCTCAGTCCCTGTGTCTCCCTCTCACCCCTGTGTCTCACACGGTCCCTGTGTCTCACTCGTTCCCTGTGTCTCTCTCGGTCCCTGTATCTCTCTCTCACCCCTGTGTCTCTCTCGGTCCTGGTGTCTCTCTTGGTCCCTGTGTCTCTCTCTCTCAGTCCCTGTGTCTCTCTCTCAGTCCCTGTGTCTCTCTCTCGTTGCCTGTGTCTCTCTCTCTCAGTCCCTGTGTCTCTTTCTCAGTTCCTGTGTCTCTCTCTCGGTCCCTGTCTCTCTCTCGGTCCCTGTTTCTCTCTCTCGGTCTCTGTGTCTCTCTCTCTCCGTCCCTGTGTCTGCTATGTCCCTCTGTCTCCCTCTCGGTCCCTGTGTCTCTCTCTCTCGGTCCCTGTGTCTCTCTCGCGGTCTCTGTGTCTCTATCTCGGTCCCTGTGTCTGCTCGGTCCCAGTGTCTCCAACTCGGTCCCTGTGTCTCTCTCGGTCCTTGTGTCTCTCTCTCTCGGTCGCTGTCTCTCTCTCTCTCTCTCAGTCCCTGTGTCTCTCACGGTCACTGTCTCTCTCTAGCTCCCTGTGTCTCTCTCGGTCCCTGTGCCTCTCTCGGTCACTGTCTCAGTCCCTGTGTCTCACTCGGTCCCTGTGATTCTCTTGGTCCTTGTGTCTCTCTCTCGGTCCCTGTGTCTCTCTCTCCCACTCCCTGTGTCTCTCTCAGTCACTGTTTCTCTCTCGGTCCCTGTGTCTCTCTCGGTCTCTGTGTCTCACTCGGTCCCTCTGTCTCTCTCGGTCCCTTTGTCTCTCTCTCGGTCCCTGTGTCTCTCTCTCGGTCCCTGTGTCTCTCTCTGACCCGGTGACTCGCTCAGTCCCTTTGTCTCTTACTCGGTCCCTGTGTCTCACTCGGTCCCTGTGTCTCACTCGGTCCCTGTGTCTCTCTCGGTCCTTGTGTCTCTCTCTCTCGGTCCCTGTGTCTCTCTCTCTCTCAGTCCCTGTGTCTCTCCCTCGGTCCCTGTGCCTCACTCGGTCCCTGTGTCTCTCTCGGTCCTTGTGTCTCTCTCTCTCGGTCCCTGTGCCTCTCTCTCTCTCAGTCCCTGTGTCTCTCCCTCGGTCCCTATGTCTCTCTCGGTCCCTGTGTCTCTCTCAGTCCCTGTGTCTCACTCGGTGCCTGTGTCTCTCTCGGTCCTTGTGTCTCTCTCTCGGTCCCTGTGTCTCTCTCTCCCAGTCCCTGTGTCTCTCTCGGACACTGTCTCTCTCTCGGTCTCTGTGTCTCACTCGGTCACTGTGTCTCTCTCGGTCCCTGTGTCTCTCTCTCGGTCGCTGTGTCTCTCTCTCTCGGTCCCTGTGTCTCTCTCCCTCGGTCCCTGTGTCTCACTTGGACCCTGTGTCTCTCTCTCTCGGTCCCTGTGTCACTATCGGTCCCTGTGTCTCCCTCTCACCCCTGTGTCTCACACGGTCCCTGTGTTTCTCTCGTTCCCTGTGTCTCTCTCTCAGTCCCTGTGTCCCTCTCGGTCCCTGTGTCTCACTCGGTCCCTGTGTCTCACTCAGTCCCTGTGTCTCTCTCTCAGTCCCTGTGTCTCACTCGGTCCCTGTGTCTCTCTCTCGGTCGCTGTGTCTCTCTCTCCCTCAGTCCCTGTGTCTCTCTCGGTGCCTGTGTCTCTCTCGGTCCCTGTGTCTCTCTCGGTCCCTGTGTCTCTCTCAGTCCCTGTGTCTCACTCGGTGCCTGTGTCTCTCTCGGTCCTTGTGTCTCTCTCTCGGTCCCTGTGTCTCTCTCTCCCAGTCCCTGTGTCTCTCTCGGTCACTGTCTCTCTCTCGGTCTCTGTGTCTCACTCGGTCACTGTGTCTCTCTCGGTCCCTGTGTCTCTCTCTTGCTCCCTGTGTCTTTCTCGGTTCCTGTGTCTCTCCCGGTCCCTGTCTCTCTCTCTCTCAGTCCCTGTGTCTCTCTCTCGGTCCCTGTGACTCTCTCGGTCCCTGTGTCTCTCTCTAGGTCCTTGTGTCTCTCTCGGTCCCTGTGTCGCTCTCTGGGTCCCTGTGTCTCTCTCTCGGTCCCTGTGACTCTCTCGGTCCCTGTGTTTCTCTCTCGGTCCCTGTGTCTCTCTCCCTCGGTCCCTGTGTCTCTCTCGGTCCCTGTGTCTCACTCGGTCCCTGTGTCTCTCTCCCTCGGTCCATGTGTCTCTCTCGGTCCTGGTGTCTCTCTTGGTCCCTGTGTCTCTCTCTCAGTCCCTGTGTCTCTCTCTCGGTGCCTGTGTCTCTCTCTCGGTCCCTCTGACTCTCTCAGTCCCTGTGTCTCTCTCTCGGTCCCTGTCTCTCTCTCGGTCCCTGTGACTCGCTCAGTCCCTGTCTCACACTCGGTCACTGTGTCTTTCTCGGTCCCTGTGTCTCTCTGTCTCGGTCCCTGTGTCTCTCTCGGTCCCTGTCTCTCTCTCGGTCCCTGTGTCTCAATCGGTCCTTTTGTCTCTCTCGGTCGCTGTGTCTCCCTCTCACCCCTGTGTCTCTCTCGGTCCTTGTGTCTCTCTCTCGGTCCCTGTGTCTCTCTCTCTCAGTCCCTGTGTCTCTCTCGGTCACTGTCTCTCTCTCGGCCCCTGTGTCTCTCTCGGTCCCTGTCTCTCTCTCGGTCCCTGTGACTCGCTCAGTCCCTGTGTCTCTCTTTGTCTCTGTGTCTCTCTCAGTCCCTGTGACTCTCTCGGTCACTGTGTCTCTCTCTCGGTCGCTGTGTCTCTCTCTCTCGGTCCCTGTGTCTCTCTCCCTCGATCCCTGTGTCTCACTTGGACCCTGTGTCTCTCTCTCTCGGTCCCTGTGTCACTATCGGTCCCTGTGTCTCCCTCTCACCCCTGTGTCTCACACGGTCCCTGTGTTTCTCTCGTTCCCTGTGTCTCTCTCTCAGTCCCTGTGTCCCTCTCGGTCCCTGTGTCTCACTCGGTCCCTGTGTCTCACTCAGTCCCTGTGTCTCTCTCTCAGTCCCTGTGTCTCACTCGGTCCCTGTGTCTCTCTCTCGGTCGCTGTGTCTCTCTCTCCCTCAGTCCCTGTGTCTCTCTCGGTGCCTGTGTCTCTCTCGGTCCCTGTGTCTCTCTCGGTCCCTGTGTCTCTCTCAGTCCCTGTGTCTCACTCGGTGCCTGTGTCTCTCTCGGTCCTTGTGTCTCTCTCTCGGTCCCTGTGTCTCTCTCTCCCAGTCCCTGTGTCTCTCTCGGTCACTGTCTCTCTCTCGGTCTCTGTGTCTCACTCGGTCACTGTGTCTCTCTCGGTCCCTGTGTCTCTCTCTTGCTCCCTGTGTCTTTCTCGGTCCCTGTGTCTCACTCGGTCCCTGTGTCTCACTCGGTCCCTGTGTCACTCTCTCGTTCCCTGTCTCTCTCTCTCGGTCCCTGTCTCTCTCTCCCTCAGTCCCTGTGTCTCTCTCGGTCACTGTCTCTCGCGGTCCCTGTGTCTCTCTCTCGGTCCCTGTGTCTCTCTCAGTCCCTGTGTCTCACTCGGTGCCTGTGTCTCTCTCTCTCGGTCCCTGTGTCTCTCTCTCGGTCCCTGTGTCTCTCTCGGTCCTGGTGTCGCTCTTGGTCCCTGTGTCTCTCTCTCAGTCCCTGTGTCTCTCTCTCAGTCCCTGTGTCTCTCTCTCTCGGTGCCTGTGTCTCTCTCTCGGTCCCTCTGACTCTCTCAGTCCATGTGTCTCTCTCTCGGTGACTGTGTCTCTCTCTCGGTCCCTGTGACTCGCTCAGTCCCTGTCTCACACTCGGTCACTGTGTCTTTTTCGGTCCCTGTGTCTCTCTGTCTCGGTCCCTGTGTCTCTCTCGGTCCCTATCTCTCTCTCGGTCCCTGTGTCTCAATCGGTCCTTGTGTCTCTCTCGGTCCCTGTGTCTCCCTCTCAACCCTGTGTCTCTTCGGTCCTTGTGTCTCTCTCTCGGTCCCTGTGTCTCTCTCTCTCAGTCCCTGTGTCTCTCTATCAGTCCCTGTGTCTCTCTTTCTCGTTGCCTGTGTCTCTCTCTCGGTCCCTCTGACTCTCTCAGTCCATGTGTCTCTCTCTCGGTGACTGTGTCTCTCTCTCGGTCCCTGTGACTCGCTCAGTCCCTGTCTCACACTCGGTCACTGTGTCTTTTTCGGTCCCTGTGTCTCTCTGCCTCGGTCCCTGTGTCTCTCTCGGTCCCTGTCTCTCTCTCGGTCCCTGTGTCTCAATCGGTCCTTGTGTCTCTCTCGGTCCCTGTGTCTCCCTCTCACCCCTGTGTCTCTCTCGGTCCTTGTGTCTCTCTCTCGGTCCCTGTGTCTCTCTCTCTCAGTCCCTGTGTCTCTCTCGGTCACTGTCTCTCTCTCGGCCCCTGTGTCTCTCTCGGTCCCTGTCTCTCTCTCGGTCCCTGTGACTCGCTCAGTCCCTGTGTCTCTCTTTGTCCCTGTGTCTCTCTCAGTCCCTGTGACTCTCTCGGTCCCTGTGTCTCTCTCTCGGTCGCTGTGTCTCTCTCTCTCGGTCCCTGTGTCTCTCTCCCTCGGTCCCTGTGTCTCACTTGGACCCTGTGTCTCTCTCTCTCGGTCCCTGTGTCACTATCGGTCCCTGTGTCTCCCTCTCACCCCTGTGTCTCACACGGTCCCTGTGTTTCTCTCGTTCCCTGTGTCTCTCTCTCAGTCCCTGTGTCCCTCTCGGTCCCTGTGTCTCACTCGGTCCCTGTGTCTCACTCAGTCCCTGTGTCTCTCTCTCAGTCCCTGTGTCTCACTCGGTCCCTGTGTCTCTCTCTCGGTCGCTGTGTCTCTCTCTCCCTCAGTCCCTGTGTCTCTCTCGGTGCCTGTGTCTCTCTCGGTCCCTGTGTCTCTCTCGGTCCCTGTGTCTCTCTCAGTCCCTGTGTCTCACTCGGTGCCTGTGTCTCTCTCGGTCCTTGTGTCTCTCTCTCGGTCCCTGTGTCTCTCTCTCCCAGTCCCTGTGTCTCTCTCGGTCACTGTCTCTCTCTCGGTCTCTGTGTCTCACTCGGTCACTGTGTCTCTCTCGGTCCCTGTGTCTCTCTCTTGCTCCCTGTGTCTTTCTCGGTTCCTGTGTCTCTCCCGGTCCCTGTCTCTCTCTCTCTCAGTCCCTGTGTCTCCCTCTCACCCCTGTGTCTCACACGGTCCCTGTGTCTCACTCGTTCCCTGTGTCTCTCTCGGTCCCTGTATCTCTCTCTCACCCCTGTGTCTCTCTCGGTCCTGGTGTCTCTCTTGGTCCCTGTGTCTCTCTCTCTCAGTCCCTGTGTCTCTCTCTCAGTCCCTGTGTCTCTCTCTCGTTGCCTGTGTCTCTCTCTCTCAGTCCCTGTGTCTCTCTCTCAGTCCCTGTGTCTCTTTCTCAGTTCCTGTGTCTCTCTCTCGGTCCCTGTCTCTCTCTCGGTCCCTGTTTCTCTCTCTCGGTCTCTGTGTCTCTCTCTCTCCGTCCCTGTATCTGCTATGTCCCTCTGTCTCCCTCTCGGTCCCTGTGTCTCTCTCTCTCGGTCCCTGTGTCTCTCTCGCGGTCTCTGTGTCTCTATCTCGGTCCCTGTGTCTGCTCGGTCCCAGTGTCTCCAACTCGGTCCCTGTGTCTCTCTCGGTCCTTGTGTCTCTCTCTCTCGGTCGCTGTCTCTCTCTCTCTCTCTCAGTCCCTGTGTCTCTCACGGTCACTGTCTCTCTCTAGCTCCCTGTGTCTCTCTCGGTCCCTGTGCCTCTCTCGGTCACTGTCTCAGTCCCTGTGTCTCACTCGGTCCCTGTGATTCTCTTGGTCCTTGTGTCTCTCTCTCGGTCCCTGTGTCTCTCTCTCCCACTCCCTGTGTCTCTCTCAGTCACTGTTTCTCTCTCGGTCCCTGTGTCTCTCTCGGTCTCTGTGTCTCACTCGGTCCCTCTGTCTCTCTCGGTCCCTTTGTCTCTCTCTCGGTCCCTGTGTCTCTCTCTCGGTCCCTGTGTCTCTCTCTGACCCGGTGACTCGCTCAGTCCCTTTGTCTCTTACTCGGTCCCTGTGTCTCACTCGGTCCCTGTGTCTCACTCGGTCCCAGTGTCTCTCTCGGTCCTTGTGTCTCTCTCTCTCGGTCCCTGTGTCTCTCTCTCTCTCAGTCCCTGTGTCTCTCCCTCGGTCCCTGTGTCTCTCTCGGTCCCTGTGTCTCTCCCGGTCCCTGTGCCTCACTCGGTCCCTGTGTCTCTCTCGGTCCTTGTGTCTCTCTCTCTCGGTCCCTGTGCCTCTCTCTCTCTCAGTCCCTGTGTCTCTCCCTCGTTCCCTATGTCTCTCTCGGTCCCTGTGTCTCTCTCGGTCCCTGTGTCTCTCTCGGTCCTTGTGTCTCTCTCTCGGACCCTGTGTCTCTCTCTTTCAGTCCCTGTCTCTCTCACTCGGTCCCTGTCTCTCTCTCGGTCCCTGTGTCTCACTCGGTCCCTGACTCTCTCTATGTTTCAGTGTCTCTGTCGGTCCCTGTGACTCTCTCGGTCCCTGTGTCTCTCTCTAGGTCCTTGTGTCTCTCTCGGTCCCTGTGTCTATCTCTGGGTCCCTGTGTCTCACTCGGTCCCTGTCACTCTCTCGGTCCCTGTGTCTCAATCAGTCCCTGTGTCTCTCTCTCGGCCCTGTCTCTCTCTCTCGGTCACTGTGTTTCTCTCGGTCCCTGTGTCTTACTCTCGGTCCCTGTGTCTCTCACTCGGTACCTGTCTCTGTCTCGGTCCCTGTGTCTGTCTCTTTCACCCTGTGTCTCTCCCGGTCCCTGTCGCCCTCTCTCAGTCCCTGTGTCTCTCTCTCGGTCCCTGTGACTCTCTCGGTCCCTGTGTCTCTCTCTAGGTCCTTGTGTCTCTCTCGGTCCCTGTGTCCCTCTCTGGGTCCCTGTGACTCTCTCAGTCCCTGTGTTTCTCTCTCGGTCCCTGTGTCTCTCTCCCTCGGTCCCTGTGTCTCTCTCGGTCCCTGTGTCTCACTCGGTCCCTGTGTCTCTCTCCCTCGGTCCATGTGTCTCTCTCGGTCCTGGTGTCTCTCTTGGTCCCTGTGTCTCTCTCTCGGTGCCTGTGTCTCTCTCTCGGTCCCTCTGACTCTCTCAGTCCCTGTGTCTCTCTCTCGGTCCCTGTCTCTCTCTCGGTCCCTGTGACTCGCTCAGTCCCTGTCTCACACTCGGTCACTGTGTCTTTCTCGGTCCCTGTGTCTCTCTGTCTCGGTCCCTGTGTCTCTCTCGGTCCCTGTCTCTCTCTCGGTCCCTGTTTCTCAATCGGTCCCAGTGTCTCTCTCGGTCCCTGTGTCTCCCTCTCACCCCTGTGTCTCTCTCGGTCCTTGTGTCTCTCTCTCGGTCCCAGTGTCTCTCTCTCTCAGTCCCTGTGTCTCTCTCGGTCACTGTCTCTCTCTCGGCCCCTGTGTCTCTCTCGGTCCCTGTCTCTCTCTCGGTCCCTGTGACTCGCTCAGTCCCTGTGTCTCTCTTTGTCCCTGTGTCTCTCTCAGTCCCTGTGACTCTCTCGGTCGCTGTGTCTCTCTCTCGGTCGCTGTGTCTCTCTCTCTCGGTCCCTGTGTCTCTCTCCCTCGGTCCCTGTGTCTCACTTGGACCCTGTGTCTCTCTCTCTCGGTCCCTGTGTCACTATCGGTCCCTGTGTCTCCCTCTCACCCCTGTGTCTCACACGGTCCCTGTGTTTCTCTCGTTCCCTGTGTCTCTCTCTCAGTCCCTGTGTCCCTCTCGGTCCCTGTGTCTCACTCGGTCCCTGTGTCTCACTCAGTCCCTGTGTCTCTCTCTCAGTCCCTGTGTCTCACTCGGTCCCGGTGTCTCTCTCTCGGTCGCTGTGTCTCTCTCTCCCTCAGTCCCTGTGTCTCTCTCGGTCCCTGTGCCTCTCTCAGTCCCTGTGTCTCACTCGGTGCCTGTGTCTCTCTCGGTCCTTGTGTCTCTCTCTCGGTCCCTGTGTCTCTCTCTCCCAGTCCCTGTGTCTCTCTCGGTCACTGTCTCTCTCTCGGTCTCTGTGTCTCACTCGGTCACTGTGTCTCTCTCGGTCCCTGTGTCTCTCTCTTGCTCCCTGTGTCTTTCTCTGTTCCTGTGTCTCTCCCGGTCCCTGTCTCTCTCTCTCTCAGTCCCTGTGTCTCTCTCTCGGTCCCTGTGACTCTCTCGGTCCCTGTGTCTCTCTCTAGGTCCTTGTGTCTCTCTCGGTCCCTGTGTCGCTCTCTGGGTCCCTGTGTCTCTCTCTCGGTCCCTGTGACTCTCTCGGTCCCTGTGTTTCTCTCTCGGTCCCTGTGTCTCTCTCCCTCGGTCCCTGTGTCTCTCTCGGTCCCTGTGTCTCACTCGGTCCCTGTGTCTCTCTCCCTCGGTCCATGTGTCTCTCTCGGTCCTGGTGTCTCTCTTGGTCCCTGTGTCTCTCTCTCAGTCCCTGTGTCTCTCTCTCGGTGCCTGTGTCTCACTCTCGGTCCCTCTGACTCTCTCAGTCCCTGTGTCTCTCTCTCGGTCCCTGTCTCTCTCTCGGTCCCTGTGACTCGCTCAGTCCCTGTCTCACACTCGGTCACTGTGTCTTTCTCGGTCCCTGTGTCTCTCTGTCTCGGTCCCTGTGTCTCTCTCGGTCCCTGTCTCTCTCTCGGTCCCTGTGTCTCAATCGGTCCTTTTGTCTCTCTCGGTCCCTGTGTCTCCCTCTCACCCCTGTGTCTCTCTCGGTCCTTGTGTCTCTCTCTCGGTCCCTGTGTCTCTCTCTCTCAGTCCCTGTGTCTCTCTCGGTCACTGTCTCTCTCTCGGCCCCTGTGTCTCTCTCGGTCCCTGTCTCTCTCTCGGTCCCTGTGACTCGCTCAGTCCCTGTGTCTCTCTTTGTCCCTGTGTCTCTCTCAGTCCCTGTGACTCTCTCGGTCCCTGTGTCTCTCTCTCGGTCGCTGTGTCTCTCTCTCTCGGTCCCTGTGTCTCTCTCCCTCGGTCCCTGTGTCTCACTTGGACCCTGTGTCTCTCTCTCTCGGTCCCTGTGTCACTATCGGTCCCTGTGTCTCCCTCTCACCCCTGTGTCTCACACGGTCCCTGTGTTTCTCTCGTTCCCTGTGTCTCTCTCTCAGTCCCTGTGTCCCTCTCGGTCCCTGTGTCTCACTCGGTCCCTGTGTCTCACTCAGTCCCTGTGTCTCTCTCTCAGTCCCTGTGTCTCACTCGGTCCCTGTGTCTCTCTCTCGGTCGCTGTGTCTCTCTCTCCCTCAGTTCCTGTGTCTCTCTCGGTGCCTGTGTCTCTCTCGGTCCCTGTGTCTCTCTCGGTCCCTGTGTCTCTCTCAGTCCCTGTGTCTCACTCGGTGCCTGTGTCTCTCTCGGTCCTTGTGTCTCTCTCTCGGTCCCTGTGTCTCTCTCTCCCAGTCCCTGTGTCTCTCTCGGTCACTGTCTCTCTCTCGGTCTCTGTGTCTCACTCGGTCACTGTGTCTCTCTCGGTCCCTGTGTCTCTCTCTTGCTCCCTGTGTCTTTCTCGGTCCCTGTGTCTCACTCGGTCCCTGTGTCTCACTCGGTCCCTGTGTCACTCTCTCGTTCCCTGTCTCTCTCTCTCGGTTCCTGTCTCTCTCTCCCTCAGTCCCTGTGTCTCTCTCGGTCACTGTCTCTCTCGGTCCCTGTGTCTCTCTCTCGGTCCCTGTGTCTCTCTCAGTCCCTGTGTCTCACTCGGTGCCTGTGTCTCTCTCTCTCGGTCCCTGTGTCTCTCTCTCGGTCCCTGTGACTCTCTCAGTCCCTGTATCTCTCTCTCACCCCTGTGTCTCTCTCGGTCCTGGTGTCTCTCTTGGTCCCTGTGTCTCTCTCTCTCAGTCCCTGTGTCTCTCTCTCTCAGTCCCTGTGTCTCTCTCTCAGTCCCTGTGTCTCTCCCTCAGCCCCTGTGTCTCTCTCGGTGCCTGTGTCTCTCTCGGTCCCTGTGTCTCTCTCGGTCCCTGTGTCTCTCTCTCCCTCAGTCCCTGTGTCTCTCTCGGTGCCTGTGTCTCTCTCGGTCCTTGTGTCTCTCTCTCGGTCCCTGTGTCTCTCTCTCCCAGTCCCTGTGTCTCTCTCGGTCACTGTCTCTCTCTCGGTCTCTGTGTCTCACTCGGGTCCCGGTGTCTCTCTCGGTCCCTGTGTCTCTCTCTTGCTCCCTGTGTCTTTCTCGGTCCCTGTGTCTCTCCCGGTCCCTGTCTCTCTCTCTCAGTCCCTGTGTCTCTCTCTCGGTCCTTGTGTCTCTCTCTCAGTCCCTGTGTCTCTCTCTCGTTGCCTGTGTCTCTCTTTCCTCAGTCCCTGTGTCTCTCTCTCAGTCCCTGTGTCTCTCTCTCAGTCCCTGTGTCTCACTCGGTCCCTGTGTCGCACTCTGGGTCCCTGTGTCTCTCTCTCGGTCCCTGTGACTCTCTCAGTCCCTGTGTTTCTCTCTCGGTCCCTGTGTCTCTCTCTCGGTCGCTGTGTCTCTCTCTCCCTCCGTCCCTGTGTCTCACTCGGTCCCTGTGTCTCACTCGGTCCCTGTGTCACTCTCTCGGTCCCTGTCTCTCTCTCTCGGTCCCTGTCTCTCTCCCTCACTGTGTTTCTCTCGGTCCTTGTGTCTCTCTCTCGGTCCCTGTGTCTCCCTCGGTCCGTGTGTCTCACTCGTTCCCTGTGTCTCTCTCGGTCCCTGTATCTCTCTCTCGGTCCCTGTGTCTCTCTCGGTCCTGGTGTCTCTCTCTCAGTCCCTGTGTCTCTCTCTCGTTGCCTGTGTCTCTCTCTCTCAGTCCTGTGTCTCTCTCTCAGTCCCTGTGTCTCTCTCTCAGTCCCTGTGTCTCACTCGGTCCCTGTGTCGCACTCTGGGTCCCTGTGTCTCTCTCTCGGTCCCTGTGTCTCTCTCCCTCGGTCCCTGTGTCTCTCTCGGTCCCTGTGTCTCACTCGGTCCCTGTGTCTCTCTCCCTCGGTCCCTGTGTCTCTCTCGGTCCTGGTGTCGCTCTTGGTCCCTGTGTCTCTCTCTCAGTCCCTGTGTCTCGCTCTCAGTCCCTGTGTCTCTCTCTCTCGGTGCCTGTGTCTCTGTCTCGGTCTCTCTGACTCTCTCAATCCCTGTGTCTCTCTCGGTCACTGTCTCTCTCTCGGACCCTGTGTCTCTCTCGGTCCCTGTCTCTCTCTCGGTCCCTGTTTCTCTCTCCCTCGGTCCCTGTATCTCACTTGGTCCGTGTGTCTCTCTCTCTCGGTCCCTGTGTCACTATCGGTCCCTGTGTCTCCCTCGCACCCCTGTGTCTCTCTCTCGGTCCCTGTCTCTCTCTCTCGGTCCCTGTCTCTCTCCCTCACTGTGTTTCTCTCGGTCCTTGTGTCTCTCTCTCGGTCGCTGTGTCTCTCTCTCCCTCCGTCCCTGTGTCTCTCTCGGTCACTGTCTCTCTCGGTCCCTGTGTCTCTCTCTCGGTCCCTGTGTCTCTCTCAGTCCCTGTGTCTCACTCGGTCCCTGTGTCTCACTCGGTCCCTGTGTCACTCTCTCGGTCCCTGTCTCTCTCTCTCGGTCCCTGTCTCTCTCCCTCACTGTGTTTCTCTCGGTCCTTGTGTCTCTCTCTCGGTCGCTGTGTCTCTCTCTCCCTCAGTCCCTGTGTCTCTCTCGGTCACTGTCTCTCTCGGTCCCTGTGTCTCTCTCAGTCCCTGTGTCTCACTCGGTGCCTGTGTCTCTCTCGGTCCTTGTGTCTCTCTCTCGGTCCCTGTGTCTCTCTCGGTCTCTGTGTCTCACTCGTTCACTGTGTCTCTCTCGGTCCCTGTCTCTCTCCCGGTCCCTGTGTCTCTCTCTCAGTCCCTGTGTCTCTCTCTCGGTCCTTGTGTCTCTCTCTCGGACCCTGTGTATCCCTCGGTCCGTGTGTCTCACTCGTTCCCTGTGTCTCTCTCGGTCCCTGTATCTCTCTCTCACCCCTGTGTCTCTCTCGGTCCTGGTGTCTCTCTTGGTCCCTGTGTCTCTCTCTCTCAGTCCCTGTGTCTCTCTCTCAGTCCCTGTGTCTCTCTCTCAGTCCCTGTGTCTCACTCGGTCCCTGTGTCTCTCTCTCCCTCAGTCCCTGTGTCTCTCTCGGTGCCTGTGTCTCTCTCGGTCCCTGTGTCTCTCTCGGTCCCTGTGTCTCTCTCAGTCCCTGTGTCTCACTCGGTGCCTGTGTCTCTCTCGGTCCCTGTGTCTCTCTCTCCCAGTCCCTGTGTCTCTCTCGGTCACTGTCTCTCTCTCGGTCTCTGTGTCTCACTCGGTCACTGTGTCTCTCTCGGTCCCTGTATCTCTCTCTCGGTCCCTGTGTCTCTATCGGTCCTGGTGTCTCTCTTGGTCCCTGTGTCTCTCTCTCAGTCCCTGTGTCTCTCTCTCAGTCCCTGTGTCTCTCTCTCTCTCAGTCCCTGTGTCTCTCTCTCAGTCCCTGTGTCTCTCTCTCGTTGCCTGTGTCTCTCTCTCTCAGTCCCTGTGTCTCTCTCTCAGTCCACACAGTGAGCACGTGATTCCTGTGTCTCTCTCTCGGTCCCTGTCTCTCTCTCGGTCCCTGTTTCTCTCTCTCGGTCTCTGTGTCTCTCTCTCGGTCCCTGTGTCTGCTATGTCCCTCTGTCTCCCTCTCGGTCCCTGTGTCTCTCTCGGTCCCTGTGACTCGCTCAGTCCCTCTGTCTCTCTCGGTCCCTGTGTCTCTCTCTCGGTCCCTGTGTCTCTCTCTCTCGGTCCCTGTGTCTCTCACTCAGTACCTGTGTCTCTCTTGTTCCCTGTGTCTCTCTCACGGTCCCTGTGTCTCTCTCGCGGTCTCTGTGTCTCTCTCTCGGTCCCTGTGTCTGTTCGGTCCCTGTGTCTCCCTCTCGGTCCCTGTGTCTTTCTCGGTCTTTGTGTCTCTCCCTCGGTCGCTGTCTCTCTCTCTCTCTCAGTCCCTGTGTCTCTCTCGGTCACTGTCTCTCTCAGTCCCTGTATCTCACTCGGTCCCTGTAATTCTCTTGGTCCTTGTGTCTCTCTCTCGGTCCCTGTGTCTCTCTCTCCCAGTCCCTGTGTCTCTCTCGGTCACTGTTTCTCTCTCGGTCCCTGTGTCTCTCTCGGTCTCTGTGTCTCACTCGGTCCCTGTGTGTCTCTCGGTCCCTTTGTCTCTCTCTCGGTCCCTGTGCCTCACTCGGTCCCTGTGTCTCTCTCGGTCCCTGTCTCTCTCACTCGGTCCCTGTCTCTCTCTCGGTCCCTGTGTCTCACTCGGTCCCTGTGTCTCTCTTTGTCCCTGTGTCTCTCTCAGTCCCTGTGTCTCTCTCTCGGTCCCTGTGTCTCTCTCTCTCGGTCCCTGTGTCTCTCTCCCTCGGTCCCTGTGTCTCACTCGGTCCCTGTGTCTCTCTCTCTCGGTCCCTGTGTCACTATCGGTCCCTGTGTCTCCCTCTCGGTCCCTGTGTCTCTCTCGGTCCCTGTCTCTCTCTCTCGGTCCCTGTGCTCCTCTCGGTCCCTGTGTCTCTCTCTTGCTCTCTGTGTCTTTCTCGGTCCCTGTGTCTCTCCCGGTCCCTGTGTCACTCTCTCGGTCCCTGTCTCTCTCTCTCGGTCACTGTGTTTCTCTCGGTCCCTGTGACTTGCTCTGTCCCTGTGTCTCACTCGGTCCCTGTGTCACTCTCTCGTTCCCTGTCTCTCTCTCTCGGTCCCTGTCTCTCTCTCCCTCAGTCCCTGTGTCTCTCTCGGTCACTGTCTCTCTCGGTGCCTGTGTCTCTCTCGGTCCTTGTGTCTCTCTCTCGGTCCCTGTGTCTCTCTCTCCCAGTCCCTGTGTCTCTCTCGGTCACTGTCTCTCTCTCGGTCCCTGTGTCTCACTCGGTCCCTGTGTCTCTCTTTGTCCCTGTGTCTCTCTCAGTCCCTGTGTCTCTCTCTCGGTCCCTGTGTCTCTCTCTCTCGGTCCCTGTGTCACTATCGGTCCCTGTGTCTCCCTCTCGGTCCCTGTGTCTCTCTCGGTCCCTGTGTCTCTCTCTTGCTCTCTGTGTCTCACTCGGTCCCTGTGTCTCTCTTTGTCCCTGTGTCTCTCTCAGTCCCTGTGTCTCTCTCTCGGTCCCTGTGTCTCTCTCTCTCGGTCCCTGTGTCTCTCTCCCTCGGTCCCTGTGTCTCACTCGGTCCCTGTGTCTCTCTCTCTCGGTCCCTGTGTCACTATCGGTCCCTGTGTCTCCCTCTCGGTCCCTGTGTCTCTCTCGGTCCCTGTCTCTCTCTCTCGGTCCCTGTGCTCCTCTCGGTCCCTGTGTCTTTCTCTTGCTCTCTGTGTCTTTCTCGGTCCCTGTGTCTCTCCCGGTCCCTGTGTCACTCTCTCGGTCCCTGTCTCTCTCTCTCGGTCACTGTGTTTCTCTCGGTCCCTGTGACTTGCTCTGTCCCTGTGTCTCACTCGGTCCCTGTGTCACTCTCTCGTTCCCTGTCTCTCTCTCTCGGTCCCTGTATCTCTCTCTCACCCCTGTGTCTCTCTCGGTCCTGGTGTCTCTCTTGGTCCCTGTGTCTCTCTCTCTCAGTCCCTGTGTCTCTCTCTCTCAGTCCCTGTGTCTCTCTCTCAGTCCCTGTGTCTCTCCCTCAGCCCCTGTGTCTCTCTCGGTGCCTGTGTCTCTCTCGGTCCCTGTGTCTCTCTCGGTCCCTGTGTCTCTCTCAGTCCCTGTGTCTCTCTCTCCCTCAGTCCCTGTGTCTCTCTCGGTGCCTGTGTCTCTCTCGGTCCTTGTGTCTCTCTCTCGGTCCCTGTGTCTCTCTCTCCCAGTCCCTGTGTCTCTCTCGGTCACTGTCTCTCTCTCGGTCTCTGTGTCTCACTCGGTCCCGGTGTCTCTCTCGGTCCCTGTGTCTCTCTCTTGCTCCCTGTGTCTTTCTCGGTCCCTGTGTCTCTCCCGGTCCCTGTCTCTCTCTCTCAGTCCCTGTGTCTCTCTCTCGGTCCTTGTGTCTCTCTCTCGGTCCCTGTGTCTCCCTCGGTCCGTGTGTCTCACTCGTTCCCTGTGTCTCTCTCGGTCCCTGTATCTCTCTCTCACCCCTGTGTCTCTCTCGGTCCTGGTGTCTCTCTCTCAGTCCCTGTGTCTCTCTCTCGTTGCCTGTGTCTCTCTCTCTCAGTCCCTGTGTCTCTCTCTCAGTCCCTGTGTCTCTCTCTCAGTCCCTGTGTCTCACTCGGTCCCTGTGTCGCACTCTGGGTCCCTGTGTCTCTCTCTCGGTCCCTGTGACTCTCTCAGTCCCTGTGTTTCTCTCTCGGTCCCTGTGTCTCTCTCCCTCGGTCCCTGTGTCTCTCTCGGTCCTGGTGTCGCTCTTGGTCCCTGTGTCTCTCTCTCAGTCCCTGTGTCTCGCTCTCAGTCCCTGTGTCTCTCTCTCTCGGTGCCTGTGTCTCTCTCTCGGTCTCTCTGACTCTCTCAATCCCTGTGTCTCTCTCGGTCACTGTCTCTCTCTCGGCCCCTGTGTCTCTCTCGGTCCCTGTCTCTCTCTCGGTCCCTGTTTCTCTCTCCCTCGGTCCCTTTATCTCACTTGGTCCGTGTGTCTCTCTCTCTCGGTCCCTGTGTCACTATCGGTCCCTGTGTCTCCCTCGCACCCCTGTGTCTCACTCGGTCCCTGTGTTTCTCTCGTTCCCTGTGTCTCTCTCTCGGTCCCTGTCTCTCTCTCTCGGTCCCTGTCTCTCTCCCTCACTGTGTTTCTCTCGGTCCTTGTGTCTCTCTCTCGGTCGCTGTGTCTCTCTCTCCCTCCGTCCCTGTGTCTCTCTCGGTCACTGTCTCTCTCGGTCCCTGTGTCTCTCTCTCGGTCCCTGTGTCTCTCTCAGTCCCTGTGTCTCACTCGGTCCCTGTGTCTCACTCGGTCCCTGTGTCACTCTCTCGGTCCCTGTCTCTCTCTCTCGGTCCCTGTCTCTCTCCCTCACTGTGTTTCTCTCGGTCCTTGTGTCTCTCTCTCGGTCGCTGTGTCTCTCTCTCCCTCAGTCCCTGTGTCTCTCTCGGTCACTGTCTCTCTCGGTCCCTGTGTCTCTCTCAGTCCCTGTGTCTCACTCGGTGACACAGTGAGCACGTGATTGTGTCTCTCTCTCGGTCCCTGTGTCTCTCTCGGTCTCTGTGTCTCACTCGTTCACTGTGTCTCTCTCGGTCCCTGTCTCTCTCCCGGTCCCTGTGTCTCTCTCTCAGTCCCTGTGTCTCTCTCTCGGTCCTTGTGTCTCTCTCTCGGACCCTGTGTATCCCTCGGTCCGTGTGTCTCACTCGTTCCCTGTGTCTCTCTCGGTCCCTGTATCTCTCTCTCACCCCTGTGTCTCTCTCGGTCCTGGTGTCTCTCTTGGTCCCTGTGTCTCTCTCTCTCAGTCCCTGTGTCTCTCTCTCAGTCCCTGTGTCTCTCTCTCAGTCCCCTGTGTCTCTCTCGGTGCCTGTGTCTCTCTCGGTCCCTGTGTCTCTCTCGGTCCCTGTGTCTCTCTCAGTCCCTGTGTCTCACTCGGTGCCTGTGTCTCTCTCGGTCCTTGTGTCTCTCTCTCGGTCCCTGTGTCTCTCTCTCCCAGTCCCTGTGTCTCTCTCGGTCACTGTCTCTCTCTCGGTCTCTCTGTCTCACTCGGTCACTGTGTCTCTCTCGGTCCCTGTATCTCTCTCTCGGTCCCTGTGTCTCTATCGGTCCTGGTGTCTCTCTTGGTCCCTGTGTCTCTCTCTCAGTCCCTGTGTCTCTCTCTCAGTCCCTGTGTCTCTCTCTCTCTCAGTCCCTGTGTCTCTCTCTCAGTCCCTGTGTCTCTCTCTCGTTGCCTGTGTCTCTCTCTCTCAGTCCCTGTGTCTCTCTCTCAGTCCCTGTGTCTCTCTCTCAGTTCCTGTGTCTCTCTCTCGGTCCCTGTCTCTCTCTCGGTCCCTGTTTCTCTCTCTCGGTCTCTGTGTCTCTCTCTCGGTCCCTTTGTCTGCTATGTCCCCTCTGTCTCCCTCTCGGTCCCTGTGTCTCTCTCGGTCCCTGTGACTCGCTCAGGTCCTCTGTCTCTCTCGGTCCCTGTGTCTCTCTCTCGGTCCCTGTGTCTCTCTCTCTCGGTCCCTGTGTCTCTCACTCAGTACCTGTGTCTCTCTTGTTCCCTGTGTCTCTCTCACGGTCCCTGTGTCTCTCTCGCGGTCTCTGTGTCTCTCTCTCGGTCCCTGTGTCTGTTCGGTCCTGTGTCTCCCTCTCGGTCCCTGTGTCTTTCTCGGTCCTTGTGTCTCTCTCTCGGTCGCTGTCTCTCTCTCTCTCTCAGTCCCTGTGTCTCTCTCGGTCACTGTCTCTCTCAGTCCCTGTATCTCACTCGGTCCCTGTAATTCTCTTGGTCCTTGTGTCTCTCTCTCGGTCCCTGTGTCTCTCTCTCCCAGTCCCTGTGTCTCTATCGGTCACTGTTTCTCTCTCGGTCCCTGTGTCTCTCTCGGTCTCTGTGTCTCTCTCGGTTCCTGTGTCTCTCTCTCGGTCCCTGTGTCTCTCTCGGTCCCTGTGACTCGCTCAGTCCCTGTGTCTCTCACTCGGTCCCTGTGTCTCTCTCTCGGTCCCTGTGACTCGCTCAGTCCCTGTGTCTCTCTCTCGGTCCCAGTGTCTCTCTCGGACGCTGTGTCTCACTCGGTCCCTGTGTCTCGCTCGGTCCCTGTGTCTCCTTCGCACCCCTGTGTCTCACTCGGTCCCTGTGTCTCTCTCGGTCCTTGTGTCTCTCTCTCTCGGTCCCTGTGTCTCTCTCTCTCAGTCCCTGTGTCTCTCCCTCGGTCCTGTGTCTCTCTCGGTCCCTGTGCCTCACTCGGTCCCTGTGTCTCTCTCGGTCCCTGTCTCTCTCACTCGGTCCCTGTCTCTCTCTCGGTCCCTGTGTCTCACTCGGTCCCTGTGTCTCTCTTTGTCCCTGTGTCTCTCTCAGTCCCTGTGTCTCTCTCTCTCGGTCCCTGTGTCTCTCTCTCTCGGTCCCTGTTTCTCTCTCCCTCGGTCCCTGTGTCTCACCTCGGTCCCTGTGTCTCTCTCTCTCGGCTCCCTGTGTCACTATCGGTCCCTGTGTCTCCCTCTCGGTCCCTGTGTCTCTCTCGGTCCCTGTCTCTCTCTCTCGGTCCCTGTGCTCCTCTCGGTCCCTGTGTCTCTCTCTTGCTCTCTGTGTCTTTCTCGGTCCCTGTGTCTCTCCCGGTCCCTGTGTCACTCTCTCGGTCCCCTGTCTCTCTCTCTCGGTCACTGTGTTTCTCTCGGTCCCTGTGACTTGCTCTGTCCCTGTGTCTCACTCGGTCCCTGTGTCACTCTCTCATTCCCTGTCTCTCTCTCTCGGTCCCTGTCTCTCTCTCCCTCAGTCCCTGTGTCTCTCTCGGTCACTGTCTCTCTCGGTCCCTGTGTCTCTCGCTCGGTCCCTGTGTCTCTCTCAGTCCCTGTGTCTCACTCGGTGCCTGTGTCCTCTCTCTCTCGGTCCCTGTGTCTCTCTCTCGGTCCCTGTGACTCTCTCAGTCCTGTATCTCTCTCTCACCCCTGTGTCTCTCTCGGTCCTGGTGTCTCTCTTGGTCCCTGTGTCTCTCTCTCTCAGTCCCTGTGTCTCTCTCTCTCAGTCCCTGTGTCTCTCTCTCAGTCCTGTGTCTCTCCCTCAGCCCTGTGTCTCTCTCGGTGCCTTTGTCTCTCTCGGTCCCTGTGTCTCTCTCGGTCCCTGTGTCTCTCTCAGTCCCTGTGTCTCTCTCTCCTCAGTCCCTGTGTCTCTCTCGGTGCCTGTGTCTCTCTCGGTCCTTGTGTCTCTCTCTCGGTCCCTGTGTCTCTCTCTCCCAGTCCTGTGTCTCTCTCGGTCACTGTCTCTCTCTCGGTCTCTGTGTCTCACTCGGTCCCGGTGTCTCTCTCGGTCCCTGTGTCTCTCTCTTGCTCCCTGTGTCTTTCTCGGTCCCTGTGTCTCTCCCGGTCCCTGTCTCTCTCTCAGTCCCTGTGTCTCTCTCTCGTCCTTGTGTCTCTCTCTCGGTCCCTGTGTCTCCCTCGGTCCGTGTGTCTCACTCGTTCCCTGTGTCTCTCTCGGTCCCTGTATCTCTCTCTCACCCCTGTGTCTCTCTCGGTCCTGGTGTCTCTCTCTCAGTCCCTGTGTCTCTCTCTCGTTGCCTGTGTCTCTCTCTCTCAGTCCCTGTGTCTCTCTCTCAGTCCCTGTGTCTCTCTCTCGGTCTCTCTGACTCTCTCAATCCCTGTGTCTCTCTCGGTCACTGTCTCTCTCTCGGCCCCTGTGTCTCTCTCGGTCCCTGTCTCTCTCTCGGTCCCTGTTTCTCTCTCCATCGGTCCCTGTATCTCACTTGGTCCGTGTGTCTCTCTCTCTCGGTCCCTGTGTCACTATCGGTCCCTGTGTCTCCCTCGCACCCCTGTGTCTCACTCGGTCCCTGTGTTTCTCTCGTTCCCTGTGTCTCTCTCTCGGTCCCTGTCTCTCTCTCTCGGTCCTTGTCTCTCTCCCTCACTGTGTTTCTCTCAGTCCTTGTGTCTCTCTCTCGGTCCCTGTGTCTCTCTCCCTCCGTCCCTGTGTCTCTCTCGGTCCCTGTGTCTCTCTCTCGGTCCCTGTGTCTCTCTCAGTCCCTGTGTCTCACTCGGTCCCTGTGTCTCACTCGGTCCCTGTGTCACTCTCTCGGTCCCTGTCTCTCTCTCTCGGTCCCTGTCTCTCTCCCTCACTGTGTTTCTCTCGGTCCTTGTGTCTCTCTCTCGGTCCCTGTGTCTCCCTCGGTCCGTGTGTCTCACTCGTTCCCTGTGTCTCTCTCGGTCCCTGTATCTCTCTCTCACCCCTGTGTCTCTCTCGGTCCTGGTGTCTCTCTCTCAGTCCCTGTGTCTCTCTCTCGTTGCCTGTGTCTCTCTCTCTCAGTCCCTGTGTCTCTCTCTCAGTCCCTGTGTCTCACTCGGTCCCTGTGTCGCACTCTGGGTCCCTGTGTCTCTCTCAGTCTCTGTGTCTCTCTCGGTCCCTGTGACTCTCTCAGTCCCTGTGTTTCTCTCTCGGTCCCTGTGTCTCTCTCCCTCGGTCCCTGTGTCTCTCTTCGTCCCTGTGTCTCACTCGGTCCCTGTGTCTCTCTCCCTCGGTCCCTGTGTCTCTCTCGGTCCTGGTGTCGCTCTTGGTCCCTGTGTCTCTCTCTCAGTCCCTGTGTCTCGCTCTCAGTCCCTGTGTCTCTCTCTCTCGGTGCCTGTGTCTCTCTCTCGGTCTCTCTGACTCTCTCAATCCCTGTGTCTCTCTCGGTCACTGTCTCTCTCTCGGCCCCTGTGTCTCTCTCGGTCCCTGTCTCTCTCTCGGTCCCTGTTTCTCTCTCCCTCGGTCCCTGTATCTCACTTGGTCCGTGTGTCTCTCTCTCTCGGTCCCTGTGTCACTATCGGTCCCTGTGTCTCCCTCGCACCCCTGTGTCTCACTCGGTCCCTTTGTTTCTCTCGTTCCCTGTGTCTCTCTCTCGGTCCCTGTCTCTCTCTCTCGGTCCCTGTCTCTCTCCCTCACTGTGTTTCTCTCGGTCCTTGTGTCTCTCTCTCGGTCGCTGTGTCTCTCTCTCCCTCCGTCCCTGTGTCTCTCTCGGTCACTGTCTCTCTCGGTCCCTGTGTCTCTCTCTCGGTCCCTGTGTCTCTCTCAGTCCCTGTGTCTCACTCGGTCCCTGTGTCTCACTCGGTCCCTGTGTCACTCTCTCGGTCCCTGTCTCTCTCTCTCGGTCCCTGTCTCTCTCCCTCACTGTGTTTCTCTCGGTCCTTGTGTCTCTCTCTCGGTCGCTGTGTCTCTCTCTCTCCCTCAGTCCCTGTGTCTCTCTCGGTCACTGTCTCTCTCGGTCCCTGTGTCTCTCTCAGTCCCTGTGTCTCACTCGGTGCCTGTGTCTCTCTCGGTCCTTGTGTCTCTCTCTCGGTCCCTGTGTCTCTCTCGGTCTCTGTGTCTCACTCGTTCACTGTGTCTCTCTCGGTCCCTGTCTCTCTCCCGGTCCCTGTGTCTCTCTCTCAGTCCCTGTGTCTCTCTCTCGGTCCTTGTGTCTCTCTCTCGGACCCTGTGTATCCCTCGGTCCGTGTGTCTCACTCGTTCCCTGTGTCTCTCTCGGTCCCTGTATCTCTCTCTCACCCCTGTGTCTCTCTCGGTCCTGGTGTCTCTCTTGGTCCCTGTGGTCTCTCTCTCTCAGTCCCTGTGTCTCTCTCTCAGTCCCTGTGTCTCTCTCTCAGTCCCTGTGTCTCACTCGGTCCCTGTGTCTCTCTCTCCCTCAGTCCCTGTGTCTCTCTCGGTGCCTGTGTCTCTCTCGGTCCCTGTGTCTCTCTCGGTCCCTGTGTCTCTCTCAGTCCCTGTGTCTCACTCGGTGCCTGTGTCTCTCTCGGTCCTTGTGTCTCTCTCTCGGTCCCTGTGTCTCTCTCTCCCAGTCCCTGTGTCTCTCTCGGTCACTGTCTCTCGCTCGGTCTCTGTGTCTCACTCGGTCACTGTGTCTCTCTCGGTCCCTGTATCTCTCTCTCGGTCCCTGTGTCTCTATCGGTCCTGGTGTCTCTCTTGGTCCCTGTGTCTCTCTCTCAGTCCCTGTGTCTCTCTCTCTCTCAGTCCCTGTGTCTCTCTCTCAGTCCCTGTGTCTCTCTCTCGCTGCCTGTGTCTCTCTCTCTCAGTCCCTGTGTCTCTCTCGGTCCTTGTGTCTCTCTCTCTCGGTCCCTGTGTCTCTCTCTCTCAGTCCCTGTGTCTCTCCCTCGGTCCCTGTGTCTCTCTCGGTCCCTGTGTCTCTCTCGGTCCCTGTGCCTCACTCGGTCCCTGTGTCTCTCTCGGTCCCTGTCTCTCTCACTCGGTCCCTGTCTCTCTCTCGGTCTCTGTGTCTCACTCGGTCCCTGTGTCTCTCTTTGTCCCTGTGTCTCTCTCAGTCCCTGTGTCTCTCTCTCGGTCCCTGTGTCTCTCTCTCTCGGTCCCTGTGTCTCTCTCCCTCGGTCCCTGTGTCTCACTCGGTCCCTGTGTCTCTCTCTCTCGGTCCCTGTGTCACTATCGGTCCCTGTGTCTCCCTCTCGGTCCCTGTGTCTCTCTCGGTCCCTGTCTCTCTCTCTCGGTCCCTGTGCTCCTCTCGGTCCCTGTGTCTCTCTCTTGCTCTCTGTGTCTTTCTCGGTCCCTGTGTCTCTCCCGGTCCCTGTGTCACTCTCTCGGTCCCTGTCTCTCTCTCTCGGTCACTGTGTTTCTCTCGGTCCCTGTGACTTGCTCTGTCCCTGTGTCTCTCACTCGGTCCCTGTGTCTCTCACTCGGTAGCTGTCTCTGTCTCGGTCCCTGTGTCTGTCTCTTTCACCCTGTGTCTCTCCCAGTCCCTGTCTCTCTCTCTCGGTCCCTGTGTCTCTCTCTCGGTCCCTGTGTCTCTCTCCAGGTCATTGTGTCTCTCTCGGTCCCTGTGTCGCTCTCTGGGTCCCTGTGTCTCTCTCTCGGTCCCTGTGTCTCACTCGGTCCCTGTGTCTCTCTCTCTCGGTCCCTGTGTCACTATCGGTCCCTGTGTCTCCCTGTCACCCCTGTGTCCCTCTCGGTCCCTGTGTCTCTCTCGGTCCCTGTCTCTCTCTCTCGGTCCCTGTGACTCTCTCAGTCCCTGTGTTTCTCTCTCGGTCCCTATGTCTCTCTCCCTCGGTCCCTGTGTCTCTCTCGGTCCCTGTGTCTCACTCGGCCCCTGTGTCTCTCTCCCTCGGTCCATGTGTCTCTCTCGGTCCTGGTGTCTCTCTTGGTCCCTGTGTCTCTCTCTCAGTCCCTGTGTCTCTCTCTCAGTCCCTGTGTCTCTCTCTCGGTGCATGTGTCTCTCTCTCGGTCCCTCTGACTCTCTCAGTCCCTGTGTCTCTCTCTCGGTGACTGTGTCTCTCTCTCGGTCCCTGTCTCTCTCTCGGTCCCTGTGACTCGCTCAGTCCCTGTCTCACACTCGGTCACTGTGTCTTTCTCGGTCCCTGTGTCTCTCTGTCTCGGTCCCTGTGTCTCTCTCGGTCCCTGTCTCTCTCTCGGTCCCTGTGTCTCAATCGGTCCCAGTGTCTCTCTCGGTCCTTGTGTCTCTCTCTCGGTCCCTGTGTCTCTCTCTCTCAGTCCCTGTGTCTCTCTCGGTCACTGTCTCTCGGTCCCTGGGACTCGCTCAGTCCCTGTGTCTCTCTTTGTCCCTGTGTCTCTCTCAGTCCCTGTGACTCTCTCGGTCCCTGTGTCTCTCTCTCGGTCGCTGTGTCTCTCTCTCTCGGTCCCTGTGTCTCTCTCCCTCGGTCCCTGTGTCTCAATTGGACCCTGTGTCTCTCTCTCTCGGTCCCTGTGTCACTATCGGTCCCTGTGTCTCCCTCTCACCCCTGTGTCTCACACGGTCCCTGTGTTTCTCTCGTTCCCTGTGTCTCTCTCTCAGTCCCTGTGTCCCTCTCGGTCCCTGTGTCTCACTCGGTCCCTGTGTCTCACTCGGCCCCTGTGTCACTCTCTCGGTCCCTGTCTCTCTCTCTTGGTCCCTGTCTCTCTCTCTCGGTCCCTGTCTCTCTCGATCGGTCACTGTGTTTCTCTCGGTCCTTGTGTCTCTCTCTCGGTCGCTGTGTCTCTCTCTCCCTCAGTCCCTGTGTCTCTCTCGGTCACTGTCTCTCTCGGTCCCTGTGTCTCTCTCTCGGTCCCTGTGTCTCTCTCAGTCCCTGTGTCTCACTCGGTGCCTGTGTCTCTCTCGGTCCTTGTGTCTCTCCCTCAGTCCCTGTGTCTCTCTCGGTCACTGTCTCTCTCGGTCCCTGTGTCTCTCTCTCGGTCCCTGTGTCTCTCACTTGCTCCCTGTGTCTTTCTCCGTCCCTGTGTCTGCCCGGTCGCTGTCTCTCTCTCTCAGTCCCTGTGTCTCTCTCTCGGTCCCTGTGTCTCACTCGTTCCCTGTGTCTCCCTCGGTCCCTGTATCTCTCTCTCACCCCTGTGTCTCTCTCGGTCCTGGTGTCTCTCTCTCAGTCCCTGTGTCTCTCTGTCGTTGCCTGTGTCTCTCTCTCTCAGTCCCTGTGTCTCTCTCTCAGTCCCTGTGTCTCTCTCTCAGTCCCTGTGTCTCTCTCGGTCCCTGTGTCTCTCTCAGTCCCTGTGTTTCTCTCTCGGTCCCTGTGTCTCTCTCCCTCGGTCCCTGTGTCTCTCTCGGTCCCTGTGTCTCACTCAGTCCCTGTGTCTCTCTCACTCGGTCCCTGTGTCTCTCTCGGTCCTGGTGTCTCTCTTGGTCCCTGTGTCTCTCTCTCAGTCCCTGTGTCTCTCTCTCAGTCCCTGTGTCTCTCTCTCTCGGTGCCTGTGTCTCTCTCTCGGTCCCTCTGACTCTCTCAGTCCCTGTGTCTCTCTCTCGGTGACTGTATCTCTCTCTCGGTCCCTGTCTCTCTCTCGGTCCCTGTGACTCGCTCAGTCCCTGTCTCACACTCGGTCACTGTGTCTTTCTCGGTCCCTGTGTCTCTCTGTCTCGGTCCCTGTGTCTCTCTCGGTCCCTGTCTCTCTCTCGGTCCCTGTGTCTCAATCGGTCCCTGTGTCTCTCTCGGTCTCTGTGTCTCCCTCTCACCCCTGTGTCTCTCTCGGTCCTTGTGTCTCTCTCTCGGTCCCTGTGTCTCTCTCTCTCAGTCCCTGTGTCTCTCTCGGTCACTGTCTCTCTCTCGGCCCCTGTGTCTCTCTCGGTCCCTGTCTCTCTCTCGGTCCCTGTGACTCGCTCAGTCCCTGTGTCTCTCTTTGTCCCTGTGTCTCTCTCAGTTCCTGTGTCTCTCTTTGTCCCTGTGTCTCTCTCAGTCCCTGTGTCTCTCTCGGTCCCTGTGTCTCTCTCTCGGTCGCTGTGTCTCTCTCTCTCGGTCCCTGTCTGTCTCTCACTCGGTCCCTGTGTCACTCTCTCGGTCCCTGTCTCTCTCTCTCGGTCACTGTGTTTCTCTCGGTCCTTGTGTCTCTCTCTCGGTCGCTGTGTCTCTCTCTCCCTCAGTCCCTGTGTCTCTCTCGGTCCCTGTGTCTCTCTCTCTGTCCCTGTGTCTCTCTCAGTCCCTGTGTCTCACTCGGTGCCTGTGTCTTTCTCTCGGTCCCTGTGTCTCTCTCAGTCCCTCTGTCTCACTCGGTGCCTGTGTCTCTCTCGGTCCTTGTGTCTCTCTCTCGGTCCCTGTGTCTCTCTCGGTCTCTGTCTCTCTCGGTCACTGTGTCTCTCTCGGTCCCGGTGTCTCTCTCGGTCCCTGTGTCTCTCTCAGTCCCTGTGTCTCACTCGGTGCCTGTGTCTCTCTCGGTCCTTGTGTCTCTCTCTCGGTCCCTGTGTCTCTCTCGGTCTCTGTGTCTCACTCGGTCACTGTGTCTCTCTCGGTCCCGGTGTCTCTCTCGGTCCCTGTGTCTCTCTCTTGCTCCCTGTGTCTTTCTCGGCCCCTGTGTCTGCCCGGTCACTGTCTCTCTCTCTCAGTCCCTGTGTCTCTCTCTCGGTCCTTGTGTCTCTCTCTCGGTCCCTGTGTATCCCTCGGTCCGTGTGTCTCACTCGTTCCCTCTGTCTCTCTCGGTCCCTGTATCTCTCTTTCACCCCTGTGTCTCTCTCGGTCCTGGTGTCTCTCTTGGTCCCTGTGTCTCTCTCTCTCAGTCCCTGTGTCTTTCTCTCAGTCCCTGTGTCTCTCTCTCGTTGCCTGTGTCTCTCTCTCTCAGTCCCTGTGTCTCTCTCTCAGTCCGTGTGTCTCTCTCTCATTCCCTGTGTCTCACTCGGTCCCTGTGTCTCTCTCTCCCTCAGTCCCTGTGTCTCTCTCGGTGCCTGTGTCTCTCTCGGTCCCTGTGTCTCTCTCAGTCCCTGTGTCTCACTCGGTGCCTGTGTCTCTCTCGGTCCTTGTGTCTCTCTCTCGGTCCCTGTGTCTCTCTCTCCCAGTCCCTGTGTCTCTCTCGGTCACTGTCTCTCTCTCGGTCTCTGTGTCTCACTCGGTCCCGGTGTCTCTCTCGGTCCCTGTGTCTCTCTCTTGCTCCCTGTGTCTTTATCGGTCCCTGTGTCTCTCCCGGTCCCTGTCTCTCCATCTCAGTCCCTGTGTCTCTCTCTCGGTCCTTGTGTCTCTCTCTCGGTCCCTGTGTCTCCCTCGGTCCGTGTGTCTCACTCGTTCCCTGTGTCTCTCTCGGTCCCTGTATCTCTCTCTCACCCCTGTGTCTCTCTCGGTCCTGGTGTCTCTCTCTCAGTCCCTCTGTCTCTCTCTCGTTGCCTGTGTCTCTCTCTCTCAGTCCCTGTGTCTCTCTCTCAGTCCCTGTGTCTCTCTCTCAGTCCCTGTGTCTCTCTATCAGTCCCTGTGTCTCACACGGTCCCTGTGTCGCACTCTGGGTCCCTGTGTCTCTCTCTCGGTCCCTGCGACTCTCTCAGTCCCTGTGTTTCTCTCTCGGTCCCTGTGTCTCTCTCCCTCGGTCCCTGTGTCTCTCTCGGTCCCTGTGTCTCACTCGGTCCCTGTGTCTCTCTCCCTCGGTCCCTGTGTCTCTCTCGGTCCTGGTGTCTCTCTTGGTCCCTGTGTCTCTCTCTCAGTCCCTGTGTCTCTCTCTCAGTCCCTGTGTCTCTCTCTCTCGGTGCCTGTGTCTCTCTCTCGGTCCCTCTGACTCTCTCAGTCCCTGTGTCTCTCTCTCGGTGACTGTGTCTCTCTCTCGGTCCCTGTCTCTTTCTCGGTCCCTGTGACTCGCTCAGTCCCTGTCTCACACTCGGTCACTGTGTCTTTCTCGGTCCCTGTGTCTCTCTGTCTCGGTCCCTGTGTCCCTCTCGGTCCCTGTCTCTCTCTCGGTCCCTGTGTCTCAATCGGTCCTTGTGTCTCTCTCGGTCCCTCTGTCTCCCTCTCACCCCTGTGTCTCTCTCGGTCCTTGTGTCTCTCTCTCGGTCCCTGTGTCTCTCTCTCTCTCAGTCCCTGTGTCTCTCTCAGTCACTGTCTCTCTCTCGGCCCCTGTGTCTCTCTCGGTCCCTGTCTCTCTCTCGGTCCCTGTTTCTCTCTCCCTCGGTCCCTGTATCTCACTTGGTCCCTGTGTCTCTCTCTCTCGGTCCCTGTGTCACTATCGGTCCCTGTGTCTCCCTCTCACCCCTGTGTCTCACTCGGTCCCTGTGTTTCTCTCGTTCCCTGTGTCTCTCTCTCGGTCCCTGTCTCTCTCTCTCGGTCCCTGTCTCTCTCCCTCACTGTGTTTCTCTCGGTCCTTGTGTCTCTCTCTCGGTCGCTGTGTCTCTCTCTCCCTCAGTCCCTGTGTCTCTCTCGGTCACTGTCTCTCTCGGTCCCTGTGTCTCTCTCTCGGTCCCTGTGTCTCTCTCAGTCCCTGTGTCTCACTCGGTCCCTGTGTCTCACTCGGTCCCTGTCTCTCTCTCTCGGTCCCTGTCTCTCTCCCTCACTGTGTTTCTCTCGGTCCTTGTGTCTCTCACTCGGTCGCTGTGTCTCTCTCTCCCTCAGTCCCTGTGTCTCTCTCGGTCAATGTCTCTCTCGGTCCCTGTGTCTCTCACTCGGTCCCTGTGTATCTCTCAGTCCCTGTGTCTCTCTCAGTCCCTGTGTCTCTCTCGGTCACTGTCTCTCTCTCGGCCCCTGTGTCTCTCTCGGTCCCTGTCTCTCTCTCGGTCCCTGTGACTCGCTCAGTCCCTGTGTCTCTCTTTGTCCCTGTGTCTCTCTCAGTTCCTGTGTCTCTCTTTGTCCCTGTGTCTCTCTCAGTCCCTGTGTCTCTCTCGGTCCCTGTGTCTCTCTCTCGGTCGCTGTGTCTCTCTCTCTCGGTCCCTGTCTGTCTCTCACTCGGTCCCTGTGTCACTCTCTCGGTCCCTGTCTCTCTCTCTCGGTCACTGTGTTTCTCTCGGTCCTTGTGTCTCTCTCTCGGTCGCTGTGTCTCTCTCTCCCTCAGTCCCTGTGTCTCTCTCGGTCCCTGTGTCTCTCTCTCTGTCCCTGTGTCTCTCTCAGTCCCTGTGTCTCACTCGGTGCCTGTGTCTTTCTCTCGGTCCCTGTGTCTCTCTCAGTCCCTCTGTCTCACTCGGTGCCTGTGTCTCTCTCGGTCCTTGTGTCTCTCTCTCGGTCCCTGTGTCTCTCTCGGTCTCTGTCTCTCTCGGTCACTGTGTCTCTCTCGGTCCCGGTGTCTCTCTCGGTCCCTGTGTCTCTCTCAGTCCCTGTGTCTCACTCGGTGCCTGTGTCTCTCTCGGTCCTTGTGTCTCTCTCTCGGTCCCTGTGTCTCTCTCGGTCTCTGTGTCTCACTCGGTCACTGTGTCTCTCTCGGTCCCGGTGTCTCTCTCGGTCCCTGTGTCTCTCTCTTGCTCCCTGTGTCTTTCTCGGCCCCTGTGTCTGCCCGGTCACTGTCTCTCTCTCTCAGTCCCTGTGTCTCTCTCTCGGTCCTTGTGTCTCTCTCTCGGTCCCTGTGTATCCCTCGGTCCGTGTGTCTCACTCGTTCCCTCTGTCTCTCTCGGTCCCTGTATCTCTCTCTCACCCCTGTGTCTCTCTCGGTCCTGGTGTCTCTCTTGGTCCCTGTGTCTCTCTCTCTCAGTCCCTGTGTCTTTCTCTCAGTCCCTGTGTCTCTCTCTCGTTGCCTGTGTCTCTCTCTCTCAGTCCCTGTGTCTCTCTCTCAGTCCGTGTGTCACTCTCTCATTCCCTGTGTCTCACTCGGTCCCTGTGTCTCTCTCTCCCTCAGTCCCTGTGTCTCTCTCGGTGCCTGTGTCTCTCTCGGTCCCTGTGTCTCTCTCAGTCCCTGTGTCTCACTCGGTGCCTGTGTCTCTCTCGGTCCTTGTGTCTCTCTCTCGGTCCCTGTGTCTCTCTCTCCCAGTCCCTGTGTCTCTCTCGGTCACTGTCTCTCTCTCGGTCTCTGTGTCTCACTCGGTCCCGGTGTCTCTCTCGGTCCCTGTGTCTCTCTCTTGCTCCCTGTGTCTTTATCGGTCCCTGTGTCTCTCCCGGTCCCTGTCTCTCCATCTCAGTCCCTGTGTCTCTCTCTCGGTCCTTGTGTCTCTCTCTCGGTCCCTGTGTCTCCCTCGGTCCGTGTGTCTCACTCGTTCCCTGTGTCTCTCTCGGTCCCTGTATCTCTCTCTCACCCCTGTGTCTCTCTCGGTCCTGGTGTCTCTCTCTCAGTCCCTCTGTCTCTCTCTCGTTGCCTGTGTCTCTCTCTCTCAGTCCCTGTGTCTCTCTCTCAGTCCCTGTGTCTCACACGGTCCCTGTGTCGCACTCTGGGTCCCTGTGTCTCTCTCTCGGTCCCTGCGACTCTCTCAGTCCCTGTGTTTCTCTCTCGGTCCCTGTGTCTCTCTCCCTCGGTCCCTGTGTCTCTCTCGGTCCCTGTGTCTCACTCGGTCCCTGTGTCTCTCTCCCTCGGTCCCTGTGTCTCTCTCGGTCCTGGTGTCTCTCTTGGTCCCTGTGTCTCTCTCTCAGTCCCTGTGTCTCTCTCTCAGTCCCTGTGTCTCTCTCTCTCGGTGCCTGTGTCTCTCTCTCGGTCCCTCTGACTCTCTCAGTCCCTGTGTCTCTCTCTCGGTGACTGTGTCTCTCTCTCGGTCCCTGTCTCTTTCTCGGTCCCTGTGACTCGCTCAGTCCCTGTCTCACACTCGGTCACTGTGTCTTTCTCGGTCCCTGTGTCTCTCTGTCTCGGTCCCTGTGTCCCTCTCGGTCCCTGTCTCTCTCTCGGTCCCTGTGTCTCAATCGGTCCTTGTGTCTCTCTCGGTCCCTCTGTCTCCCTCTCACCCCTGTGTCTCTCTCGGTCCTTGTGTCTCTCTCTCGGTCCCTGTGTCTCTCTCTCTCTCAGTCCCTGTGTCTCTCTCAGTCACTGTCTCTCTCTCGGCCCCTGTGTCTCTCTCGGTCCCTGTCTCTCTCTCGGTCCCTGTTTCTCTCTCCCTCGGTCCCTGTATCTCACTTGGTCCCTGTGTCTCTCTCTCTCGGTCCCTGTGTCACTATCGGTCCCTGTGTCTCCCTCTCACCCCTGTGTCTCACTCGGTCCCTGTGTTTCTCTCGTTCCCTGTGTCTCTCTCTCGGTCCCTGTCTCTCTCTCTCGGTCCCTGTCTCTCTCCCTCACTGTGTTTCTCTCGGTCCTTGTGTCTCTCTCTCGGTCGCTGTGTCTCTCTCTCCCTCAGTCCCTGTGTCTCTCTCGGTCACTGTCTCTCTCGGTCCCTGTGTCTCTCTCTCGGTCCCTGTGTCTCTCTCAGTCCCTGTGTCTCACTCGGTCCCTGTGTCTCACTCGGTCCCTGTCTCTCTCTCTCGGTCCCTGTCTCTCTCCCTCACTGTGTTTCTCTCGGTCCTTGTGTCTCTCACTCGGTCGCTGTGTCTCTCTCTCCCTCAGTCCCTGTGTCTCTCTCGGTCAATGTCTCTCTCGGTCCCTGTGTCTCTCACTCGGTCCCTGTGTATCTCTCAGTCCCTGTGTCTCTCTCAGTCCCTGTGTCTCTCTCGGTCACTGTCTCTCTCTCGGCCCCTGTGTCTCTCTCGGTCCCTGTCTCTCTCTCGGTCCCTGTGACTCGCTCAGTCCCTGTGTCTCTCTTTGTCCCTGTGTCTCTCTCAGTTCCTGTGTCTCTCTTTGTCCCTGTGTCTCTCTCAGTCCCTGTGTCTCTCTCGGTCCCTGTGTCTCTCTCTCGGTCGCTGTGTCTCTCTCTCTCGGTCCCTGTCTGTCTCTCACTCGGTCCCTGTGTCACTCTCTCGGTCCCTGTCTCTCTCTCTCGGTCACTGTGTTTCTCTCGGTCCTTGTGTCTCTCTCTCGGTCGCTGTGTCTCTCTCTCCCTCAGTCCCTGTGTCTCTCTCGGTCCCTGTGTCTCTCTCTCTGTCCCTGTGTCTCTCTCAGTCCCTGTGTCTCACTCGGTGCCTGTGTCTTTCTCTCGGTCCCTGTGTCTCTCTCAGTCCCTCTGTCTCACTCGGTGCCTGTGTCTCTCTCGGTCCTTGTGTCTCTCTCTCGGTCCCTGTGTCTCTCTCGGTCTCTGTCTCTCTCGGTCACTGTGTCTCTCTCGGTCCCGGTGTCTCTCTCGGTCCCTGTGTCTCTCTCAGTCCCTGTGTCTCACTCGGTGCCTGTGTCTCTCTCGGTCCTTGTGTCTCTCTCTCGGTCCCTGTGTCTCTCTCGGTCTCTGTGTCTCACTCGGTCACTGTGTCTCTCTCGGTCCCGGTGTCTCTCTCGGTCCCTGTGTCTCTCTCTTGCTCCCTGTGTCTTTCTCGGCCCCTGTGTCTGCCCGGTCACTGTCTCTCTCTCTCAGTCCCTGTGTCTCTCTCTCGGTCCTTGTGTCTCTCTCTCGGTCCCTGTGTATCCCTCGGTCCGTGTGTCTCACTCGTTCCCTCTGTCTCTCTCGGTCCCTGTATCTCTCTCTCACCCCTGTGTCTCTCTCGGTCCTGGTGTCTCTCTTGGTCCCTGTGTCTCTCTCTCTCAGTCCCTGTGTCTTTCTCTCAGTCCCTGTGTCTCTCTCTCGTTGCCTGTGTCTCTCTCTCTCAGTCCCTGTGTCTCTCTCTCAGTCCGTGTGTCTCTCTCTCATTCCCTGTGTCTCACTCGGTCCCTGTGTCTCTCTCTCCCTCAGTCCCTGTGTCTCTCTCGGTGCCTGTGTCTCTCTCGGTCCCTGTGTCTCTCTCAGTCCCTGTGTCTCACTCGTTGCCTGTGTCTCTCTCGGTCCTTGTGTCTCTCTCTCGGTCCCTGTGTCTCTCTCTCCCAGTCCCTGTGTCTCTCTCGGTCACTGTCTCTCTCTCGGTCTCTGTGTCTCACTCGGTCCCGGTGTCTCTCTCGGTCCCTGTGTCTCTCTCTTGCTCCCTGTGTCTTTATCGGTCCCTGTGTCTCTCCCGGTCCCTGTCTCTCCATCTCAGTCCCTGTGTCTCTCTCTCGGTCCTTGTGTCTCTCTCTCGGTCCCTGTGTCTCCCTCGGTCCGTGTGTCTCACTCGTTCCCTGTGTCTCTCTCGGTCCCTGTATCTCTCTCTCACCCCTGTGTCTCTCTCGGTCCTGGTGTCTCTCTCTCAGTCCCTGTGTCTCTCTCTCGTTGCCTGTGTCTCTCTCTCTCAGTCCCTGTGTCTCTCTCTCAGTCCCTGTGTCTCTCTATCAGTCCCTGTGTCTCACACGGTCCCTGTGTCGCACTCTGGGTCCCTGTGTCTCTCTCTCGGTCCCTGCGACTCTCTCAGTCCCTGTGTTTCTCTCTCGGTCCCTGTGTCTCTCTCCCTCGGTCCCTGTGTCTCTCTCGGTCCCTGTGTCTCACTCGGTCCCTGTGTCTCTCTCCCTCGGTCCCTGTGTCTCTCTCGGTCCTGGTGTCTCTCTTGGTCCCTGTGTCTCTCTCTCAGTCCCTGTGTCTCTCTCTCAGTCCCTGTGTCTCTCTCTCTCGGTGCCTGTGTCTCTCTCTCGGTCCCTCTGACTCTCTCAGTCCCTGTGTCTCTCTCTCGGTGACTGTGTCTCTCTCTCGGTCCCTGTCTCTTTCTCGGTCCCTGTGACTCGCTCAGTCCCTGTCTCACACTCGGTCACTGTGTCTTTCTCGGTCCCTGTGTCTCTCTGTCTCGGTCCCTGTGTCCCTCTCGGTCCCTGTCTCTCTCTCGGTCCCTGTGTCTCAATCGGTCCTTGAGTCTCTCTCGGTCCCTCTGTCTCCCTCTCACCCCTGTGTCTCTCTCGGTCCTTGTGTCTCTCTCTCGGTCCCTGTGTCTCTCTCTCTCTCAGTCCCTGTGTCTCTCTCAGTCACTGTCTCTCTCTCGGCCCCTGTGTCTCTCTCGGTCCCTGTCTCTCTCTCGGTCCCTGTGACTCGCTCAGTCCCTGTGTCTCTCTTTGTCCCTGTGTCTCTCTCAGTCCCTGTGACTCTCTCGGTCCCTGTGTCTCTCTCTCGGTCGCTGTGTCTCTCTCTCTCGGTCCCTGTTTCTCTCTCCCTCGGTCCCTGTATCTCACTTGGTCCCTGTGTCTCTCTCTCTCGGTCCCTGTGTCACTATCGGTCCCTGTGTCTCCCTCTCACCCCTGTGTCTCACTCGGTCCCTGTGTCTCACTCGGTCCCTGTGTCTCACTCGGTCCCTGTGTCAATCTCTCGGTCCCTGTGACTCGCTCAGTCCCTCTGTCTCTCTCGGTCCCTGTGTCTCTCTCTCGGTCCCTGTGTCTCTCTCTCTCGGTCCCTGTGCCTCTCACTCAGTACCTGTGTCTCTCTTGTTCCCTGTGTCTCTCTCACGGTCCCTGTGTCTCTCTCGCGGTCTCTGTGTCTCTCTCTCGGTCCCTGTGTCTGTTCGGTCCCTGTGTCTCCCTCTCGGTCCCTGTGTCTTTCTCGGTCCTTGTGTCTCTCTCTCGGTCGCTGTCTCTCTCTCTCTCTCAGTCCCTGTGTCTCTCTCGGTCACTGTCTCTCTCAGTCCCTGTATCTCACTCGGTCCCTGTAATTCTCTTGGTCCTTGTGTCTCTCTCTCGGTCCCTGTGTCTCTCTCTCCCAGTCCCTGTGTCTCTCTCGGTCACTGTTTCTCTCTCGGTCCCTGTGTCTCTCTCGGTCTCTGTGTCTCACTCGGTCCCTGTGTCTCTCTCGGTCCCTTTGTCTCTCTCTCGGTCCCTGTGTCTCTCTCTCGGTCCCTGTGTCTCTCTCGGTCCCTGTGACTCGCTCAGTCCCTGTGTCTCTCACTCGGTCCCTGTGTCTCTCTCGGTCCCTGTGACTCGCTCAGTCCCTGTGTCTCTCTCTCGGTCCCAGTGTCTCTCTCGGACGCTGTGTCTCACACGGTCCCTGTGTCTCGCTCGGTCCCTGTGTCTCCTTCGCACCCCTGTGTCTCACTCGGTCCCTGTGTCTCTCTCGGTCCTTGTGTCTCTCTCTCTCGGTCCCTGTGTCTCTCTCTCTCAGTCCCTGTGTCTCTCCCTCGGTCCCTGTGTCTCTCTCGGTCCCTGTGCCTCACTCGGTCCCTGTGTCTCTCTCGGTCCCTGTCTCTCTCACTCGGTCCCTGTCTCTCTCTCGGTCCCTGTGTCTCACTCGGTCCCTGTGTCTCTCTTTGTCCCTGTGTCTCTCTCAGTCCCTGTGTCTCTCTCTCGGTCCCTGTGTCTCTCTCTCTCGGTCCCTGTGTCTCTCTCCCTCGGTCCCTGTGTCTCACTCGGTCCCTGTGTCTCTCTCTCTCGGTCCCTGTGTCACTATCGGTCCCTGTGTCTCCCTCTCGGTCCCTGTGTCTCTCTCGGTCCCTGTCTCTCTCTCTCGGTCCCTGTGCTCCTCTCGGTCCCTGTGTCTCTCTCTTGCTCTCTGTGTCTTTCTCGGTCCCTGTGTCTCTCCCGGTCCCTGTGTCACTCTCTCGGTCCCTGTCTCTCTCTCTCGGTCACTGTGTTTCTCTCGGTCCCTGTGACTTGCTCTGTCCCTGTGTCTCACTCGGTCCCTGTGTCACTCTCTCGTTCCCTGTCGCTCTCTCTCTAGGTCCCTGTCTCTCTCTCCCTCAGTCCCTGTGTCTCTCTCGGTCACTGTCTCTCTCGGTCCCTGTGTCTCTCGCTCGGTCCCTGTGTCTCTCTCAGTCCCTGTGTCTCACTCGGTGCCTGTGTCTCTCTCTCTCGGTCCCTGTGTCTCTCCCTCGGTCCCTGTGTCTCTCTCTCTCAGTCCCTGTGTCTCTCTCGGTCCCAGTGTCTCTCTCGGACGCTGTGTCTCACTCGGTCCCTGTGTCTCGCTCGGTCCCTGTGTCTCCTTCGCACCCCTGTGTCTCACTCGGTCCCTGTGTCTCTCTCGGTCCTTGTGTCTCTCTCTCTCGGTCCCTGTGTCTCTCTCTCTCAGTCCCTGTGTCTCTCCCTCGGTCCCTGTGTCTCTCTCGGTCCCTGTGCCTCACTCGGTCCCTGTGTCTCTCTCGGTCCCTGTCTCTCTCACTCGGTCCCTGTCTCTCTCTCGGTCCCTGTGTCTCACTCGGTCCCTGTGTCTCTCTTTGTCCCTGTGTCTCTCTCAGTCCCTGTGTCTCTCTCTCGGTCCCTGTGTCTCTCTCTCTCGGTCCCTGTGTCTCTCTCCCTCGGTCCCTGTGTCTCACTCGGTCCCTGTGTCTCTCTCTCTCGGTCCCTGTGTCACTATCGGTCCCTGTGTCTCCCTCTCGGTCCCTGTGTCTCTCTCGGTCCCTGTCTCTCTCTCTCGGTCCCTGTGCTCCTCTCGGTCCCTGTGTCTCTCTCTTGCTCTCTGTGTCTTTCTCGGTCCCTGTGTCTCTCCCGGTCCCTGTGTCACTCTCTCGGTCCCTGTCTCTCTCTCTCGGTCACTGTGTTTCTCTCGGTCCCTGTGACTTGCTCTGTCCCTGTGTCTCACTCGGTCCCTGTGTCACTCTCTCGTTCCCTGTCTCTCTCTCTAGGTCCCTGTCTCTCTCTCCCTCAGTCCCTGTGTCTCTCTCGGTCACTGTCTCTCTCGGTCCCTGTGTCTCTCGCTCGGTCCCTGTGTCTCTCTCAGTCCCTGTGTCTCACTCGGTGCCTGTGTCTCTCTCTCTCGGTCCCTGTGTCTCTCTCTCGGTCCCTGTGACTCTCTCAGTCCCTGTATCTCTCTCTCACCCCTGTGTCTCTCTCGGTCCTGGTGTCTCTCTTGGTCCCTGTGTCTCTCTCTCTCAGTCCCTGTGTCTCTCTCTCTCAGTCCCTGTGTCTCTCTCTCAGTCCCTGTGTCTCTCCCTCAGCCCCTGTGTCTCTCTCGGTGCCTGTGTCTCTCTCGGTCCCTGTGTCTCTCTCGGTCCCTGTGTCTCTCTCAGTCCCTGTGTCTCTCTCTCCCTCAGTCCCTGTGTCTCTCTCGGTGCCTGTGTCTCTCTCGGTCCTTGTGTCTCTCTCTCGGTCCCTGTGTCTCTCTCTCCCAGTCCCTGTGTCTCTCTCGGTCACTGTCTCTCTCTCGGTCTCTGTGTCTCACTCGGTCCCGGTGTCTCTCTCGGTCCCTGTGTCTCTCTCTTGCTCCCTGTGTCTTTCTCGGTCCCTGTGTCTCTCCCGGTCCCTGTCTCTCTCTCTCAGTCCCTGTGTCTCTCTCTCGGTCCTTGTGTCTCTCTCTCGGTCCCTGTGTCTCCCTCGGTCCGTGTGTCTCACTCGTTCCCTGTGTCTCTCTCGGTCCCTGTATCTCTCTCTCACCCCTGTGTCTCTCTCGGTCCTGGTGTCTCTCTCTCAGTCCCTGTGTCTCTCTCTCGTTGCCTGTGTCTCTCTCTCTCAGTCCCTGTGTCTCTCTCTCAGTCCCTGTGTCTCACTCGGTCCCTGTGTCGCACTCTGGGTCCCTGTGTCTCTCTCTCGGTCCTTGTGACTCTCTCAGTCCCTGTGTTTCTCTCTCGGTCCCTGTGTCTCTCTCCCTCGGTCCCTGTGTCTCTCTTGGTCCCTGTGTCTCACTCGGTCCCTGTGTCTCTCTCCCTCGGTCCATGTGTCTCTCTCGGTCCTGGTGTCGCTCTTGGTACCTGTGTCTCTCTCTCAGTCCCTGTGTCTCGCTCTCAGTCCCTGTGTCTCTCTCTCTCGGTGCCTGTGTCTCTCTCTCGGTCTCTCTGACTCTCTCAATCCCTGTGTCTCTCTCGGTCACTGTCTCTCTCTCGGCCCCTGTGTCTCTCTCGGTCCCTGTCTCTCTCTCGGTCCCTGTTTCTCTCTCCCTCGGTCCCTGTATCTCACTTGGTCCGTGTGTCTCTCTCTCTCGGTCCCTGTGTCACTATCGGTCCCTGTGTCTCCCTCGCACCCCTGTGTCTCACTCGGTCCCTGTGTTTCTCTCGTTCCCTGTGTCTCTCTCTCGGTCCCTGTCTCTCTCTCTCGGTCCCTGTCTCTCTCCCTCACTGTGTTTCTCTCGGTCCTTGTGTCTCTCTCTCGGTCGCTGTGTCTCTCTCTCCCTCCGTCCCTGTGTCTCTCTCGGTCACTGTCTCTCTCGGTCCCTGTGTCTCTCTCTCGGTCCCTGTGTCTCTCTCAGTCCCTGTGTCTCACTCGGTCCCTGTGTCTCACTCGGTCCCTGTGTCACTCTCTCGGTCCCTGTCTCTCTCTCTCGGTCCCTGTCTCTCTCCCTCACTGTGTTTCTCTCGGTCCTTGTGTCTCTCTCTCGGTCGCTGTGTCTCTCTCTCCCTCAGTCCCTGTGTCTCTCTCGGTCACTGTCTCTCTCGGTCCCTGTGTCTCTCTCAGTCCCTGTGTCTCACTCGGTGCCTGTGTCTCTCTCGGTCCTTGTGTCTCTCTCTCGGTCCCTGTGTCTCTCTCGGTCCCTGTGTCTCTCTCGGTCTCTGTGTCTCACTCGTTCCCTGTGTCTCTCTCGGTCACTGTCTCTCTCCCGGTCCCTGTGTCTCTCTCTCAGTCCCTGTGTCTCTCTCTCGGTCCTTGTGTCTCTCTCTCGGACCCTGTGTATCCCTCGGTCCGTGTGTCTCACTCGTTCCCTGTGTCTCTCTCGGTCCCTGTATCTCTCTCTCACCCCTGTGTCTCTCTCGGTCCTGGTGTCTCTCTTGGTCCCTGTGTCTCTCTCTCTCAGTCCCTGTGTCTCTCTCTCAGTCCCTGTGTCTCTCTCTCAGTCCCTGTGTCTCACTCGGTCCCTGTGTCTCTCTCTCCCTCAGTCCCTGTGTCTCTCTCGGTGCCTGTGTCTCTCTCGGTCCCTGTGTCTCTCTCGGTCCCTGTGTCTCTCTCAGTCCCTGTGTCTCACTCGGTGCCTGTGTCTCTCTCGGTCCTTGTGTCTCTCTCTCGGTCCCTGTGTCTCTCTCTCCCAGTCCCTGTGTCTCTCTCGGTCACTGTCTCTCTCTCGGTCTCTGTGTCTCACTCGGTCACTGTGTCTCTCTCGGTCCCTGTATCTCTCTCTCGGTCCCTGTGTCTCTATCGGTCCTGGTGTCTCTCTTGGTCCCTGTGTCTCTCTCTCAGTCCCTGTGTCTCTCTCTCAGTCCCTGTGTCTCTCTCTCTCTCAGTCCCTGTGTCTCTCTCTCAGTCCCTGTGTCTCTCTCTCGCTGCCTGTGTCTCTCTCTCTCAGTCCCTGTGTCTCTCTCGGTCCTTGTGTCTCTCTCTCTCGGTCCCTGTGTCTCTCTCTCTCAGTCCCTGTGTCTCTCCCTCGGTCCCTGTGTCTCTCTCGGTCCCTGTGTCTCTCTCGGTCCCTGTGCCTCACTCGGTCCCTGTGTCTCTCTCGGTCCCTGTCTCTCTCACTCGGTCCCTGTCTCTCTCTCGGTCCCTGTGTCTCACTCGGTCCCTGTGTCTCTCTTTGTCCCTGTGTCTCTCTCAGTCCCTGTGTCTCTCTCTCGGTCCCTGTGTCTCTCTCTCTCGGTCCCTGTGTCTCTCTCCCTCGGTCCCTGTGTCTCACTCGGTCCCTGTGTCTCTCTCTCTCGGTCCCTGTGTCACTATCGGTCCCTGTGTCTCCCTCTCGGTCCCTGTGTCTCTCTCGGTCCCTGTCTCTCTCTCTCGGTCCCTGTGCTCCTCTCGGTCCCTGTGTCTCTCTCTTGCTCTCTGTGTCTTTCTCGGTCCCTGTGTCTCTCCCGGTCCCTGTGTCACTCTCTCGGTCCCTGTCTCTCTCTCTCGGTCACTGTGTTTCTCTCGGTCCCTGTGACTTGCTCTGTCCCTGTGTCTCTCACTCGGTCCCTGTGTCTCTCACTCGGTAGCTGTCTCTGTCTCGGTCCCTGTGTCTGTCTCTTTCACCCTGTGTCTCTCCCAGTCCCTGTCTCTCTCTCTCGGTCCCTGTGTCTCTCTCTCGGTCCCTGTGTCTCTCTCCAGGTCATTGTGTCTCTCTCGGTCCCTGTGTCGCTCTCTGGGTCCCTGTGTCTCTCTCTCGGTCCCTGTGTCTCACTCGGTCCCTGTGTCTCTCTCTCTCGGTCCCTGTGTCACTATCGGTCCCTGTGTCTCCCTGTCACCCCTGTGTCCCTCTCGGTCCCTGTGTCTCTCTCGGTCCCTGTCTCTCTCTCTCGGTCCCTGTGACTCTCTCAGTCCCTGTGTTTCTCTCTCGGTCCCTATGTCTCTCTCCCTCGGTCCCTGTGTCTCTCTCGGTCCCTGTGTCTCACTCGGCCCCTTTGTCTCTCTCCCTCGGTCCATGTGTCTCTCTCGGTCCTGGTGTCTCTCTTGGTCCCTGTGTCTCTCTCTCAGTCCCTGTGTCTCTCTCTCAGTCCCTGTGTCTCTCTCTCGGTGCATGTGTCTCTCTCTCGGTCCCTCTGACTCTCTCTGTCCCTGTGTCTCTCTCTCGGTGACTGTGTCTCTCTCTCGGTCCCTGTCTCTCTCTCGGTCCCTGTGACTCGCTCAGTCCCTGTCTCACACTCGGTCACTGTGTCTTTCTCGGTCCCTGTGTCTCTCTGTCTCGGTCCCTGTGTCTCTCTCGGTCCCTGTCTCTCTCTCGGTCCCTGTGTCTCAATCGGTCCCAGTGTCTCTCTCGGTCCTTGTGTCTCTCTCTCGGTCCCTGTGTCTCTCTCTCTCAGTCCCTGTGTCTCTCTCGGTCACTGTCTCTCGGTCCCTGGGACTCGCTCAGTCCCTGTGTCTCTCTTTGTCCCTGTGTCTCTCTCAGTCCCTGTGACTCTCTCGGTCCCTGTGTCTCTCTCTCGGTCGCTGTGTCTCTCTCTCTCGGTCCCTGTGTCTCTCTCCCTCGGTCCCTGTGTCTCAATTGGACCCTGTGTCTCTCTCTCTCGGTCCCTGTGTCACTATCGGTCCCTGTGTCTCCCTCTCACCCCTGTGTCTCACACGGTCCCTGTGTTTCTCTCGTTCCCTGTGTCTCTCTCTCAGTCCCTGTGTCCCTCTCGGTCCCTGTGTCTCACTCGGTCCCTGTGTCTCACTCGGCCCCTGTGTCACTCTCTCGGTCCCTGTCTCTCTCTCTTGGTCCCTGTCTCTCTCTCTCGGTCCCTGTCTCTCTCGATCGGTCACTGTGTTTCTCTCGGTCCTTGTGTCTCTCTCTCGGTCGCTGTGTCTCTCTCTCCCTCAGTCCCTGTGTCTCTCTCGGTCACTGTCTCTCTCGGTCCCTGTGTCTCTCTCTCGGTCCCTGTGTCTCTCTCAGTCCCTGTGTCTCACTCGGTGCCTGTGTCTCTCTCGGTCCTTGTGTCTCTCCCTCAGTCCCTGTGTCTCTCTCGGTCACTGTCTCTCTCGGTCCCTGTGTCTCTCTCTCGGTCCCTGTGTCTCTCACTTGCTCCCTGTGTCTTTCTCCGTCCCTGTGTCTGCCCGGTCCCTGTCTCTCTCTCTCAGTCCCTGTGTCTCTCTCTCGGTCCCTGTGTCTCACTCGTTCCCTGTGTCTCCCTCGGTCCCTGTATCTCTCTCTCACCCCTGTGTCTCTCTCGGTCCTGGTGTCTCTCTCTCAGTCCCTGTGTCTCTCTGTCGTTGCCTGTGTCTCTCTCTCTCAGTCCCTGTGTCTCTCTCTCAGTCCCTGTGTCTCTCTCTCAGTCCCTGTGTCTCTCTCGGTCCCTGTCTCTCTCTCGGTCCCTGTGACTCTCTCAGTCCCTGTGTTTCTCTCTCGGTCCCTGTGTCTCTCTCCCTCGGTCCCTGTGTCTCTCTCGGTCCCTGTGTCTCACTCAGTCCCTGTGTCTCTCTCACTCGGTCCCTGTGTCTCTCTCGGTCCTGGTGTCTCTCTTGGTCCCTGTGTCTCTCTCTCAGTCCCTGTGTCTCTCTCTCAGTCCCTGTGTCTCTCTCTCTCGGTGCCTGTGTCTCTCTCTCGGTCCCTGTGTCTCTCTCAGTCCCTGTGTCTCACTCGGTCCCTGTGTCTCACTCGGTCCCTGTGTCACTCTCTCGGTCCCTGTCTCTCTCAATCGGTCCCTGTCTCTCTCCCTCACTGTGTTTCTCTCGGTCCTTGTGTCTCTCTCTCGGTCCCTGTGTCTCCCTCGGTCCGTGTGTCTCACTCGTTCCCTGTGTCTCTCTCGGTCCCTGTATCTCTCTCTCACCCATGTGTCTCTCTCGGTCCTGGTGTCTCTCTCTCAGTCCCTGTGTCTCTCTCTCGTTGCCTGTGTCTCTCTCTCTCAGTCCCTGTGTCTCTCTCTCAGTCCCTGTGTCTCACTCGGTCCCTGTGTCGCACTCTGGGTCCCTGTGTCTCTCTCTCGGTCCCTGTGTCTCTCTCGGTCCTTGTGTCACTCTCTTGCTCCCTGTGTCTCTCCCGGTCCCTGTGTCACTCTCTCGGTCCCTGTCTCTCTCTCTCGGTCCCTGTCTCTCTCTCTCGGTCACTGTGTCTCTCTCGGTCCCTTTGTCTCTCACTCGGTCCCTGTGTCTCTATCTCGGTCCCTGTGTCTTTCTCAGTCCCTGTATCTCTCTCGGTACCTGTGACTCTCTCTCGGAACCTGTGTCTCTCTCTCGGTCCATGTGTCTCCCTCGTTCCTTGTGTCTCTGTCTCGGTGCCTGTGTCTATCTCGGTCCCTGTGTCTCTGTCTCGGTGCCTGTATCTCTCTCTCGGTCCCTGTGTCTCTCTCGGTCCCTGTCTCTCTCTCGGTCCCTGTCACTATCTCAGTCCCTGTGTCTCACCCGGTCCCTGTGTCTCTCTCTCTCGTTCCCTCTGCCTCTCTATCGGTCCCTGTGTCTCTCTCTCGGTCCCTGTGTCTCTCTCTCGGTCACTGTGTCTCTCTCTCTGTACCTGTCTCTCTCTCTCGGTCCCTGTCTCTCTCTCTCGGTCACTGTGTTTCTCTCGGTCCCTGTGACTTGCTCAGTCCCTATGTCTCTCACTCGGTCCCTGTGTCTCTCTCTCGGTCCCTGTGTCTTTCTCAGTCCCTGTATCTCTCTCGGTCCCTGTGACTCTCTCTCGGAACCTGTGTCTCTCTCTCGGTCCATGTGTCTCCCTCGTTCCCTGTGTCTCTGTCTCGGTGCCTGTGTCTATCTCGGTCCCTGTGTCTCTGTCTCGGTGCCTGTATCTCTCTCTCGGTCCCTGTGTCTCTCTCGGTCCCTGTCTCTCTCTCGGTCCCTGTCACTATCTCAGTCCCTGTGTCTCACTCGGTCCCTGTGTCTCTCTCTCTCGGTCCCTCTGCCTCTCTATCGGTCCCTGTGTCTCTCTCTCAGTCCCTGTGTCTCTCTCTCGGTCACTGTATCTCTCTCTCTGTACCTGTGTCTCTCTCTCGGTCCCTGTGTCTCTCTCAGTCCCTATGTCTCTCTCGGTACCTGTGTCTCTCTCTCGGTCCCTGTGTCTCTCTCGGTCCCTTTGACTCTCTCTCTCTCGGTCCCTGTGTCTCTCTCTCAGTCCCTGTCTCTCTCTCGGACCCTGTGTCTCTCTCGGTCCCTGTGTCTCTCTCGGTCCCTGTGTCTCTCTCGGTCCCAGTGTCGCTCTCAGTCCCTCTGTCTCTCTCTCTCGGACCCTGTCTCTCTCTCGGTCCCTGTCACTCTCTCAGTCCCTGTGTCTCACTCGGTCCCTGTCTCCCTCTCGGTCCCTGTGGCTCTCTCTAAGACCCTGTGTCTCTCTCTCGGTCCCTGTGTCTCTCTCTCCGCCCTTGTGTCTCTCTCAGTCCCTGTATCTCTCTCGGTCCCTGTGTCTCTCTCGGTCCCTGTGTCTCACTCTCGGTCCCTGTGTCTCTCTCGGTCACTGTGTCTCTCTCTCGGTCCCTGTGTCTCTCTCAGTCCGTGTCTCTCTCGGTCCCTGTGTCTCTCTCTCGGTCCCTATGTCTCTCTCGGTCACTGTGTCTCTCGGTCCCTGTGTCTCTCTCGGTCCCTGTCTCTCTCTCGGTCCCTGTCTCTCTCTCGGTCCCGGTGTCTCTCTCGGTCCCTGTGTCTCTCTCTCGGTGGCTGTGTCTCTCTCGGTCACTGTGCCTCTCTCAGTCCCTTTGTCTCACTCGGTCCCTGTCTCTCTCTCGGTCCCTGTGCCACTCTCTAAGACCCTGTGTCTCTCTGTTGTCCCTGAGTCTCTCTCTCAGTTCCTGTGTCTCACTCGGTCCCTGTCTCTCTCTCTGTCCCGGTGTCTCTCTCTCGGTCCCTGTGTCTCTCTCTCGGTCCCTGTGTCTCTCTTGGTCCCTGTGTCTCTCTCTCGGTCTGTGTCTCTCTCTCGGTGCCTATGTCTCTCTCTCGGACCCTGTGTGTCTCTCAGTCCCTGTGTCCCCCTTGGTACCTGTGTTTCTCTCTCGGTCCCTGTGTGTCTCTCAGTCCCTGTGACTCTCTCTCGGTCCCTGTGTCTCTCTTGGTCCCTGTGACTCTCTCGGTCCCTGTGTCTCTCTCGGTACCTGTGTCTCTCTCTCGGTCCCTGTGTCTCTCTCTCGGTCCCTGTGTCTCTCTCTCGGTCCCTGTGTCTCCCTCGGTCCCAGTGACTCGCTCAATCCCTGTGTCTCTCTCTCGGTCCCTGTGTCTCACTCGGTCCCTGTGTCTCTCTCTCGGTCCCTGTGTCTCTCTCGGTCCGTGTGTCTCTCTCGGTCGCTATGTCTCTCTCGGTCGCGATGTCTCTCGCGGTCCCTGTGTCTCTCTCTCGGTCACTGTGTCTCACTCGGTCCCTGTGTCTCACTCGGTCCCTGTCTCCCTCTCGGTCCCTGTGCCTCTCTCTAAGACTCTGTGTCTCTATCTTGGTCCCTGTGTCTCTCTCGGTCGCAGTCTCTCTCTCTCGGTCCTGGTGTCTCTCTCGGTCCCTGTGTCTCTCTCTCTCTGTCCCTGTGTCACTCACTCGGACCCTGTTTCTCTCTCAGTCCCTGTGTCTCTCTCGGTCCTTGTGTCTCTCTCTCTCCATCCCTGTGTCTCTCTCTCGGTCCCTGTGTCTCTCTCGGTCGCTGTGTCTCACTCGGTCCCTGTGTCTCTCTCGGTCCCTGTGTCTCTCTCTCACCCATGTCTCTCTCGGTCCCGATGTCTCTCTCGGTCCCTGTGTCTCTCTCTCGGTCCCTGTGTCTCTCTCTGGGTCCCTGTGTCTCACTCGGTCCCTGTCTCTCTCTCTGTCTCTGTGTCTCTCTCTTGGTCACTGTGTCTCTCCGTCGGTCCCTGTGTCTCTCTCTCGGTCCCTGTCTCTCTCTCTCGGTCACGGTGTCTCTCTTGGTCCCTGTGTCTCTCTCTTGGTCCCTGTGTCTCACTCGGTCCCTGTATTTCTCACTCGGTACCTGTCTCTGTCTCGGTCCCTGTGTCTCGCTCAATCCCTGTGACTCTCTCGGTCCCTGTATCTCTCTCTCGGTCCCTGTGTCTCTCTCTCTCGGTCCCTGTGACTCGCTCAATCCCTGTGACTCTCTCGGTCCCTGTGTCTCTCTCGGACGCTGTGTCTCTCTTGGTCCCTGTGTCTCTCTCTCGGTCCCTGTGTCTCTCTCGGTCCCTGTGTCTTACTTGGTTCCTGTGACTCTCTCAGTCCCTGTCTGTCTCTCAGTCTCTGAATCTCTCTCTCGGTCCCTGTCTCTCTCTCGGTCCCGGTGTCTCTCTCGGTCCCTGTGTCTCTCTCGGTCCCTGTGTCTCTCTCTCGGTCCCTATGTCTCTCTCTCGGTCCCTGTCTCTCTCTCGGTCCTTGTGACTCTCTCGGTCCCGCTGTCTCTCTCGGTCCCTGTGTCTCTCTCATTCCCTGTGTCTCTCTTTCACCCCATGTCTCTCTCTGTCCCGGAGTCTCTCTCGGTCCCTGTCTCTCTCACGGTCCCTGTCACTCTCTCAGTCCCTGTGTCTCACTCGGTCCCTGTCTCCCTCTCGGTCCCTGTGCCTCTCTCTAAGTCCCTGTGTCTCTCTCTTGGTCCCTGTGTCTCTCTCAGTCCCTGTGTCTCTCTCGGTCCCTGTGTATCACTCTCGGTCCCTGTGTCTCTCTCTCCATTCCTGTGTCTCTCTCTCGGTCCCTGTGTCTCTCTCTCGGTCCCTGTGCCTCTCTCGGTCCCGATGTCTCTCTCGGTCCCTGTGTCTCTCTCTGGGTCCCTGTGTCTCACTCGGTCCCTGTCTCTCTCTCGGTCCCTGTGTCTCTCTCTTGGTCACTGTGTCTCTCTGTCGGTCTGTCTGTCTCTCTCTCGGTCCCTGTGTCTTACTCGGTCCCTGTGACTCTCTCAGTCCCTGTCTCTCTCTCAGTCTCTGAGTCTCTCTCTCGGTCCCTGTCTCTCTCTCGGTCCCTGTGTCTCTCTCGGTCCCGGTGTCTCTTTCTCGGTCCCTGTCTCTCTCTCTCTTGCTCTCTGCGTCTCTCTCGGTCCCTGTGTCTCACTTTGTCCCTGTCTCTCTCTCGGTCACTGTGTCTCGCTCTCGGTCCCTGTGTCTCTTTTGGTCCCGGTGTCTCTCTCGGTCCCTGTCTCTCTCTCAGTCCCTGTGTCTCTTTCTCGGTCCCTGTGTCTCTCTCTCGGTCCCTGTGTCTCTCTCGGACCCTGTGTCTCGCTCTCGGTCCCTGTGTCTTTCTCTCGGTCCCTATGTCTCTCTCTCGGACCCTGTCTCTCTGTCGGTCCCTGTGTCTCTCTCGGTCACTGTGTCTCACTCGGTCCCTGTGTCTCTCTCTGTCCCTGTGTCTCTCTCTCACACCCCTGTGTCTCTCTCGGTCCCGGTGTCTCTCTCGGTCCCTGTGTCTCTCTCTCGGTCCCTCTGTCTCTCTCGATCCCTGTGTCTCTCTCGGTCTGTGTCTCTCTCTCAGTACCTATGTCTCTCTCTCGGTCCCTGTCTCTCTCTCGGTCCCTGTGACTCTCTCGGTCCCGCTGTCTCTCTCGGTCCCTGTCTCTCTATCTTACTATCTGTGTCTCTCTCGGTCCCTGTCTCTCTCTCAGTCCCTGTGTCTCTCTCTCACCCCATGACTCTCTCTGTCCCGGAGTCTCTCTCGGTCCCTGTCTCTCTCACGGACCCTGTCACTCTCTCAGTCCCTGTGTCTCACTCGGTCCCTGTCTCCCTCTCGGTCCCTGTGCCTCTCTCTCAGACCCTGTGTCTCTCTCTTGGTCCCTGTGTCTCTCTCAGTCCCTGTGTCTCTCTCGGTCCCTGTGTCTCACTCTCGGTCCCTGTGTCTCTCTCTCGGTCCCTGTGTCTCTCTCTCGGTCCCTGTCTCACTCGGTCCCTGTCTCTCTCTCGGTCCCTGTGTCTCTCTCTTGGTCACTGTGTCTCTCTGTCGGTCCCTCTGTCTCTCTCTCGGTCCCTGTCTCTCTCTCTCGGTCACTATGTCTCACTTGGTCCCTGTGTCTCTCTCTTGGTCACTGTGTCTCTCTCTCGGTCCCTGTGTCTCTCTCTCGGTCCCTGTGTCTCCCTCGGTCCCTGTGACTCGCTCAATCCCTGTGTCTCTCTCTCGGTCCCTGTGTCTCACTCGGTCCCTGTGTCTCTCTCTCGGTCCCTGTGTCTCTCTCGGTCCCTGTGTCTCTCTCTCGGTCTCTGTGTCTCTCTCTCACCCCTGTGTCTCTCTCTGTCCCGGTGTCTCTCTCGGTCCGTCTCTCTCACGGTCCCTGTCACTTTCTCAGTCCCTGTGTCTCACTCGGTCTCTGTCTCCCTCTCGGTCCCTGTGCCTCTCTCTAAGATTCTGTGTCTCTATCTTGGTCCCTGTGTCTCTCTCGGTCCCAGTCTCTCTCTCTCGGTCCTGGTGTCTCTCTCGATCCCTGTGTCTCTCTCTCTGTCCCTGTGTCACTCACTCGGACCCTGTTTCTCTCTCAGTCCCTGTGTCTCACTCGGTCCCTTTGTCTCTCTCTCGGTCCCTGTGTCTCTCTCGGTCGCTGTGTCTCACTCGGTCCCTCTGTCTCTCTCGGTCCCTGTGCCTCTCTCTCACACCCCTGTGTCTCTCTCGGTCCCTGTGTCTCTCTCTCGGTCCCTGTGTCTCTCTCTGGTTCCCAGTGTCTCACTCGGTACCTGTGTCTCTCTCGGTCGCTGTGTCTCACTCGGTCCCTGTGTCTCTCTCGGTCCCTGTGTCTCTCTCTCACCCCTGTGTCTCTCTCGGTCACGATGTCTCTCTCGGTCCCTGTGTCTCTCTCTCTGTCTCTGTGTCTCTCTCTTGGTCACTGTGTCTCTCCGTCGGTCCCTGTGTCTCTCTCTCGGTCCCTGTCTCTCTCTCTCTCGGTCACGGTGTCTCTCTTGGTCCCTGTGTCTCTCTCTTGGTCCCTGGGTCCCTGTATTTCTCACTCGGTACCTGTCTCTGTCTTGGTCCCTGTGTCTCGCTCAATCCCTGTGACTCTCTCGGTCCCTGTGACTCTCTCTCGGTCCCTGTGTCTCTCTCTCTCGGTCCCGATGTCTCTCTCGGTCCCTGTGTCTCTCTCTCGGTCCCTGTGTCTCTCTCTGGTTCCCAGTGTCTCACTCGGTCCCTGTGTCTCTCTCGGTCGCTGTGTCTCTCTCGGTCCCTGTGTCTCTCTCGGTCCCGATGTCTCTCTCGGTCCCTGTGTCTCTCTCTCGGTCCCTGTGTCTCTCTCTGGTTCCCAGTGTCTCACTCGGTCCCTGTGTCTCTCTCGGTCGCTGTGTCTCTCTCGGTCCCTGTGTCTCTCTCGGTCCCGATGTCTCTCTTGGTCCCTGTCTCTCTCTCTCTTGCTCTCTGCGTCTCTCTCGGTCCCTGTGTCTCACTTTGTCCCTGTCTCTCTCTCGGTCACTGTGTCTCGCTCTCGGTCCCTGTTTCTCTCTCTCGGCCTGTGTCTCTCTCTCGGTCCCTGTGTCTCTCTCTCGGTCCCTGTGTCTCTCCCTTGCTCCCTGTGTCTCTCTCGGTCCCTGTGTCTCGCTCTCGGTCCCTTTGTCTTTCTCTCGGTCCCTGTGTCTCTCTCGGTCCCTGTCTCTCTCTCTCTTGCTCTCTGCGTCTCTCTCGGTCCCTGTGTCTCACTTTGTCCCTGTCTCTCTCTCGGTCACTGTGTCTCTCTCTCGGTCCCTGCGTCTCTCTCGGACCCTGTGTCTCACTTTGTCCCTGTCTCTCTCTCGGTCACTGTGTCTCTCACTCGGTCCCTGTGTCTCTCTCGGTCGCTGTGTCTCACTCGGTCCCTGTGTCTCTCTCGGTCCCTGTGTCTCACTTTGTCCCTGTCTCTCTCTCGGTCACTGTGTCTCGCTCTCGGTCCCTGTGTCTCTCTCTCGGTCCCTGTGTCTCTCTCTCAGTCCCTGTGTCTCTCTCTCGGTCCCTGTCTCTCTCTCGGTCCCTGTGTCTCTTTTGGTCCCGGTGTCTCTCTCGGTCCCTGTCTGTTTATCTTACTCTCTGTGTTTCTCTCGGTCCCTGTCTCTCTCTCAGTCACTGTGTCTCTTTCTCGGTCCCTGTGTCTCTCTCTCGGTCCCTGTGTCTCTCCCTTGCTCCCTGTGTCTCTCTCGGTCCCTGTGTCTCGCTCTCGGTCCCTATCTCTCTCTCGGTCCCTGTATCTCTCTTTCGGTCCCCGTGTCTCTCTCGGTCACTGTGTCTCACTCGGTCCCTGTGTCTCTCTCTGTCCCTGTGTCTCTCTCTCACACCCCTGTGTCTCTCTCGGTCCCGGTGTCTCTCTCGGTCCCTGTGTCTCTCTCTCGGTCCCTGTGTCTCTCTCGATCCCTGTGTCTCTCTCGGTCCCTGTCTCTCTCTCAGTCCCTATGTCTCTCTCTCGGTCCCTGTCTCTCTCTCGGTCCCTGTGACTCTCTCGGTCCCGCTGTCTCTCTCGGTCCCTGTCTCTCTATCTTACTATCTGTGTCTCTCTCGGTCCCTGTCTCTCTCTCAGTCCCTGTGTCTCTCTCTCACCCCATGTCTCTCTCTGTCCCGGAGTCTCTCTCGGTCCCTGTCTCTCTCACGGTCCCTGTCACTCTCTCAGTCCCTGTGTCTCACTCGGTCCCTGTCTCCCTCTCGGTCCCTGTGCCTCTCTCTTAGACCCTGTGTCTCCCTCTTGGTCCCTGTGTCTCTCTCAGTCCCTGTGTCCCTCTCGGTCCCTGTGTCTCACTCTCGGTCCCTGTGTCTCTCTCTCCATCCCTGTGTCTCTCTCTCGGTCCCTGTGTCTCTCTCTCGGTCCCTGTGTCTCTCTCGGTCCCGATGTCTCTCTCGGTCCCTGTGTCTCTCTCTGGGTCCCTGTGTCTCACTCGGTCCCTGTCTCTCTCTCGGTCCCTGTGTCTCTCTCGGTCACTATGTCTCTCTTGGTCCCTGTGTCTCTCTCTTGGTCACTGTGTCTCACTCGGTCCCTGTATTTCTCACTCGGTACCTGACTCTGTCTCGGTCCCTGTGTCTCTCTCGATCACTGTGTCTCTCTCGGTCCCTGTCTCTCTCAGTCCCTGTGTCTCTCTCTCGGTCCCTGTGTCTCTCTCGGTCCCTGTGTCTTACTCGGTCCCTGTGACTCTCTCAGTCCCTGTCTCTCTCTCAGAGTCTGAGTCTCTCTCTCGGTCCCTGTCTCTTTCTCGGTCCCTGTCTCTCTCTCTCTTGCTCTCTGCGTCTCTCTCGGTCCCTGTGTCTCACTTTGTCCCTGTCTCTCTCTCGGTCACTGTGTCTCTCTCTCGGTCATTGTGTCTCTCTCTGGTTCCCAGTGTCTCACTCGGTCCCTGTGTCTCTCTCGGTCGCTGTGTCTCACTCGGTCCCTGTGTCTCACTCGGTCCCTGTGTCTCTCTCGGTCCCGATGTCTCTCTCGGTCCCTGTGTCTCACTCGGTCCCTGTCTCTCTCTGGGTCCCTGTGTCTCACTCGGTCCCTGTCTCTCTCTCGGTCCCTGTGTCTCTCTCGGTCACTATGTCTCTCTTGGTCCCTGTGTCTCTCTCTTGGTCACTGTGTCTCACTCGGTCCCTGTCTCTCTCTGGGTCCCTGTGTCTCACTCGGTCCCTGTCTCTCTCTCGGTCCCTGTGTCTCTCTCGGTCACTATGTCTCTCTTGGTCCCTGTGTCTCTCTCTTGGTCACTGTGTCTCACTCGGTCCCTGTATTTCTCACTCGGTACCTGACTCTGTCTCGGTCCCTGTGTCTCTCTCGATCCCTGTGTCTCTCTCGGTCCCTGTCTCTCTCTCAGTCCCTGTGTCTCTCTCTCGATCCCTGTGTCTCTCTCGGTCCCTGTCTCTTTCTCGGTCCCTGTCTCTCTCTCTCGGTCCCTGTGTCTCTCCCTTGCTCTCTGCGTGTCTCTCGGTCCCTGTGTCTCACTTTGTCCCTGTCTCTCTCTCGGTCACTGTGTCTCGCTCTCGGTCCCTGTGTCTCTCTCTCGGTCCCTATGTCTCTCTCTCGGTCCCTGTCTCTCTCTCGGTCCCTGTGTCTCTTTTGGTCCCGGTGTCTCTCTCGGTCCCTGTCTCTCTCTCAGTCCCTGTGTCTCTTTCTCGGTCCCTGTGTCTCTCTCTCGGTCCCTGTGTCTCTCCCTTGCTCCCTGTGTCTCTCTCGGTCCCTGTGTCTCGCTCTCGGTCCCTGTGTCTCACTCGGTCCCTGTGTCTCTCTCGGTCGCGGTGTCTCACTCGGTCCCTGTGTCTCTCTCGGTCCCTGTGTCTCTCTCTCACCCCTGTCTCTCTCTCGGTCCCGATGTCTCTCTCGGTCCCTGTGTCTCTCTCTCTGTCTCTGTGTCTCTCTCTTGGTCACTGTGTCTCTCCGTCGGTCCCTGTGTCTCTCTCTCGGTCCCTGTCTCTCTCTCTCTCGGTCACGGTGTCTCTCTTGGTCCCTGTGTCTCTCTTGGTCCCTGTGTCTCACTCCGTCCCTTTATTTCTCACTCGGTACCTGTCTCTGTCTTGGTCCCTGTGTCTCGCTCAATCCCTGTGACTCTCTCGGTCCCTGTGACTCTCTCTCGGTCCCTGTGTCTCTCTCTCTCGGTCCCTGTGTCTCTCTCGGTCGCTGTGTCTCTCTCGGTCCCTGTGTCTCTGCCGGTCCCGATGTCTCTCTCGGTCCCTGTGTCTCTCTCTCGGTCCCTGTGTCTCTCTCTGGTTCCCAGTGTCTCACTCGGTCCCTGTGTCTCTCTCGGTCGCTGTGTCTCTCTCGGTCCCTGTGTCTCTCTCGGTCCCGATGTCTCTCTTGGTCCCTGTCTCTCTCTCTCTTGCTCTCTGCGTCTCTCTCGGTCCCTGTGTCTCACTTTGTCCCTGTCTCTCTCTCGGTCACTGTGTCTCGCTCTCGGTCCCTGTGTCTCTCTCTCGGTCCCTGTGTCTCTCTCTCGGTCCCTGTGTCTCTCCCTTGCTCCCTGTGTCTCTCTCGGTCCCTGTGTCTCGCTCTCGGTCCCTTTGTCTTTCTCTCGGTCCCTGTGTCTCTCTCTCTCGGTCACTGTGTCTCACTCGGTCCCTGTGTCTCTCTCTGTCCCTGTGTCTCTCTCTCACACCCCTGTGTCTCTCTCGGTCCCGGTGTCTCTCTCGGTCCCTGTGTGTCTCTCTCGGTCCCTGTGTCTCTCTCGATCCCTGTGTCTCTCTCGGTCCCTGTCTCTCTCTCAGTCCCTCTGTCTCTCTCTCGGTCCCTGTCTCTCTCTCGGTCCCTGTGACTGTATCGGTCCCGCTGTCTCTCTCGGTCCCTGTCTCTCTATCTTACTATCTGTGTCTCTCTCGGTCCCTGTCTCTCTCTCAGTCCCTGTGTCTCTCCCTCACCCCATGTCTCTCTCTGTCCCGGAGTCTCTCTCGGTCCCTGTCTCTCTCACGGTCCCTGTCACTCTCTCAGTCCCTGTGTCTCACTCGGTCCCTGTCTCCCTCTCGGTCCCTGTGCCTCTCTCTTAGACCCTGTGTCTCTCTCTTGGTCCCTGTGTCTCTCTCAGTCCCTGTGTCCCTCTCGGTCCCTGTGTCTCACTCTCGGTCCCTGTGACTCTCTCTCCATCCCTGTGTCTCTATCTCGGTCCCTGTGTCTCTCTCTCGGTCCCTGTGTCTCTCTCGGTCCCGATGTCTCTCTCGGTCCCTGTGTCTCTCTCTCGGTCCCTGTGTCTCTCTCTGGGTCCCTGTGTCTCACTCGGTCCCTGTCTCTCTCTGGGTCCCTGTGTCTCACTCGGTCCCTGTCTCTCTCTCGGTCCCTGTATCTCTCTCGGTCACTATGTCTTTCTTGGTCCCTGTGTCTCTCTCTTGATCACTGTGTCTCACTCGGTCCCTGTATTTCTCACTCGGTACCTGACTCTGTCTCGGTCCCTGTGTCTCTCTCGATCCCTGTGTCTCTCTCGGTCCCTGTCTCTCTCAGTCCCTGTGTCTCTCTCTCGGTCCCTGTGTCTCTCTCGGTCCCTGTGTCTTACTCGGTCCCTGTGACTCTCTCAGTCCCTGTCTCTCTCTCAGAGTCTGAGTCTCTCTCTCGGCCCCTGTCTCTTTCTCGGTCCCTGTCTCTCTCTCTCTTGCTCTCTGCGTCTCTCTCGGTCCCTGTGTCTCACTTTGTCCCTGTCTCTCTCTCGGTCACTGTGTCTCTCTCTCGGTCCCTGTGTCTCTCTCTGGTTCCCAGTGTCTCACTCGGTCCCTGTGTCTCTCTCGGTCGCTGTGTCTCACTCGGTCCCTGTGTCTCACTCGGTCCCTGTGTCTCTCTCGGTCCCTGTGTCTCTCTCTCACCCCTGTGTCTCTCTCGGTCCCGATGTCTCTCTCGGTCCCTGTGTCTCTCTCGGTCACTGTGTCTCGCTCTCGGTCCCTGTGTCTCTCTCTCGGTCCCTGTGTCTCTCTCTCAGTCCCTGTGTCTCTCTCTCGGTCCCTGTCTCTCTCTCGGTCCCTGTGTCTCTTTCTCGGTCCCTGTGTCTCTCTCTCGGTCCCTGTGTCTCTCCCTTGCTCCCTGTGTCTCTCTCGGTCCCTGTGTCTCGCTCTCGGTCCCTGTCTCTCTCTCGGTCCCTGTATCTCTCTGTCGGTCCCTATGTCTCTCTCGGTCACTGTGTCTCACTCGGTCCCTGTGTCTCTCTCTGTCCCTGTGTCTCTCTCTCACACCCCTGTGTCTCTCTCGGTCCCGGTGTCTCTCTCGGTCCCTGTGTCTCTCTCTCGGTCCCTGTGTCTCTCTCGATCCCTGTGTCTCTCTCGGTCCCTGTCTCTCTCTCAGTCCCTATGTCTCTCTCTCGGTCCCTGTCTCTCTCTCGGTCCCTGTGACTCTCTCGGTCCCGCTGTCTCTCTCGGTCCCTGTCTCTCTATCTTACTATCTGTGTCTCTCTCGGTCCCTGTCTCTCTCTCAGTCCCTGTGTCCCTCTCTCACCCCATGTCTCTCTCTGTCCCGGAGTCTCTCTCGGTCCCTGTCTCTCTCACGGTCCCTTTCAATCTCTCAGTCCCTGTCTCTCACTCGGTCCCTGTGTCTCTATCTCGGTCCCTGTGTCTTTCTCAGTCCCTGTATCTCTCTCGGTACCTGTGACTCTCTCTCGGAACCTGTGTCTCTCTCTCGGTCCATGTGTCTCCCTCGTTCCTTGTGTCTCTGTCTCGGTGCCTGTGTCTATCTCGGTCCCTGTGTCTCTGTCTCGGTGCCTGTATCTCTGTCTCGGTCCCTGTATCTCTCTCGGTCCCTGTCTCTCTCTCGGTCCCTGTCACTATCTCAGTCCCTGTGTCTCACCCGGTCCCTGTGTCTCTCTCTCTCGTTCCCTCTGCCTCTCTATCGGTCCCTGTGTCTCTCTCTCGGTCCCTGTGTCTCTCTCTCGGTCACTGTGTCTCTCTCTCTGTACCTGTCTCGCTCTCTCGGTCCCTGTCTCTCTCTCTCGGTCACTGTGTTTCTCTCGGTCCCTGTGACTTGCTCAGTCCCTATGTCTCTCACTCGGTCCCTGTGTCTCTCTCTCGGTCCCTGTGTCTTTCTCAGTCCCTGTATCTCTCTCGGTCCCTGTGACTCTCTCTCGGAACCTGTGTCTCTCTCTCGGTCCATGTGTCTCCCTCGTTCCCTGTGTCTCTATCTCGGTGCCTGTGTCTATCTCGGTCCCTGTGTCTCTGTCTCGGTGCCTGTATCTCTCTCTCGGTCCCTGTGTCTCTCTCGGTCCCTGTCTCTCTCTCGGTCCCTGTCACTATCTCAGTCCCTGTGTCTCACTCGGTCCCTGTGTCTCTCTCTCTCGGTCCCTCTGCCTCTCTATCGGTCCCTGTGTCTCTCTCTCGGTCCCTGTGTCTCTCTCTCTCGGTCACTGTGTCTCTCTCTCTGTACCTGTGTCTCTCTCTCGGTCCCTGTGTCTCTCTCAGTCCCTATGTCTCTCTCGGTACCTGTGTCTCTCTCTCGGTCCCTGTGTCTCTCTCGGTCCCTTTGACTCTCTCTCTCTCGGTCCCTGTGTCTCTCTCTCAGTCCCTGTCTCTCTCTCGGACCCTGTGTCTCTCTCGGTCCCTGTGTCTCTCTCGGTCCCTGTGTCTCTCTCGGTCCCAGTGTCGCTCTCAGTCCCTCTGTCTCTCTCTCTCGGACCCTGTCTCTCTCTCGGTCCCTGTCACTCTCTCAGTCCCTGTGTCTCACTCGGTCCCTGTCTCCCTCTCGGTCCCTGTGGCTCTCTCTAAGACCCTGTGTCTCTCTCTCGGTCCCTGTGTCTCTCTCCCCGCCCTTGTGTCTCTCTCAGTCCCTGTATCTCTCTCGGTCCCTGTGTCTCTCTCGGTCCCTGTGTCTCACTCTCGGTCCCTGTGTCTCTCTCGGTCACTGTGTCTCTCTCTCGGTCCCTGTGTCTCTCTCAGTCCATGTCTCTCTCGGTCCCTGTGTCTCTCTCTCGGTCCCTATGTCTCTCTCGGTCACTGTGTCTCTCTCTCGGTCCCTGTGTCTCTCTCGGTCCCTGTCTCTCTCTCGGTCCCTGTCTCTCTCTCGGTCCCGGTGTCTCTCTCGGTCCCTGTGTCTCTCTCTCGGTGGCTGTGTCTCTCTCGGTCACTGTGCCTCTCTCAGTCCCTTTGTCTCACTCGGTCCCTGTCTCTCTCTCGGTCCCTGTGCCACTCTCTAAGACCCTGTGTCTCTCTGTTGTCCCTGAGTCTCTCTCTCAGTTCCTGTGTCTCACTCGGTCCCTGTCTCTCTCTCTGTCCCGGTGTCTCTCTCTCGGTCCCCGTGTCTCTCTCTCGGTCCCTGTGTCTCTCTTGGTCCCTGTGTCTCTCTCTCGGTCTGTGTCTCTCTCTCGGTGCCTATGTCTCTCTCTCGGACCCTGTGTCTCTCTCAGTCCCTGTGTCCCCCTTGGTACCTGTGTTTCTCTCTCGGTCCCTGTGTGTCTCTCAGTCCCTGTGACTCTCTCTCGGTCCCTGTGTCTCTCTTGGTCCCTGTGACTCTCTCGGTCCCTGTGTCTCTCTCGGTACCTGTGTCTCTCTCTCGGTCCCTGTGTCTCTCTCTCGGTCCCTGTCACTCGCTCAATCCCTGTGTCTCTCTCTCGGTCCCTGTGTCTCTCTCTCGGTCCCTGTGTCTCTCTCTCGGTCCCTGTGTCTCCCTCGGTCCCAGTGACTCGCTCAATCCCTGTGTCTCTCTCTCGGTCCCTGTGTCTCACTCGGTCCCTGTGTCTCTCTCTCGGTCCCTGTGTCTCTCTCGGTCCCTGTGTCTCTCTCTCACCCCTGTGTCTCTCTCGGTCCGTGTGTCTCTCTCGGTCGCTATGTCTCTCTCGGTCGCTATGTCTCTCGCGGTCCCTGTGTCTCTCTCTCGGTCACTGTGTCTCACTCGGTCCCTGTGTCTCACTCGGTCCCTGTCTCCCTCTCGGTCCCTGTGCCTCTCTCTAAGACTCTGTGTCTCTATCTTGGTCCCTGTGTCTCTCTCGGTCGCAGTCTCTCTCTCTCGGTCCTGGTGTCTCTCTCGGTCCCTGTGTCTCTCTCTCTCTGTCCCTGTGTCACTCACTCGGACCCTGTTTCTCTCTCAGTCCCTGTGTCTCTCTCGGTCCCTGTGTCTCTCTCTCTCCATCCCTGTGTCTCTCTCTCGGTCCCTGTGTCTCTCTCGGTCGCTGTGTCTCACTCGGTCCCTGTGTCTCTCTCGGTCCCTGTGTCTCTCTCTCACCCATGTCTCTCTCGGTCCCGATGTCTCTCTCGGTCCCTGTGTCTCTCTCTCGGTCCCTGTGTCTCTCTCTGGATCCCTGTGTCTCACTCGGTCCCTGTCTCTCTCTCTGTCTCTGTGTCTCTCTCTTGGTCACTGTGTCTCTCCGTCGGTCCCTGTGTCTCTCTCTTGGTCCCTGTCTCTCTCTCTCGGTCACGGTGTCTCTCTTGGTCCCTGTGTCTCTCTCTTGGTCCCTGTGTCTCACTCGGTCCCTGTATTTCTCACTCGGTACCTGTCTCTGTCTCGGTCCCTGTGTCTCGCTCAATCCCTGTGACTCTCTCGGTCCCTGTATCTCTCTCTCGGTCCCTGTGTCTCTCTCTCTCGGTCCCTGTGACTCGCTCAATCCCTGTGACTCTCTCGGTCCCTGTGTCTCTCTCGGACGCTGTGTCTCTCTTGGTCCCTGTGTCTCTCTCTCGGTCCCTGTGTCTCTCTCGGTCCCTGTGTCTTACTTGGTTCCTGTGACTCTCTCAGTCCCTGTCTGTCTCTCAGTCTCTGAATCTCTCTCTCGGTCCCTGTCTCTCTCTCGGTCCCGGTGTCTCTCTCGGTCCCTGTGTCTCTCTCGGTCCCTGTGTCTCTCTCTCGGTCCCTATGTCTCTCTCTCGGTCCCTGTCTCTCTCTCGGTCCTTGTGACTCTCTCGGTCCCGCTGTCTCTCTCGGTCCCTGTGTCTCTCTCATTCCCTGTGTCTCTCTTTCACCCCATGTCTCTCTCTGTCCCGGAGTCTCTCTCGGTCCCTGTCTCTCTCTCATTCCCTGTGTCTCTCTTTCACCCCATGTCTCTCTCTGTCCCGGAGTCTCTCTCGGTCCCTGTCTCTCTCACGGTCCCTGTCACTCTCTCAGTCCCTGTGTCTCACTCGGTCCCTGTCTCCCTCTCGGTCCCTGTGCCTCTCTCTAAGTCCCTGTGTCTCTCTCTTGGTCCCTGTGTCTCTCTCAGTCCCTGTGTCTCTCTCGGTCCCTGTGTATCACTCTCGGTCCCTGTGTCTCTCTCTCCATTCCTGTGTCTCTCTCTCGGTCCCTGTGTCTCTCTCTCGGTCCCTGTGCCTCTCTCGGTCCCGATGTCTCTCTCGGTCCCTGTGTCTCTCTCTGGGTCCCTGTGTCTCACTCGGTCCCTGTCTCTCTCTCGGTCCCTGTGTCTCTCTCTTGGTCACTGTGTCTCTCTGTCGGTCTGTCTGTCTCTCTCTCGGTCCCTGTGTCTTACTCGGTCCCTGTGACTCTCTCAGTCCCTGTCTCTCTCTCGGTCTCTGAGTCTCTCTCTCGGTCCCTGTCTCTCTCTCGGTCCCTGTGTCTCTCTCGGTCCCGGTGTCTCTTTCTCGGTCCCTGTCTCTCTCTCTCTTGCTCTCTGCGTCTCTCTCGGTCCCTGTGTCTCACTTTGTCCCTGTCTCTCTCTCGGTCACTGTGTCTCGCTCTCGGTCCCTGTGTCTCTTTTGGTCCCGGTGTCTCTCTCGGTCCCTGTCTCTCTCTCAGTCCCTGTGTCTCTTTCTCGGTCCCTGTGTCTCTCTCTCGGTCCCTGTGTCTCTCTCGGTCCCTGTGTCTCGCTCTCGGTCCCTGTGTCTTTCTCTCGGTCCCTGTGTCTCTCTCTCGGTCCCTGTCTCTCTCTCGGTCCCTGTATCTCTCTGTCGGTCCCTGTGTCTCTCTCGGTCACTGTGTCTCACTCGGTCCCTGTGTCTCTCTCTGTCCCTGTGTCTCTCTCTCACACCCCTGTGTCTCTCTCGGTCCCGGTGTCTCTCTCGTTCCCTGTGTCTCTCTCTCGGTCCCTGTGTCTCTCTCGATCCCTGTGTCTCTCTCGGTCTGTGTCTCTCTCTCAGTCCCTATGTCTCTCTCTTGGTCCCTGTCTCTCTCTCGGTCCCTGTGACTCTCTCGGTCCCGCTATCTCTCTCGGTCCCTGTCTCTCTATCTTACTATCTGTGTCTCTCTCGGTCCCTGTCTCTCTCTCAGTCCCTGTGTCTCTCTCTCACCCCATGACTCTCTCTGTCCCGGAGTCTCTCTCGGTCCCTGTCTCTCTCACGGTCCCTGTCACTCTCTCAGTCCCTGTGTCTCACTCGGTCCCTGTCTCCCTCTCGGTCCCTGTGCCTCTCTCTCAGACCCTGTGTCTCTCTCTTGGTCCCTGTGTCTCTCTCAGTCCCTGTGTCTCTCTCGGTCCCTGTGTCTCACTCTCGGTCCCTGTGTCTCTCTCTCGGTCCCTGTGTCTCTCTCTCGGTCCCTGTCTCACTCGGTCCCTGTCTCTCTCTCGGTCCCTGTGTCTCTCTGTCGGTCCCTCTGTCTCTCTCTCGGTCCCTGTCTCTCTCTCTCGGTCACTATGTCTCACTTGGTCCCTGTGTCTCTCTCTTGGTCACTGTGTCTCTCTCTCGGTCCCTGTGTCTCTCTCTCGGTCCCTGTGTCTCCCTCGGTCCCTGTGACTCGCTCAATCCCTGTGTCTCTCTCTCGGTCCCTGTGTCTCTCTCGGTCCCTGTGTCTCTCTCTCGGTCTCTGTCTCCCTCTCGGTCCCTGTGCCTCTCTCTAAGATTCTGTGTCTCTATCTTGGTCCCTGTGTCTCTCTCGGTCCCAGTCTCTCTCTCTCGGTCCTGGTGTCTCTCTCGATCCCTGTGTCTCTCTCTCTGTCCCTGTGTCACTCACTCGGACCCTGTTTCTCTCTCAGTCCCTGTGTCTCTCTCGGTCCCTGTGTCTCTCTCTCCATCCCTGTGTCTCTCTCTCGGTCCCTGTGTCTCTCTCGGTCGCTGTGTCTCACTCGGTCCCTCTGTCTCTCTCGGTCCCTGTGTCTCTCTCTCACACCCCTGTGTCTCTCTCGGTCCCGATGTCTCTCTCGGTCCCTGTGTCTCTCTCTCGGTCCCTGTGTCTCTCTCTGGTTCCCAGTGTCTCACTCGGTACCTGTGTCTCTCTCGGTCGCTGTGTCTCACTCGGTCCCTGTGTCTCTCTCGGTCCCTGTGTCTCTCTCTCACCCCTGTGTCTCTCTCGGTCCCGATGTCTCTCTCGGTCCCTGTGTCTCTCTCTCTGTCTCTGTGTCTCTCTCTTGGTCACTGTGTCTCTCCGTCGGTCCCTGTGTCTCTCTCTCGGTCCCTGTCTCTCTCTCTCTCGGTCACGGTGTCTCTCTTGGTCCCTGTGTCTCTCTCTTGGTCCCTGTGTCTCACTCGGTCCCTGTATTTGTCACTCGGTACCTGTCTCTGTCTTGGTCCCTGTGTCTCGCTCAATCCCTGTGACTCTCTCGGTCCCTGTGACTCTCTCTCGGTCCCTGTGTCTCTCTCTCTCGGTCCCGATGTCTCTCTCGGTCCCTGTGTCTCTCTCTCGGTCCCTGTGTCTCTCTCTGGTTCCCAGTGTCTCACTCGGTCCCTGTGTCTCTCTCGGTCGCTGTGTCTCTCTCGGTCCCTGTGTCTCTCTCGGTCCCGATGTCTCTCTCGGTCCCTGTGTCTCTCTCTCGGTCCCTGTGTCTCTCTCTGGTTCCCAGTGTCTCACTCGGTCCCTGTGTCTCTCTCGGTCGCTGTGTCTCTCTCGGTCCCTGTGTCTCTCTCGGTCCCGATGTCTCTCTTGGTCCCTGTCTCTCTCTCTCTTGCTCTCTGCGTCTCTCTCGGTCCCTGTGTCTCGCTCTCGGACCCTGTGTCTCTCTCTCGGTCCCTGTGTCTCTCCCTTGCTCCCTGTGTCTCTCTCGGTCCCTGTGTCTCGCTCTCGGTCCCTTTGTCTTTCTCTCGGTCCCTGTGTCTCTCTCGGTCCCTGTCTCTCTCTCTCTTGCTCTCTGCGTCTCTCTCGGTCCCTGTGTCTCACTTTGTCCCTGTCTCTCTCTCGGTCACTGTGTCTCTCTCTCGGTCCCTGCGTCTCTCTCGGTCCCTGTGTCTCACTTTGTCCCTGTCTCTCTCTCGGTCACTGTGTCTCTCACTCGGTCCCTGTGTCTCTCTCGGTCGCTGTGTCTCACTCGGTCCCTGTGTCTCTCTCGGTCCCTGTGTCTCACTTTGTCCCTGTCTCTCTCTCGGTCACTGTGTCTCGCTCTCGGTCCCTGTGTCTCTCTCTCGGTCCCTGTGTCTCTCTCTCAGTCCCTGTGTCTCTCTCTCGGTCCCTGTCTCTCTCTCGGTCCCTGTGTCTCTTTTGGTCCCGGTGTCTCTCTCGGTCCCTGTCTGTTTATCTTACTCTCTGTGTTTCTCTCGGTCCCTGTCTCTCTCTCAGTCACTGTGTCTCTTTCTCGGTCCCTGTGTCTCTCTCTCGGTCCCTGTGTCTCTCCCTTGCTCCCTGTGTCTCTCTCGGTCCCTGTGTCTCGCTCTCGGTCCCTGTCTCTCTCTCGGTCCCTGTATCTCTCTGTCGGTCCCTGTGTCTCTCTCGGTCACTGTGTCTCACTCGGTCCCTGTGTCTCTCTCTGTCCCTGTGTCTCTCTCTCACACTCCTGTGTCTCTCTCGGTCCCGGTGTCTCTCTCGGTCCCTGTGTCTCTCTCTCGGTCCCTGTGTCTCTCTCGGTCCCTGTGTCTCTCTCGGTCCCTGTCTCTCTCTCAGTCCCTATGTCTCTCTCTCGGTCCCTGTCTCTCTCTCGGTCCCTGTGACTCTCTCGGTCCCGCTGTCTCTCTCGGTCCCTGTCTCTCTATCTTACTATCTGTGTCTCTCTCGGTCCCTGTCTCTCTCTCAGTCCCTGTGTCTCTCTCTCACCCCATGTCTCTCTCTGTCCCGGAGTCTCTCTCGGTCCCTGTCTCTCTCACGGTCCCTGTCACTCTCTCAGTCCCTGTGTCTCACTCGGTCCCTGTCTCCCTCTCGGTCCCTGTGCCTCTCTCTCAGACCCTGTGTCTCTCTCTTGGTCCCTGTGTCTCTCTCAGTCCCTGTGTCTCTCTCGGTCCCTGTGTCTCACTCTCGGTCCCTGTGTCTCTCTCTCCATCCCTGTGTCTCTCTCTCGGTCCCTGTGTCTCTCTCTCGGTCCCTGTGTCTCTCTCGGTCCCGATGTCTCTCTCGGTCCCTGTGTCTCTCTCTCGGTCCCTGTGTCTCTCTCTGGGTCCCTGTGTCTCACTCGGTCCCTGTCTCTCTCTGGGTCCCTGTGTCTCACTCGGTCACTATGTCTCTCTTGGTCCCTGTGTCTCTCTCTTGGTCACTGTGTCTCACTCGGTCCCTGTATTTCTCACTCGGTACCTGACTCTGTCTCGGTCCCTGTGTCTCTCTCGATCCCTGTGTCTCTCTCGGTCCCTGTCTCTCTCTCAGTCCCTGTGTCTCTCTCTCGGTCCCTGTGTCTCTCTCGGTCCTTGTGTCTTACTCGGTCCCTGTGACTCTCTCAGTCCCTGTCTCTCTCTCAGTCTCTGAGTCTCTCTCTCGGTCCCTGTCTCTTTCTCGGTCCCTGTCTCTCTCTCTCGGTCCCTGTGTCTCTCCCTTGCTCTCTGCGTCTCTCTCGGTCCCTGTGTCTCACTTTGTCCCTGTCTCTCTCTCGGTCACTGTCTCTCGCTCTCGGTCCCTGTGTCTCTCTCTCGGTCCCTATGTCTCTCTCTCGGTCCCTGTCTCTCTCTCGGTCCCTGTGTCTCTTTTGGTCCCGGTGTCTCTCTCGGTCCCTGTCTCTCTCTCAGTCCCTGTGTCTCTTTCTCGGTCCCTGTGTCTCTCTCTCGGTCCCTGTGTCTCTCCCTTGCTCCCTGTGTCTCTCTCGGTCCCTGTGTCTCGCTCTCGGTCCCTGTGTCTCACTCGGTCCCTGTGTCTCTCTCGGTCGCTGTGTCTCACTCGGTCCCTGTGTCTCTCTCTCACCCCTGTGTCTCTCTCGGTCCCGATGTCTCTCTCGGTCCCTGTGTCTCTCCGTCGGTCCCTGTGTCTCTCTCTCGGTCCCTGTCTCTCTCTCTCTCGGTCACGGTGTCTCTCTTGGTCCCTGTGTCTCTCTCTTGGTCCCTGTGTCTCACTCGGTCCCTGTATTTCTCACTCGGTACCTGTCTCTGTCTTGGTCCCTGTGTCTCGCTCAATCCCTGTGACTCTCTCGGTCCCTGTGACTCTCTCTCGGTCCCTGTGTCTCTCTCTCTCGGTCCCGATGTCTCTCTCGGTCCCTGTGTCTCTCTCTCGGTCCCTGTGTCTCTCTCTGGTTCCCAGTGTCTCACTCGGTCCCTGTGTCTCTCTCGGTCGCTGTGTCTCTCTCGGTCCCTGTGTCTCTGCCGGTCCCGATGTCTCTCTCGGTCCCTGTGTCTCTCTCTCGGTCCCTGTGTCTCTCTCTGGTTCCCAGTGTCTCACTCGGTCCCTGTGTCTCTCTCGGTCGCTGTGTCTCTCTCGGTCCCTGTGTCTCTCTCGGTCCCGATGTCTCTCTTGGTCCCTGTCTCTCTCTCTCTTGCTCTCTGCGTCTCTCTCAGTCCCTGTGTCTCACTTTGTCCCTGTCTCTCTCTCGGTCACTGTGTCTCGCTCTCGGTCCCTGTGTCTCTCTCTCGGTCCCTGTGTCTCTCTCTCGGTCCCTGTGTCTCTCCCTTGCTCCCTGTGTCTCTCTCGGTCCCTGTGTCTCGCTCTCGGTCCCTTTGTCTTTCTCTCGGTCCCTGTGTCTCTCTCTCTCGGTCACTGTGTCTCACTCGGTCCCTGTGTCTCTCTCTGTCCCTGTGTCTCTCTCTCACACACCTGTGTCTCTCTCGGTCCCGGTGTCTCTCTCGGTCCCTGTGTCTCTCTCTCGGTCCCTGTGTCTCTCTCGATCCCTGTGTCTCTCTCGGTCCCTGTCTCTCTCTCAGTCCCTCTGTCTCTCTCTCGGTCCCTGTCTCTCTCTCGGTCCCTGTGACTGTATCGGTCCGCTGTCTCTCTCGGTCCCTGTCTCTCTATCTTACTATCTGTGTCTCTCTCGGTCCCTGTCTCTCTCTCAGTCCCTGTGTCTCTCTCTCACCCCATGTCTCTCTCTGTCCCGGAGTCTCTCTCGGTCCCTGTCTCTCTCACGGTCCCTGTCACTCTCTCAGTCCCTGTGTCTCACTCGGTCCCTGTCTCCCTCTCGGTCCCTGTGCCTCTCTCTTAGACCCTGTGTCTCCCTCTTGGTCCCTGTGTCTCTCTCAGTCCCTGTGTCCCTCTCGGTCCCTGTGTCTCACTCTCGGTCCCTGTGTCTCTCTCTCCATCCCTGTGTCTCTCTCTCGGTCCCTGTGTCTCTCTCTCGCTCCCTGTGTCTCTCTCGGTCCCGATGTCTCTCTCGGTCCCTGTGTCTCTCTCTCGGTCCCTGTGTCTCTCTCTGGGTCCCTGTGTCTCACTCGGTCCCTGTCTCTCTCTGGGTCCCTGTGTCTCACTCGGTCCCTGTCTCTCTCTCGGTCCCTGTGTCTCTCTCGGTCACTATGTCTCTCTTGGTCCCTGTGTCTCTCTCTTGGTCACTGTGTCTCACTCGGTCCCTGTATTTCTCACTCGGTACCTGACTCTGTCTCGGTCCCTGTGTCTCTCTCGATCACTGTGTCTCTCTCGGTCCCTGTCTCTCTCAGTCCCTGTGTCTCTCTCTCGGTCCCTGTGTCTCTCTCGGTCCCTGTGTCTTACTCGGTCCCTGTGACTCTCTCAGTCCCTGTCTCTCTCTCAGAGTCTGAGTCTCTCTCTCGGTCCCTGTCTCTTTCTCGGTCCCTGTCTCTCTCTCTCTTGCTCTCTGCGTCTCTCTCGGTCCCTGTGTCTCACTTTGTCCCTGTCTATCTCTCGGTCACTGTGTCTCTCTCTCGGTCATTGTGTCTCTCTCTGGTTCCCAGTGTCTCACTCGGTCCCTGTGTCTCTCTCGGTCGCTGTGTCTCACTCGGTCCCTGTGTCTCACTCGGTCCCTGTGTCTCTCTCGGTCCCGATGTCTCTCTCGGTCCCTGTGTCTCACTCGGTCCCTGTCTCTCTCTGGGTCCCTGTGTCTCACTCGGTCCCTGTCTCTCTCTCGGTCCCTGTGTCTCTCTCGGTCACTATGTCTCTCTTGGTCCCTGTGTCTCTCTCTTGGTCACTGTGTCTCACTCGGTCCCTGTATTTCTCACTCGGTACCTGACTCTGTCTCGGTCCCTGTGTCTCTCTCGATCCCTGTGTCTCTCTCGGTCCCTGTCTCTCTCAGTCCCTGTGTCTCTCTCTCGGTCCCTGTGTCTCTCTCGGTCCCTGTGTCTTACTCGGTCCCTGTGACTCTCTCAGTCCCTGTCTCTCTCTCAGAGTCTGAGTCACACAGTGAGCACGTGACTCTTTCTCGGTCCCTGTCTCTCTCTCTCTTGCTCTCTGCGTCTCTCTCGGTCCCTGTGTCTCACTTTGTCCCTGTCTCTCTCTCGGTCACTGTGTCTCTCTCTCGGTCATTGTGTCTCTCTCTGGTTCCCAGTGTCTCACTCGGTCCCTGTGTCTCTCTCGGTCGCTGTGTCTCACTCGGTCCCTGTGTCTCACTCGGTCCCTGTGTCTCTCTCGGTCCCGATGTCTCTCTCGGTCCCTGTGTCTCACTTTGTCCCTGTCTCTCTCTCGGTCACTGTGTCTCGCTCTCGGTCCCTGTGTCTCTCTCTCGGTCCCTGTGTCTCTCTCTCAGTCCCTGTGTCTCTCTCTCGGTCCCTGTCTCTCTCTCGGTCCCTGTGTCTCTTTCTCGGTCCCTGTGTCTCTCTCTCGGTCTCTGTGTCTCTCCCTTGCTCCCTGTGTCTCTCTCAGTCCCTGTGTCTCGCTCTCGGTCCCTGTCTCTCTCTCGGTCCCTGTATCTCTCTGTCGGTCCCTATGTCTCTCTCGGTCACTGTGTCTCACTCGGTCCCTGTGTCTCTCTCTGTCCCTGTGTCTCTCTCTCACACCCCTGTGTCTCTCTCGGTCCCGGTGTCTCTCTCGGTCCCTGTGTCTCTCTCTCGGTCCCTGTGTCTCTCTCGATCCCTGTGTCTCTCTCGGTCCCTGTCTCTCTCTCAGTCCCTATGTCTCTCTCTCGGTCCCTGTCTCTCTCTCGGTCCCTGTGACTCTCTCGGTCCGCTGTCTCTCTCGGTCCCTGTCTCTCTATCTTACTATCTGTGTCTCTCTCGGTCCCTGTCTCTCTCTCAGTCCCTGTGTCCCTCTCTCACCCCATGTCTCTCTCTGTCCCGGAGTCACTCTCGGTCCCTGTCTCTCTCACGGTCCCTGTCACTCTATCTTACTATCTGTGTCTCTCTCTTGGTCCCTGTGTCTCTCTCAGTCCCTGTGTCTCTCTCGGTCCCTGTGTCTCACTCTCGGTCCCTGTGTCTCTCTCTCCATCCCTGTGTCTCTCTCTCGGTCCCTGTGTCTCTCTCTCGGTCCCTGTGTCTCTCTCGGTCCCGATGTCTCTCTCGGTCCCTGTGTCTCTCTCTCGGTCCCTGTGTCTCTCTCTGGGTCCCTGTGTCTCACTCGGTCCCTGTCTCTCTCTGGGTCCCTGTGTCTCACTCGGTCCCGGTCTCTCTCTCTTTCCCTGTGTCTCTCTCGGTCACTATGTCTCTCTTGGTCCCTGTGTCTCTCTCTTGGTCACTGTGTCTCACTCGGTCCCTGTATTTCTCACTCGGTACCTGACACTGTCTCGGTCCCTGTGTCTCTCTCGATCCCTGTGTCTCTCTCTCAGTCCCTGTGTCTCTCTCTCGGTCCCTGTGTCTCTCTCGGTCCCTGTGTCTTACTCGGTCCCTGTGACTCTCTCAGTCCCTGTCTCTCTCTCAGTCTCTGAGTCTCTCTCTCGGTCCCTGTCTCTCTCTCGGTCCCTGCGTCTTACTCGGTCCCTGTGACTCTCTCAGTCCCTGTCTCTTTCTCGGTCCCTGTCTCTCTCTCTCGGTCCCTGTGTCTCTCCCTTGCTCTCTGCGTCTCTCTCGGTCCCTGTGTCTCACTTTGTCCCTGTCTCTCTCTCGGTCCCTATGTCTCTCTCTCGGTCCCTGTCTCTCTCTCGGTCCCTGTGTCTCTTTTGGTCCCGGTGTCTCTCTCGGTCCCTGTCTCTCTCTCAGTCCCTGTGTCTCTTTCTCGGTCCCTGTGTCTCTCTCTCGGTCCCTGTGTCTCTCCCTTGCTCCCTGTGTCTCTCTCGGTCCCTGTGTCTCGCTCTCGGTCCCTGTGTCTTTCTCTCGGTCCCTGTCTCTCTTGGTCCCTGTGTCTCTCTCTCGGTCCCTGTCTCTCTCTCGGTCCCTGTATCTCTCTGTCGGTCCCTGTGTCTCTCTCGGTCACTGTGTCTCACTCAGTCCCTGTGTCTCTCTCTGTCCCTGTGTCTCTCTCCCACACCCCTGTGTCTCTCTCGGTCCTGGTGACTCTCTCGGTCCCTGTGTCTCTCTCTCGGTCCCTGTGTCTCTCTCGATCCCTGTGTCTCTCTCGGTCCCTGTCTCTCTCTCAGTCCCTGTGTCTCTCTCTCGGTCCCTGTATCTCTCTCGGTCCCTGTGACTCGCTCAATCCCTGTGTCTCTCTCTCGGTTCCTGTGTATCTCTCTCGGTCCCTGTGTCTCTCTCTCGGTCCCTGTGTCTCCCTCGGTCCCTGTGTCTCTCTCTCGGTCTCTGTGTCTCTCTCTCACCCCTGTGTCTCTCTCTGTCCCGGTGTCTCTCTCGGTCCGTCTCTCTCACGGTCCCTGTCACTTTCTCAGTCCCTGTGTCTCACTCGGTCCCTGTCTCCCTCTCGGTCCCTGTGCCTCTCTCTAAGATTCTGTGTCTCTCTCTCGGTCCCTGTCTCTTTCTCGGTCCCTGTCTCTCTCTCTCTTGCTCTCTGCATCTCTCTCGGTCCCTGTGTCTCACTTTGTCCCTGTCTATCTCTCGGTCACTGTGTCTCTCTCGGTCCCGATGTCTCTCTCGGTCCCTGTGTCTCTCTCTCGGTCTCTGTGTCTCTCCCTTGCTCCCTGTGTCTCTCTCAGTCCCTGTGTCTCGCTCTCGGTCCCTGTCTCTCTCTCGGTCCCTGTATCTCTCTGTCGGTCCCTATGTCTCTCTCGGTCACTGTGTCTCACTCGGTCCCTGTGTCTCTCTCTGTCCCTGTGTCTCTCTCTCACACCCCTGTGTCTCTCTCGGTCCCGGTGTCTCTCTCGGTCCCTGTGTCTCTCTCTCGGTCCCTGTGTCTCTCTCGATCCCTGTGTCTCTCTCGGTCCCTGTCTCTCTCTCAGTCCCTATGTCTCTCTCTCGGTCCCTGTCTCTCTCTCGGTCCCTGTGACTCTCTCGGTCCCGCTGTCTCTCTCGGTCCCTGTCTCTCTATCTTACTATCTGTGTCTCTCTCGGTCCCTGTCTCTCTCTCAGTCCCTGTGTCCCTCTCTCACCCCATGTCTCTCTCTGTCCCGGAGTCACTCTCGGTCCCTGTCTCTCTCACGGTCCCTGTCACTCTATCTTACTATCTGTGTCTCTCTCTTGGTCCCTGTGTCTCTCTCAGTCCCTGTGTCTCTCTCGGTCCCTGTGTCTCACTCTCGGTCCCTGTGTCTCTCTCTCCATCCCTGTGTCTCTCTCTCGGTCCCTGTGTCTCTCTCTCGGTCCCTGTGTCTCTCTCGGTCCCGATGTCTCTCTCGGTCCCTGTGTCTCTCTCTCGGTCCCTGTGTCTCTCTCTGGGTCCCTGTGTCTCACTCGGTCCCTGTCTCTCTCTGGGTCCCTGTGTCTCACTCGGTCCCGGTCTCTCTCTCTTTCCCTGTGTCTCTCTCGGTCACTATGTCTCTCTTGGTCCCTGTGTCTCTCTCTTGGTCACTGTGTCTCACTCGGTCCCTGTATTTCTCACTCGGTACCTGACACTGTCTCGGTCCCTGTGTCTCTCTCGATCCCTGTGTCTCTCTCTCAGTCCCTGTGTCTCTCTCTCGGTCCCTGTGTCTCTCTCGGTCCCTGTGTCTTACTCGGTCCCTGTGACTCTCTCAGTCCCTGTCTCTCTCTCAGTCTCTGAGTCTCTCTCTCGGTCCCTGTCTCTCTCTCGGTCCCTGCGTCTTACTCGGTCCCTGTGACTCTCTCAGTCCCTGTCTCTTTCTCGGTCCCTGTCTCTCTCTCTCGGTCCCTGTGTCTCTCCCTTGCTCTCTGCGTCTCTCTCGGTCCCTGTGTCTCACTTTGTCCCTGTCTCTCTCTCGGTCCCTATGTCTCTCTCTCGGTCCCTGTCTCTCTCTCGGTCCCTGTGTCTCTTTTGGTCCCGGTGTCTCTCTCGGTCCCTGTCTCTCTCTCAGTCCCTGTGTCTCTTTCTCGGTCCCTGTGTCTCTCTCTCGGTCCCTGTGTCTCTCCCTTGCTCCCTGTGTCTCTCTCGGTCCCTGTGTCTCGCTCTCGGTCCCTGTGTCTTTCTCTCGGTCCCTGTCTCTCTTGGTCCCTGTGTCTCTCTCTCGGTCCCTGTCTCTCTCTCGGTCCCTGTATCTCTCTGTCGGTCCCTGTGTCTCTCTCGGTCACTGTGTCTCACTCAGTCCCTGTGTCTCTCTCTGTCCCTGTGTCTCTCTCCCACACCCCTGTGTCTCTCTCGGTCCTGGTGACTCTCTCGGTCCCTGTGTCTCTCTCTCGGTCCCTGTGTCTCTCTCGATCCCTGTGTCTCTCTCGGTCCCTGTCTCTCTCTCAGTCCCTGTGTCTCTCTCTCGGTCCCTGTATCTCTCTCGGTCCCTGTGACTCGCTCAATCCCTGTGTCTCTCTCTCGGTTCCTGTGTATCTCTCTCGGTCCCTGTGTCTCTCTCTCGGTCCCTGTGTCTCCCTCGGTCCCTGTGTCTCTCTCTCGGTCTCTGTGTCTCTCTCTCACCCCTGTGTCTCTCTCTGTCCCGGTGTCTCTCTCGGTCCGTCTCTCTCACGGTCCCTGTCACTCTCTCAGTCCCTGTGTCTCACTCGGTCCCTCTCTCCCTCTCGGTCCCTGTGCCTCTCTCTCAGACCCTGTGTCTCTCTCTTGGTCCCTGTGTCTCTCTCAGTCCCTGTGTCTCTCTCGGTCCCTGTGTCTCACTCTCGGTCCCTGTGTCTCTCTCTCCATCCCTGTGTCTCTCTCTCGGTCCCTGTGTCTCTCTCTCGGTCCCTGTGTCTCTCTCGGTCCCGATGTCTCTCTCGGTCCCTGTGTCTCTCTCTCGGTCCCTGTGTCTCTCTCTGGGTCCCTGTGTCTCACTCGGTCCCTGTCTCTCTCTGGGTCCCTGTGTCTCACTCGGTCCCTGTCTCTCTCTCTTTCCCTGTGTCTCTCTCGGTCACTATGTCTCTCTTGGTCCCTGTGTCTCTCTCTTGGTCACTGTGTCTCACTCGGTCCCTGTATTTCTCACTCGGTACCTGACTCTGTCTCGGTCCCTGTGTCTCTCTCGATCCCTGTGTCTCTCTCGGTCCCTGTCTCTCTCTCAGTCCCTGTGTCTCTCTCTCGATCCCTGTGTCTCTCTCGGTCCCTGTCTCTTTCTCGGTCCCTGTCTCTCTCTCTCGGTCCCTGTGTCTCTCCCTTGCTCTCTGCGTGTCTCTCGGTCCCTGTGTCTCACTTTGTCCCTGTCTCTCTCTCGGTCACTGTGTCTCGCTCTCGGTCCCTGTGTCTCTCTCTCGGTCCCTATGTCTCTCTCTCGGTCCCTGTCTCTCTCTCGGTCCCTGTGTCTCTTTTGGTCCCGGTGTCTCTCTCGGTCCCTGTCTCTCTCTCAGTCCCTGTGTCTCTTTCTCGGTCCCTGTGTCTCTCTCTCGGTCCCTGTGTCTCTCCCTTGCTCCCTGTGTCTCTCTCGGTCCCTGTGTCTCGCTCTCGGTCCCTGTGTCTCACTCGGTCCCTGTGTCTCTCTCGGTCGCTGTGTCTCACTCGGTCCCTGTGTCTCTCTCGGTCCCTGTGTCTCTCTCTCACCCCTGTGTCTCTCTCGGTCCCGATGTCTCTCTCGGTCCCTGTGTCTCTCTCTCTGTCTCTGTGTCTCTCTCTTGGTCACTGTGTCTCTCCGTCGGTCCCTGTGTCTCTCTCTCGGTCCCTGTCTCTCTTTCTCTCGGTCACGGTGTCTCTCTTGGTCCCTGTGACTCTCTCTCGGTCCCTGTGTCTCTCTCTCTCGTTCCCTGTGTCTCTCTCGGTCGCTGTGTCTCTCTCGGTCCCTGTGTCTCTGCCGGTCCCGATGTCTCTCTCGGTCCCTGTGTCTCTCTCTCGGTCCCTGTGTCTCTTTCTGGTTCCCAGTGTCTCACTCGGTCCCTGTGTCTCTCTCGGTCGCTGTGTCTCTCTCGGTCCCTGTGTCTCTCTCGGTCCCGATGTCTCTCTTGGTCCCTGTCTCTCTCTCTCTTGCTCTCTGCGTCTCTCTCGGTCCCTGTGTCTCACTTTGTCCCTGTCTCTCTCTCGGTCACTGTGTCTCGCTCTCGGTCCCTGTGTCTCTCTCTCGGTCCCTGTGTCTCTCTCTCGGTCCCTGTGTCTCTCCCTTGCTCCCTGTGTCTCTCTCGGTCCCTGTGTCTCGCTCTCGGTCCCTTTGTCTTTCTCTCGGTCCCTGTGTCTCTCTCCCTCGGTCACTGTGTCTCACTCGGTCCCTGTGTCTCTCTCTGTCCCTGTGTCTCTCTCTCACACCCCTCTGTCTCTCTCGGTCCCGGTGTCTCTCTCGGTCCCTGTGTGTCTCTCTCGGTCCCTGTGTCTCTCTCGATCCCTGTGTCTCTCTCGGTCCCTGTCTCTCTCTCAGTCCCTCTGTCTCTCTCTCGGTCCCTGTCTCTCTCTCGGTCCCTGTGACTGTATCGGTCCCGCTGTCTCTCTCGGTCCCTGTCTCTCTATCTTACTATCTGTGTCTCTCTCGGTCCCTGTCTCTCTCACGGTCCCTGTCACTCTCTCAGTCCCTGTGTCTCACTCGGTCCCTGTCTCCCTCTCGGTCCCTGTGCCTCTCTCTTAGACCCTGTGTCTCTCTCTTGGTCCCTGTGTCTCTCTCAGTCCCTGTGTCCCTCTCGGTCCCTGTGTCTCACTCTCGGTCCCTGTGACTCTCTCTCCATCCCTGTGTCTCTCTCTCGGTCCCTGTGTCTCTCTCGGTCCCGATGTCTCTCTCGGTCCCTGTGTCTCTCTCTCGGTCCCTGTGTCTCTCTCTGGGTCCCTGTGTCTCACTCGGTCCCTGTCTCTCTCTGGGTCCCTGTGTCTCACTCGGTCCCTGTCTCTCTCTCGGTCCCTGTGTCTCTCTCGGTCACTATGTCTCTCTTGGTCCCTGTGTCTCTCTCTTGGTCACTGTGTCTCACTCGGTCCCTGTATTTCTCACTCGGTACCTGACTCTGTCTCGGTCCCTGTGTCTCTCTCGATCCCTGTGTCTCTCTCGGTCCCTGTCTCTCTCAGTCCCTGTGTCTCTCTCTCGGTCCCTGTGTCTCTCTCGGTCCCTGTGTCTTACTCGGTCCCTGTGACTCTCTCAGTCCCTGTCTCTCTCTCAGAGTCTGAGTCTCTCTCTCGGTCCCTGTCTCTTTCTCGGTCCCTGTCTCTCTCTCTCTTGCTCTCTGCGTCTCTCTCGGTCCCTGTGTCTCACTTTGTCCCTGTCTCTCTCTCGGTCACTGTGTCTCTCTCTCGGTCCCTGTGTCTCTCTCTGGTTCCCAGTGTCTCACTCGGTCCCTGTGTCTCTCTCGGTCGCTGTGTCTCACTCGGTCCCTGTGTCTCACTCGGTCCCTGTGTCTCTCTCGGTCCCTGTGTCTCTCTCTCACCCCTGTGTCTCTCTCGGTCCCGATGTCTCTCTCGGTCCCTGTGTCTCTCTCGGTCACTGTGTCTCGCTCTCGGTCCCTGTGTCTCTCTCTCGGTCCCTGTGTCTCTCTCTCAGTCCCTGTGTCTCTCTCTCGGTCCCTGTCTCTCTCTCGGTCCCTGTGTCTCTTTCTCGGTCCCTGTGTCTCTCTCTCGGTCCCTGTGTCTCTCCCTTGCTCCCTGTGTCTCTCTCGGTCCCTGTGTCTCGCTCTCGGTCCCTGTCTCTCTCTCGGTCCCTGTATCTCTCTGTCGGTCCCTATGTCTCTCTCGGTCACTGTGTCTCACTCGGTCCCTGTGTCTCTCTCTGTCCCTGTGTCTCTCTCTCACACCCCTGTGTCTCTCTCGGTCCCGGTGTCTCTCTCGGTCCCTGTGTCTCTCTCTCGGTCCCTGTGTCTCTCTCGATCCCTGTGTCTCTCTCGGTCCCTGTCTCTCTCTCAGTCCCTATGTCTCTCTCTCGGTCCCTGTCTCTCTCTCGGTCCCTGTGACTCTCTCGGTCCCGCTGTCTCTCTCGGTCCCTGTCTCTCTATCTTACTATCTGTGTCTCTCTCGGTCCCTGTCTCTCTCTCAGTCCCTGTGTCCCTCTCTCACCCCATGTCTCTCTCTGTCCCGGAGTCTCTCTCGGTCCCTGTCTCTCTCACGGTCCCTTTCAATCTCTCAGTCCCTGTCTCTCACTCGGTCCCTGTGTCTCTATCTCGGTCCCTGTGTCTTTCTCAGTCCCTGTATCTCTCTCGGTACCTGTGACTCTCTCTCGGAACCTGTGTCTCTCTCTCGGTCCATGTGTCTCCCTCGTTCCTTGTGTCTCTGTCTCGGTGCCTGTGTCTATCTCGGTCCCTGTGTCTCTGTCTCGGTGCCTGTATCTCTGTCTCGGTCCCTGTATCTCTCTCGGTCCCTGTCTCTCTCTCGGTCCCTGTCACTATCTCAGTCCCTGTGTCTCACCCGGTCCCTGTGTCTCTCTCTCTCGTTCCCTCTGCCTCTCTATCGGTCCCTGTGTCTCTCTCTCGGTCCCTGTGTCTCTCTCTCGGTCACTGTGTCTCTCTCTCTGTACCTGTCTCTCTCTCTCGGTCCCTGTCTCTCTCTCTCGGTCACTGTGTTTCTCTCGGTCCCTGTGACTTGCTCAGTCCCTATGTCTCTCACTCGGTCCCTGTGTCTCTCTCTCGGTCCCTGTGTCTTTCTCAGTCCCTGTATCTCTCTCGGTCCCTGTGACTCTCTCTCGGAACCTGTGTCTCTCTCTCGGTCCATGTGTCTCCCTCGTTCCCTGTGTCTCTATCTCGGTGCCTGTGTCTATCTCGGTCCCTGTGTCTCTGTCTCGGTGCCTGTATCTCTCTCTCGGTCCCTGTGTCTCTCTCGGTCCCTGTCTCTCTCTCGGTCCCTGTCACTATCTCAGTCCCTGTGTCTCACTCGGTCCCTGTGTCTCTCTCTCTCGGTCCCTCTGCCTCTCTATCGGTCCCTGTGTCTCTCTCTCGGTCCCTGTGTCTCTCTCTCGGTCACTGTGTCTCTCTCTCTGTACCTGTGTCTCTCTCTCGGTCCCTGTGTCTCTCTCAGTCCCTATGTCTCTCTCGGTACCTGTGTCTCTCTCTCGGTCCCTGTGTCTCTCTCGGTCCCTTTGACTCTCTCTCTCTCGGTCCCTGTGTCTCTCTCTCAGTCCCTGTCTCTCTCTCGGACCCTGTGTCTCTCTCGGTCCCTGTGTCTCTCTCGGTCCCTGTGTCTCTCTCGGTCCCAGTGTCGCTCTCAGTCCCTCTGTCTCTCTCTCTCGGACCCTGTCTCTCTCTCGGTCCCTGTCACTCTCTCAGTCCCTGTGTCTCACTCGGTCCCTGTCTCCCTCTCGGTCCCTGTGGCTCTCTCTAAGACCCTGTGTCTCTCTCTCGGTCCCTGTGTCTCTCTCCCCGCCCTTGTGTCTCTCTCAGTCCCTGTGTCTCTCTCGGTCCCTGTGTCTCACTCTCGGTCCCTGTGTCTCTCTCGGTCACTGTGTCTCTCTCTCGGTCCCTGTGTCTCTCTCAGTCCGTGTCTCTCTCGGTCCCTGTGTCTCTCTCTCGGTCCCTATGTCTCTCTCGGTCACTGTGTCTCTCTCTCGGTCCCTGTGTCTCTCTCGGTCCCTGTCTCTCTCTCGGTCCCTGTCTCTCTCTCGGTCCCTGTCTCTCTCTCGGTCCCGGTGTCTCTCTCGGTCCCTGTATCTCTCTCTCGGTGGCTGTGTCTCTCTCGGTCACTGTGCCTCTCTCAGTCCCTTTGTCTCACTCGGTCCCTGTCTCTCTCTCGGTCCCTGTGCCACTCTCTAAGACCCTGTGTCTCTCTGTTGTCCCTGAGTCTCTCTCTCAGTTCCTGTGTCTCACTCGGTCCCTGTCTCTCTCTCTCTGTCCCGGTGTCTCTCTCTCGGTCCCCGTGTCTCTCTCTCGGTCCCTGTGTCTCTCTTGGTCCCTGTGTCTCTCTCTCGGTCTGTGTCTCTCTCTCGGTGCCTATGTCTCTCGCTCGGACCCTGTGTCTCTCTCAGTCCCTGTGTCCCCCTTGGTACCTGTGTTTCTCTCTCGGTCCCTGTGTCTCTCTTGGTCCCTGTGACTCTCTCGGTCCCTGTGTCTCTCTCGGTACCTGTGTCTCTCTCTCGGTCCCTGTGTCTCTCTCTCGGTCCCTGTCACTCGCTCAATCCCTGTGTCTCTCTCTCGGTCCCTGTGTCTCTCTCTCGGTCCCTGTGTCTCTCTCTCGGTCCCTGTGTCTCCCTCGGTCCCAGTGACTCGCTCAATCCCTGTGTCTCTCTCTCGGTCCCTGTGTCTCACTCGGTCCCTGTGTCTCTCTCTCGGTCCCTGTGTCTCTCTCAGTCCCTGTGTCTCACTCGGTCCCTGTGATTCTCTTGGTCCTTGTGTCTCTCTCTCGGTCCCTGTGTCTCTCTCTCCCAGTCCCTGAGTCTCTCTCGGTCACTGTTTCTCTCTCGGTCCCTTTGTCTCTCTCTCGGTCCCTGTGTCTCTCTCTCGGTCCCTGTGTCTCTCTCGGTCCCTGTGTCTCACTCGGTCCCTGTGTCTCTCTCCCTCGGTCCCTGTGTCTCTCTCGGTCCTGGTGTCGCTCTTGGTCCCTGTGTCTCTCTCTCAGTCCCTGTGTCTCGCTCTCAGTCCCTGTGTCTCTCTCTCTCGGTGCCTGTGTCTCTCTCTCGGTCTCTCTGACTCTCTCAATCCCTGTGTCTCTCTCGGTCACTGTCTCTCTCTCGGCCCCTGTGTCTCTCTCGGTCCCTGTCTCTCTCTCGGTCCCTGTTTCTCTCTCCCTCGGTCCCTGTATCTCACTTGGTCCGTGTGTCTCTCTCTCTCGGTCCCTGTGTCACTATCGGTCCCTGTGTCTCCCTCGCACCCCTGTGTCTCACTCGGTCCCTGTGTCTCACTCGGTCCCTGTGTCACTCTCTCGGTCCCTGTCTCTCTCTCTCGGTCCCTGTCTCTCTCCCTCACTGTGTTTCTCTCGGTCCTTGTGTCTCTCTCTCGGTCCCTGTGTCTCCCTCGGTCCGTGTGTCTCACTCGTTCCCTGTGTCTCTCTCGGTCCCTGTATCTCTCTCTCACCCCTGTGTCTCTCTCGGTCCTGGTGTCTCTCTCTCAGTCCCTGTGTCTCTCTCTCGTTGCCTGTGTCTCTCTCTCTCAGTCCCTGTGTCTCTCTCTCAGTCCCTGTGTCTCTCTCTCGGTCCCTGTGTCTCTCTCTCGGTCCCTGTGTCTCTCTCTCAGTCCCTGTGTCTCACTCGGTCCCTGTGTCGCACTCTGGGTCCCTGTGTCTCTCTCTCGGTCCCTGTGACTCTCTCAGTCCTGGTGTCGCTCTTGGTCCCTGTGTCTCTCTCTCAGTCCCTGTGTCTCGCTCTCAGTCCCTGTGTCTCTCTCTCTCGGTGCCTGTGTCTCTCTCTCGGTCTCTCTGACTCTCTCAATCCCTGTGTCTCTCTCGGTCACTGTCTCTCTCTCGGCCCCTGTGTCTCTCTCGGTCCCTGTCTCTCTCTCGGTCCCTGTTTCTCTCTCCCTCGGTCCCTTTATCTCACTTGGTCCGTGTGTGTCTCTCTCTCGGTCCCTGTGTCACTATCGGTCCCTGTGTCTCCCTCGCACCCCTGTGTCTCACTCGGTCCCTGTGTTTCTCTCGTTCCCTGTGTCTCTCTCTCGGTCCCTGTCTCTCTCTCTCGGTCCCTGTCTCTCTCCCTCACTGTGTTTCTCTCGGTCCTTGTGTCTCTCTCTCGGTCGCTGTGTCTCTCTCTCCCTCCGTCCCTGTGTCTCTCTCGGTCACTGTCTCTCTAGGTCCCTGTGTCTCTCTCTCGGTCCCTGTGTCTCTCTCAGTCCCTGTGTCTCACTCGGTCCCTGTGTCTCACTCGGTCCCTGTGTCACTCTCTCGGTCCCTGTCTCTCTCTCTCTCGGTCCCTGTCTCTCTCCCTCACTGTGTTTCTCTCGGTCCTTGTGTCTCTCTCTCGGTCGCTGTGTCTCTCTCTCCCTCAGTCCCTGTGTCTCTCTCGGTCACTGTCTCTCTCGGTCCCTGTGTCTCTCTCAGTCCCTGTGTCTCACTCGGTGCCTGTGTCTCTCTCTCGGTCCCTGTGTCTCTCTCGGTCTCTGTGTCTCACTCGTTCACTGTGTCTCTCTCGGTCCCTGTCTCTCTCCCGGTCCCTGTGTCTCTCTCTCAGTCCCTGTGTCTCTCTCTCGGTCCTTGTGTCTCTCTCTCGGACCCTGTGTATCCCTCGGTCCGTGTGTCTCACTCGTTCCCTGTGTCTCTCTCGGTCCCTGTATCTCTCTCTCACCCCTGTGTCTCTCTCGGTCCTGGTGTCTCTCTTGGTCCCTGTGTCTCTCTCTCTCAGTCCCTGTGTCTCTCTCTCAGTCCCTGTGTCTCTCTCTCAGTCCCTGTGTCTCACTCGGTCCCTGTGTCTCTCTCTCCCTCAGTCCCTGTGTCTCTCTCGGTGCCTGTGTCTCTCTCGGTCCCTGTGTCTCTCTCGGTCCCTGTGTCTCTCTCAGTCCCTGTGTCTCACTCGGTGCCTGTGTCTCTCTCGGTCCTTGTGTCTCTCTCTCGGTCCCTGTGTCTCTCTCTCCCAGTCCCTGTGTCTCTCTCGGTCACTGTCTCTCTCTCGGTCTCTGTGTCTCACTCGGTCACTGTGTCTCTCTCGGTCCCTGTATCTCTCTCTCGGTCCCTGTGTCTCTATCGGTCCTGGTGTCTCTCTTGGTCCCTGTGTCTCTCTCTCAGTCCCTGTGTCTCTCTCTCAGTCCCTGTGTCTCTCTCTCTCTCAGTCCCTGTGTCTCTCTCTCAGTCCCTGTGTCTCTCTCTCGTTGCCTGTGTCTCTCTCTCTCAGTCCCTGTGTCTCTCTCTCAGTCCCTGTGTCTCTCTCTCAGTTCCTGTGTCTCTCTCTCGGTCCCTGTCTCTCTCTCGGTCCCTGTTTCTCTCTCTCGGTCTCTGTGTCTCTCTCTCGGTCCCTGTGTCTGCTATGTCCCTCTGTCTCCCTCTCGGTCCCTGTGTCTCTCTCGGTCCCTGTGACTCGCTCAGTCCCTCTGTCTCTCTCGGTCCCTGTGTCTCTCTCTCGGTCCCTGTGTCTCTCTCTCTCGGTCCCTGTGCCTCTCACTCAGTACCTGTGTCTCTCTTGTTCCCTGTGTCTCTCTCACGGTCCCTGTGTCTCTCTCGCGGTCTCTGTGTCTCTCTCTCGGTCCCTGTGTCTGTTCGGTCCCTGTGTCTCCCTCTCGGTCCCTGTGTCTTTCTCGGTCCTTGTGTCTCTCTCTCGGTCGCTGTCTCTCTCTCTCTCTCAGTCCCTGTGTCTCTCTCGGTCACTGTCTCTCTCAGTCCCTGTATCTCACTCGGTCCCTGTAATTCTCTTGGTCCTTGTGTCTCTCTCTCGGTCCCTGTGTCTCTCTCTCCCAGTCCCTGTGTCTCTCTCGGTCACTGTTTCTCTCTCGGTCCCTGTGTCTCTCTCGGTCTCTGTGTCTCACTCGGTCCCTGTGTCTCTCTCGGTCCCTTTGTCTCTCTCTCGGTCCCTGTGTCTCTCTCTCGGTCCCTGTGTCTCTCTCGGTCCCTGTGACTCGCTCAGTCCCTGTGTCTCTCACTCGGTCCCTGTGTCTCTCTCGGTCCCTGTGACTCGCTCAGTCCCTGTGTCTCTCTCTCGGTCCCAGTGTCTCTCTCGGACGCTGTGTCTCACACGGTCCCTGTGTCTCGCTCGGTCCCTGTGTCTCCTTCGCACCCCTGTGTCTCACTCGGTCCCTGTGTCTCTCTCGGTCCTTGTGTCTCTCTCTCTCGGTCCCTGTGTCTCTCTCTCTCAGTCCCTGTGTCTCTCCCTCGGTCCCTGTGTCTCTCTCGGTCCCTGTGCCTCACTCGGTCCCTGTGTCTCTCTCGGTCCCTGTCTCTCTCACTCGGTCCCTGTCTCTCTCTCGGTCCCTGTGTCTCACTCGGTCCCTGTGTCTCTCTTTGTCCCTGTGTCTCTCTCAGTCCCTGTGTCTCTCTCTCGGTCCCTGTGTCTCTCTCTCTCGGTCCCTGTGTCTCTCTCCCTCGGTCCCTGTGTCTCACTCGGTCCCTGTGTCTCTCTCTCTCGGTCCCTGTGTCACTATCGGTCCCTGTGTCTCCCTCTCGGTCCCTGTGTCTCTCTCGGTCCCTGTCTCTCTCTCTCGGTCCCTGTGCTCCTCTCGGTCCCTGTGTCTCTCTCTTGCTCTCTGTGTCTTTCTCGGTCCCTGTGTCTCTCCCGGTCCCTGTGTCACTCTCTCGGTCCCTGTCTCTCTCTCTCGGTCACTGTGTTTCTCTCGGTCCCTGTGACTTGCTCTGTCCCTGTGTCTCACTCGGTCCCTGTGTCACTCTCTCGTTCCCTGTCTCTCTCTCTCTAGGTCCCTGTCTCTCTCTCCCTCAGTCCCTGTGTCTCTCTCGGTCACTGTCTCTCTCGGTCCCTGTGTCTCTCGCTCGGTCCCTGTGTCTCTCTCAGTCCCTGTGTCTCACTCGGTGCCTGTGTCTCTCTCTCTCGGTCCCTGTGTCTCTCTCTCGGTCCCTGTGACTCTCTCAGTCCCTGTATCTCTCTCTCACTCCTGTGTCTCTCTCGGTCCTGGTGTCTCTCTTGGTCCCTGTGTCTCTCTCTCTCAGTCCCTGTGTCTCTCTCTCTCAGTCCCTGTGTCTCTCTCTCAGTCCCTGTGTCTCTCCCTCAGCCCCTGTGTCTCTCTCGGTGCCTGTGTCTCTCTCGGTCCCTGTGTCTCTCTCGGTCCCTGTGTCTCTCTCAGTCCCTGTGTCTCTCTCTCCCTCAGTCCCTGTGTCTCTCTCGGTGCCTGTGTCTCTCTCGGTCCTTGTGTCTCTCTCTCGGTCCCTGTGTCTCTCTCTCCCAGTCCCTGTGTCTCTCTCGGTCACTGTCTCTCTCTCGGTCTCTGTGTCTCACTCGGTCCCGGTGTCTCTCTCGGTCCCTGTGTCTCTCTCTTGCTCCCTGTGTCTTTCTCGGTCCCTGTGTCTCTCCCGGTCCCTGTCTCTCTCTCTCAGTCCCTGTGTCTCTCTCTCGGTCCTTGTGTCTCTCTCTCGGTCCCTGTGTCTCCCTCGGTCCGTGTGTCTCACTCGTTCCCTGTGTCTCTCTCGGTCCCTGTATCTCTCTCTCACCCCTGTGTCTCTCTCGGTCCTGGTGTCTCTCTCTCAGTCCCTGTGTCTCTCTCTCGTTGCCTGTGTCTCTCTCTCTCAGTCCCTGTGTCTCTCTCTCAGTCCCTGTGTCTCTCTCTCGGTCCCTGTGTCGCACTCTGGGTCCCTGTGTCTCTCTCTCGGTCCTTGTGACTCTCTCAGTCCCTGTGTTTCTCTCTCGGTCCCTGTGTCTCTCTCCCTCGGTCCCTGTGTCTCTCTTGGTCCCTGTGTCTCACTCGGTCCCTGTGTCTCTCTCCCTCGGTCCCTGTGTCTCTCTCGGTCCTGGTGTCGCTCTTGGTCCCTGTGTCTCTCTCTCAGTCCCTGTGTCTCGCTCTCAGTCCCTGTGTCTCTCTCTCTCGGTGCCTGTGTCTCTCTCTCGGTCTCTCTGACTCTCTCAATCCCTGTGTCTCTCTCGGTCACTGTCTCTCTCTCGGCCCCTGTGTCTCTCTCGGTCCCTGTCTCTCTCTCGGTCCCTGTTTCTCTCTCCCTCGGTCCCTGTATCTCACTTGGTCCGTGTGTCTCTCTCTCTCGGTCCCTGTGTCACTATCGGTCCCTGTGTCTCCCTCGCACCCCTGTGTCTCACTCGGTCCCTGTGTTTCTCTCGTTCCCTGTGTCTCTCTCTCGGTCCCTGTCTCTCTCTCTCGGTCCCTGTCTCTCTCCCTCACTGTGTTTCTCTCGGTCCTTGTGTCTCTCTCTCGGTCGCTGTGTCTCTCTCTCCCTCCGTCCCTGTGTCTCTCTCGGTCACTGTCTCTCTCGGTCCCTGTGTCTCTCTCTCGGTCCCTGTGTCTCTCTCAGTCCCTGTGTCTCACTCGGTCCCTGTGTCTCACTCGGTCCCTGTGTCACTCTCTCGGTCCCTGTCTCTCTCCCTCACTGTGTTTCTCTCGGTCCTTGTGTCTCTCTCTCGGTCGCTGTGTCTCTCTCTCCCTCAGTCCCTGTGTCTCTCTCGGTCACTGTCTCTCTCGGTCCTTGTGTCTCTCTCTCGGTCCCTGTGTCTCTCTCGGTCTCTGTGTCTCACTCGTTCACTGTGTCTCTCTCGGTCCCTGTCTCTCTCCCGGTCCCTGTGTCTCTCTCTCAGTCCCTGTGTCTCTCTCTCGGTCCTTGTGTCTCTCTCTCGGACCCTGTGTATCCCTCGGTCCGTGTGTCTCACTCGTTCCCTGTGTCTCTCTCGGTCCCTGTATCTCTCTCTCACCCCTGTGTCTCTCTCGGTCCTGGTGTCTCTCTTGGTCCCTGTGTCTCTCTCTCTCAGTCCCTGTGTCTCTCTCTCAGTCCCTGTGTCTCTCTCTCAGTCCCTGTGTCTCACTCGGTCCCTGTGTCTCTCTCTCCCTCAGTCCCTGTGTCTCTCTCGGTGCCTGTGTCTCTCTCGGTCCCTGTGTCTCTCTCGGTCCCTGTGTCTCTCTCAGTCCCTGTGTCTCACTCGGTGCCTGTGTCTCTCTCGGTCCCTGTGACTCTCTCTCCCAGTCCCTGTGTCTCTCTCGGTCACTGTCTCTCTCTCGGTCTCTGTGTCTCACTCGGTCACTGTGTCTCTCTCGGTCCCTGTATCTCTCTCTCGGTCCCTGTGTCTCTATCGGTCCTGGTGTCTCTCTTGGTCCCTGTGTCTCTCTCTCAGTCCCTGTGTCTCTCTCTCTCTCAGTCCCTGTGTCTCTCTCTCAGTCCCTGTGTCTCTCTCTCGCTGCCTGTGTCTCTCTCTCTCAGTCCCTGTGTCTCTCTCGGTCCTTGTGTCTCTCTCTCTCGGTCCCTGTGTCTCTCTCTCTCGGTCCCTGTGTCTCTCCCTCGGTCCCTGTGTCTCTCTCGGTCCCTGTGTCTCTCTCGGTCCCTGTGCCTCACTCGGTCCCTGTGTCTCTCTCGGTCCCTGTCTCTCTCACTCGGTCCCTGTCTCTCTCTCGGTCCCTGTGTCTCACTCGGTCCCTGTGTCTCTCTTTGTCCCTGTGTCTCTCTCAGTCCCTGTGTCTCTCTCTCGGTCCCTGTGTCTCTCTCTCTCGGTCCCTGTGTCTCTCTCCCTCGGTCCCTGTGTCTCACTCGGTCCCTGTGTCTCTCTCTCTCGGTCCCTGTGTCACTATCGGTCCCTGTGTCTCCCTCTCGGTCCCTGTGTCTCTCTCGGTCCCTGTCTCTCTCTCTCGGTCCCTGTGCTCCTCTCGGTCCCTGTGACTTGCTCTGTCCCTGTGTCTCTCTCTCAGTCCCTGTGTCTCACTCGGTCCCTGTGTCGCACTCTGGGTCCCTGTGTCTCTCTCTCGGTCGCTGTGACTCTCTCAGTCCTGGTGTCGCTCTTGGTCCCTGTGTCTCTCTCTCAGTCCCTGTGTCTCGCTCTCAGTCCCTGTGTCTCTCTCTCTCGGTGCCTGTGTCTCTCTCTCGGTCTCTCTGACTCTCTCAATCCCTGTGTCTCTCTCGGTCACTGTCTCTCTCTCGGCCCCTGTGTCTCTCTCGGTCCCTGTCTCTCTCTCGGTCCCTGTTTCTCTCTCCCTCGGTCCCTTTATCTCACTTGGTCCGTGTGTCTCTCTCTCTCGGTCCCTGTGTCACTATCGGTCCCTGTGTCTCCCTCGCACCCCTGTGTCTCACTCGGTCCCTCTGTTTCTCTCGTTCCCTGTGTCTCTCTCTCGGTCCCTGTCTCTCTCTCTCGGTCCCTGTCTCTCTCCCTCACTGTGTTTCTCTCGGTCCTTGTGTCTCTCTCTCGGTCGCTGTGTCTCTCTCTCCCTCCGTCCCTGTGTCTCTCTCGGTCACTGTCTCTCTCGGTCCCTGTGTCTCTCTCTCGGTCCCTGTGTCTCTCTCAGTCCCTGTGTCTCACTCGGTCCCTGTGTCTCACTCGGTCCCTGTGTCACTCTCTCGGTCCCTGTCTCTCTCTCTCGGTCCCTGTCTCTCTCCCTCACTGTGTTTCTCTCGGTCCTTGTGTCTCTCTCTCGGTCGCTGTGTCTCTCTCTCCCTCAGTCCCTGTGTCTCTCTCGGTCACTGTCTCTCTCGGTCCCTGTGTCTCTCTCAGTCCCTGTGTCTCACTCGGTGCCTGTGTCTCTCTCGGTCCTTGTGTCTCTCTCTCGGTCCCTGTGTCTCTCTCGGTCTCTGTGTCTCACTCGTTCACTGTGTCTCTCTCGGTCCCTGTCTCTCTCCCGGTCCCTGTGTCTCTCTCTCAGTCCCTGTGTCTCTCTCTCGGTCCTTGTGTCTCTCTCTCGGACCCTGTGTATCCCTCGGTCCGTGTATCTCACTCGTTCCCTGTGTCTCTCTCGGTCCCTGTATCTCTCTCTCACCCCTGTGTCTCTCTCGGTCCTGGTGTCTCTCTTGGTCCCTGTGTCTCTCTCTCTCAGTCCCTGTGTCTCTCTCTCAGTCCCTGTGTCTCTCTCTCAGTCCCTGTGTCTCACTCGGTCCCTGTGTCTCTCTCTCCCTCAGTCCCTGTGTCTCTCTCGGTGCCTGTGTCTCTCTCGGTCCCTGTGTCTCTCTCGGTCCCTGTGTCTCTCTCAGTCCCTGTGTCTCACTCGGTGCCTGTGTCTCTCTCGGTCCTTGTGTCTCTCTCTCGGTCCCTGTGTCTCTCTCTCCCAGTCCCTGTGTCTCTCTCGGTCACTGTCTCTCTCTCGGTCTCTGTGTCTCACTCGGTCACTGTGTCTCTCTCGGTCCCTGTATCTCTCTCTCGGTCCCTGTGTCTCTATCGGTCCTGGTGTCTCTCTTGGTCCCTGTGTCTCTCTCTCAGTCCCTGTGTCTCTCTCTCAGTCCCTGTGTCTCTCTCTCTCTCAGTCCCTGTGTCTCTCTCTCAGTCCCTGTGTCTCTCTCTCGTTGCCTGTGTCTCTCTCTCTCAGTCCCTGTGTCTCTCTCTCAGTCCCTGTGTCTCTCTCTCAGTTCCTGTGTCTCTCTCTCGGTCCCTGTCTCTCTCTCGGTCCCTGTTTCTCTCTCTCGGTCTCTGTGTCTCTCTCTCGGTCCCTGTGTCTGCTATGTCCCTCTGTCTCCCTCTCGGTCCCTGTGTCTCTCTCGGTCCCTGTGACTCGCTCAGTCCCTCTGTCTCTCTCGGTCCCTGTGTCTCTCTCTCGGTCCCTGTGTCTCTCTCTCTCGGTCCCTGTGTCTCTCACTCAGTACCTGTGTCTCTCTTGTTCCCTGTGTCTCTCTCACGGTCCCTGTGTCTCTCTCGCGGTCTCTGTGTCTCTCTCTCGGTCCCTGTGTCTGTTCGGTCCCTGTGTCTCCCTCTCGGTCCCTGTGTCTTTCTCGGTCCTTGTGTCTCTCTCTCGGTCGCTGTCTCTCTCTCTCTCTCAGTCCCTGTGTCTCTCTCGGTCACTGTCTCTCTCAGTCCCTGTATCTCACTCGGTCCCTGTAATTCTCTTGGTCCTTGTGTCTCTCTCTCGGTCCCTGTGTCTCTCTCTCCCAGTCCCTGTGTCTCTCTCGGTCACTGTTTCTCTCTCGGTCCCTGTGTCTCTCTCGGTCTCTGTGTCTCACTCGGTCCCAGTGTCTCTCTCGGTCCCTTTGTCTCTCTCTCGGTCCCTGTGTCTCTCTCTCGGTCCCTGTGTCTCTCTCGGTCCCTGTGACTCGCTCAGTCCCTGTGTCTCTCACTCGGTCCCTGTGTCTCTCTCGGTCCCTGTGACTCGCTCAGTCCCTGTGTCTCTCTCTCGGTCCCAGTGTCTCTCTCGGACGCTGTGTCTCACTCGGTCCCTGTGTCTCGCTCGGTCCCTGTGTCTCCTTCGCACCCCTGTGTCTCACTCGGTCCCTGTGTCTCTCTCGGTCCTTGTGTCTCTCTCTCTCGGTCCCTGTGTCTCTCTCTCTCAGTCCCTGTGTCTCTCTCTCGGTCCCAGTGTCTCTCTCGGACGCTGTGTCTCACTCGGTCCCTGTGTCTCGCTCGGTCCCTGTGTCTCCTTCGCACCCCTGTGTCTCACTCGGTCCCTGTGTCTCTCTCGGTCCTTGTGTCTCTCTCTCTCGGTCCCTGTGTCTCTCTCTCTCAGTCCCTGTGTCTCTCCCTCGGTCCCTGTGTCTCTCTCGGTCCCTGTGCCTCACTCGGTCCCTGTGTCTCTCTCGGTCCCTGTCTCTCTCACTCGGTCCCTGTCTCTCTCTCGGTCCCTGTGTCTCACTCGGTCCCTGTGTCTCTCTTTGTCCCTGTGTCTCTCTCAGTCCCTGTGTCTCTCTCTCGGTCCCTGTGTCTCTCTCTCTCGGTCCCTGTGTCTCTCTCCCTCGGTCCCTGTGTCTCTCTCGGTCCCTGTGTCTCTCTCAGTCCCTGTGTCTCTCTCTCCCTCAGTCCCTGTGTCTCTCTCGGTGCCTGTGTCTCTCTCGGTCCTTGTGTCTCTCTCTCGGTCCCTGTGTCTCTCTCTCCCAGTCCCTGTGTCTCTCTCGGTCACTGTCTCTCTCTCGGTCTCTGTGTCTCACTCGGTCCCGGTGTCTCTCTCGGTCCCTGTGTCTCTCTCTTGCTCCCTGTGTCTTTCTCGGTCCCTGTGTCTCTCCCGGTCCCTGTCTCTCTCTCTCAGTCCCTGTGTCTCTCTCTCGGTCCTTGTGTCTCTCTCTCGGTCCCTGTGTCTCCCTCGGTCCGTGTGTCTCACTCGTTCCCTGTGTCTCTCTCGGTCCCTGTATCTCTCTCTCACCCCTGTGTCTCTCTCGGTCCTGGTGTCTCTCTCTCAGTCCCTGTGTCTCTCTCTCGTTGCCTGTGTCTCTCTCTCTCAGTCCCTGTGTCTCTCTCTCAGTCCCTGTGTCTCTCTCTCAGTCCCTGTGTCTCACTCGGTCCCTGTGTCGCACTCTGGGTCCCTGTGTCTCTCTCTCGGTCCTTGTGACTCTCTCAGTCCCTGTGTTTCTCTCTCGGTCCCTGTGTCTCTCTCCCTCGGTCCCTGTGTCTCTCTTGGTCCCTGTGTCTCACTCGGTCCCTGAGTCTCTCTCCCTCGGTCCCTGTGTCTCTCTCGGTCCTGGTGTCGCTCTTGGTCCCTGTGTCTCTCTCTCAGTCCCTGTGTCTCGCTCTCAGTCCCTGTGTCTCTCTCTCTCGGTGCCTGTGTCTCTCTCTCGGTCTCTCTGACTCTCTCAATCCCTGTGTCTCTCTCGGTCACTGTCTCTCTCTCGGCCCCTGTGTCTCTCTCGGTCCCTGTCTCTCTCTCTCGGTCCCTGTTTCTCTCTCCCTCGGTCCCTGTATCTCACTTGGTCCGTGTGTCTCTCTCTCTCGGTCCCTGTGTCACTATCGGTCCCTGTGTCTCCCTCGCACCCCTGTGTCTCACTCGGTCCCTGTGTTTCTCTCGTTCCCTGTGTCTCTCTCTCGGTCCCTGTCTCTCTCTCTCGGTCCCTGTCTCTCTCCCTCACTGTGTTTCTCTCGGTCCTTGTGTCTCTCTCTCGGTCGCTGTGTCTCTCTCTCCCTCCGTCCCTGTGTCTCTCTCGGTCACTGTCTCTCTCGGTCCCTGTGTCTCTCTCTCGGTCCCTGTGTCTCTCTCAGTCCCTGTGTCTCACTCGGTCCCTGTGTCTCACTCGGTCCCTGTGTCACTCTCTCGGTCCCTGTCTCTCTCCCTCACTGTGTTTCTCTCGGTCCTTGTGTCTCTCTCTCGGTCGCTGTGTCTCTCTCTCCCTCAGTCCCTGTGTCTCTCTCGGTCACTGTCTCTCTCGGTCCTTGTGTCTCTCTCTCGGTCCCTGTGTCTCTCTCGGTCTCTGTGTCTCACTCGTTCACTGTGTCTCTCTCGGTCCCTGTCTCTCTCCCGGTCCCTGTGTCTCTCTCTCAGTCCCTGTGTCTCTCTCTCGGTCCTTGTGTCTCTCTCTCGGACCCTGTGTATCCCTCGGTCCGTGTGTCTCACTCGTTCCCTGTGTCTCTCTCGGTCCCTGTATCTCTCTCTCACCCCTGTGTCTCTCTCGGTCCTGGTGTCTCTCTTGGTCCCTGTGTCTCTCTCTCTCAGTCCCTGTGTCTCTCTCTCAGTCCCTGTGTCTCTCTCTCAGTCCCTGTGTCTCACTCGGTCCCTGTGTCTCTCTCTCCCTCAGTCCCTGTGTCTCTCTCGGTGCCTGTGTCTCTCTCGGTCCCTGTGTCTCTCTCGGTCCCTGTGTCTCTCTCAGTCCCTGTGTCTCACTCGGTGCCTGTGTCTCTCTCGGTCCCTGTGACTCTCTCTCCCAGTCCCTGTGTCTCTCTCGGTCACTGTCTCTCTCTCGGTCTCTGTGTCTCACTCGGTCACTGTGTCTCTCTCGGTCCCTGTATCTCTCTCTCGGTCCCTGTGTCTCTATCGGTCCTGGTGTCTCTCTTGGTCCCTGTGTCTCTCTCTCAGTCCCTGTGTCTCTCTCTCTCTCAGTCCCTGTGTCTCTCTCTCAGTCCCTGTGTCTCTCTCTCGCTGCCTGTGTCTCTCTCTCTCAGTCCCTGTGTCTCTCTCGGTCCTTGTGTCTCTCTCTCTCGGTCCCTGTGTCTCTCTCTCTCGGTCCCTGTGTCTCTCCCTCGGTCCCTGTGTCTCTCTCGGTCCCTGTGTCTCTCTCGGTCCCTGTGCCTCACTCGGTCCCTGTGTCTCTCTCGGTCCCTGTCTCTCTCACTCGGTCCCTGTCTCTCTCTCGGTCCCTGTGTCTCACTCGGTCCCTGTGTCTCTCTTTGTCCCTGTGTCTCTCTCAGTCCCTGTGTCTCTCTCTCGGTCCCTGTGTCTCTCTCTCTCGGTCCCTGTGTCTCTCTCCCTCGGTCCCTGTGTCTCACTCGGTCCCTGTGTCTCTCTCTCTCGGTCCCTGTGTCACTATCGGTCCCTGTGTCTCCCTCTCGGTCCCTGTGTCTCTCTCGGTCCCTGTCTCTCTCTCTCGGTCCCTGTGCTCCTCTCGGTCCCTGTGACTTGCTCTGTCCCTGTGTCTCTCTCTCAGTCCCTGTGTCTCTCTCGGTCCCTGTGTCTCTCTCGGTCCCTGTGTCGCACTCTGGGTCCCTGTGTCTCTCTCTCGGTCGCTGTGACTCTCTCAGTCCTGGTGTCGCTCTTGGTCCCTGTGTCTCTCTCTCAGTCCCTGTGTCTCGCTCTCAGTCCCTGTGTCTCTCTCTCTCGGTGCCTGTGTCTCTCTCTCGGTCTCTCTGACTCTCTCAATCCCTGTGTCTCTCTCGGTCACTGTCTCTCTCTCGGCCCCTGTGTCTCTCTCGGTCCCTGTCTCTCTCTCGGTCCCTGTTTCTCTCTCCCTCGGTCCCTTTATCTCACTTGGTCCGTGTGTCTCTCTCTCTCGGTCCCTGTGTCACTATCGGTCCCTGTGTCTCCCTCGCACCCCTGTGTCTCACTCGGTCCCTCTGTTTCTCTCGTTCCCTGTGTCTCTCTCTCGGTCCCTGTCTCTCTCTCTCGGTCCCTGTCTCTCTCCCTCACTGTGTTTCTCTCGGTCCTTGTGTCTCTCTCTCGGTCGCTGTGTCTCTCTCTCCCTCCGTCCCTGTGTCTCTCTCGGTCACTGTCTCTCTCGGTCCCTGTGTCTCTCTCTCGGTCCCTGTGTCTCTCTCAGTCCCTGTGTCTCACTCGGTCCCTGTGTCTCACTCGGTCCCTGTGTCACTCTCTCGGTCCCTGTCTCTCTCTCTCGGTCCCTGTCTCTCTCCCTCACTGTGTTTCTCTCGGTCCTTGTGTCTCTCTCTCGGTCGCTGTGTCTCTCTCTCCCTCAGTCCCTGTGTCTCTCTCGGTCACTGTCTCTCTCGGTCCCTGTGTCTCTCTCAGTCCCTGTGTCTCACTCGGTGCCTGTGTCTCTCTCGGTCCTTGTGTCTCTCTCTCGGTCCCTGTGTCTCTCTCGGTCTCTGTGTCTCACTCGTTCACTGTGTCTCTCTCGGTCCCTGTCTCTCTCCCGGTCCCTGTGTCTCTCTCTCAGTCCCTGTGTCTCTCTCTCGGTCCTTGTGTCTCTCTCTCGGACCCTGTGTATCCCTCGGTCCGTGTATCTCACTCGTTCCCTGTGTCTCTCTCGGTCCCTGTATCTCTCTCTCACCCCTGTGTCTCTCTCGGTCCTGGTGTCTCTCTTGGTCCCTGTGTCTCTCTCTCTCAGTCCCTGTGTCTCTCTCTCAGTCCCTGTGTCTCTCTCTCAGTCCCTGTGTCTCACTCGGTCCCTGTGTCTCTCTCTCCCTCAGTCCCTGTGTCTCTCTCGGTGCCTGTGTCTCTCTCGGTCCCTGTGTCTCTCTCGGTCCCTGTGTCTCTCTCAGTCCCTGTGTCTCACTCGGTGCCTGTGTCTCTCTCGGTCCTTGTGTCTCTCTCTCGGTCCCTGTGTCTCTCTCTCCCAGTCCCTGTGTCTCTCTCGGTCACTGTCTCTCTCTCGGTCTCTGTGTCTCACTCGGTCACTGTGTCTCTCTCGGTCCCTGTATCTCTCTCTCGGTCCCTGTGTCTCTATCGGTCCTGGTGTCTCTCTTGGTCCCTGTGTCTCTCTCTCAGTCCCTGTGTCTCTCTCTCAGTCCCTGTGTCTCTCTCTCTCTCAGTCCCTGTGTCTCTCTCTCAGTCCCTGTGTCTCTCTCTCGTTGCCTGTGTCTCTCTCTCTCAGTCCCTGTGTCTCTCTCTCAGTCCCTGTGTCTCTCTCTCAGTTCCTGTGTCTCTCTCTCGGTCCCTGTCTCTCTCTCGGTCCCTGTTTCTCTCTCTCGGTCTCTGTGTCTCTCTCTCGGTCCCTGTGTCTGCTATGTCCCTCTGTCTCCCTCTCGGTCCCTGTGTCTCTCTCGGTCCCTGTGACTCGCTCAGTCCCTCTGTCTCTCTCGGTCCCTGTGTCTCTCTCTCGGTCCCTGTGTCTCTCTCTCTCGGTCCCTGTGTCTCTCACTCAGTACCTGTGTCTCTCTTGTTCCCTGTGTCTCTCTCACGGTCCCTGTGTCTCTCTCGCGGTCTCTGTGTCTCTCTCTCGGTCCCTGTGTCTGTTCGGTCCCTGTGTCTCCCTCTCGGTCCCTGTGTCTTTCTCGGTCCTTGTGTCTCTCTCTCGGTCGCTGTCTCTCTCTCTCTCTCAGTCCCTGTGTCTCTCTCGGTCACTGTCTCTCTCAGTCCCTGTATCTCACTCGGTCCCTGTAATTCTCTTGGTCCTTGTGTCTCTCTCTCGGTCCCTGTGTCTCTCTCTCCCAGTCCCTGTGTCTCTCTCGGTCACTGTTTCTCTCTCGGTCCCTGTGTCTCTCTCGGTCTCTGTGTCTCACTCGGTCCCAGTGTCTCTCTCGGTCCCTTTGTCTCTCTCTCGGTCCCTGTGTCTCTCTCTCGGTCCCTGTGTCTCTCTCGGTCCCTGTGACTCGCTCAGTCCCTGTGTCTCTCACTCGGTCCCTGTGTCTCTCTCGGTCCCTGTGACTCGCTCAGTCCCTGTGTCTCTCTCTCGGTCCCAGTGTCTCTCTCGGACGCTGTGTCTCACTCGGTCCCTGTGTCTCGCTCGGTCCCTGTGTCTCCTTCGCACCCCTGTGTCTCACTCGGTCCCTGTGTCTCTCTCGGTCCTTGTGTCTCTCTCTCTCGGTCCCTGTGTCTCTCTCTCTCAGTCCCTGTGTCTCTCTCTCGGTCCCAGTGTCTCTCTCGGACGCTGTGTCTCACTCGGTCCCTGTGTCTCGCTCGGTCCCTGTGTCTCCTTCGCACCCCTGTGTCTCACTCGGTCCCTGTGTCTCTCTCGGTCCTTGTGTCTCTCTCTCTCGGTCCCTGTGTCTCTCTCTCTCAGTCCCTGTGTCTCTCCCTCGGTCCCTGTGTCTCTCTCGGTCCCTGTGCCTCACTCGGTCCCTGTGTCTCTCTCGGTCCCTGTCTCTCTCACTCGGTCCCTGTCTCTCTCTCGGTCCCTGTGTCTCACTCGGTCCCTGTGTCTCTCTTTGTCCCTGTGTCTCTCTCAGTCCCTGTGTCTCTCTCTCGGTCCCTGTGTCTCTCTCTCTCGGTCCCTGTGTCTCTCTCCCTCGGTCCCTGTGTCTCACTCGGTCCCTGTGTCTCTCTCTCTCGGTCCCTGTGTCACTATCGGTCCCTGTGTCTCCCTCTCGGTCCCTGTGTCTCTCTCGGTCCCTGTCTCTCTCTCTCGGTCCCTGTGCTCCTCTCGGTCCCTGTGTCTCTCTCTTGCTCTCTGTGTCTTTCTCGGTCCCTGTGTCTCTCCCGGTCCCTGTGTCACTCTCTCGGTCCCTGTCTCTCTCTCTCGGTCACTGTGTTTCTCTCGGTCCCTGTGACTTGCTCTGTCCCTGTGTCTCACTCGGTCCCTGTGTCACTCTCTCGTTCCCTGTCTCTCTCTCTAGGTCCCTGTCTCTCTCTCCCTCAGTCCCTGTGTCTCTCTCGGTCACTGTCTCTCTCGGTCCCTGTGTCTCTCGCTCGGTCCCTGTGTCTCTCTCAGTCCCTGTGTCTCACTCGGTGCCTGTGTCTCTCTCTCTCGGTCCCTGTGTCTCTCTCTCGGTCCCTGTGACTCTCTCAGTCCCTGTATCTCTCTCTCACCCCTGTGTCTCTCTCGGTCCTGGTGTCTCTCTTGGTCCCTGTGTCTCTCTCTCTCAGTCCCTGTGTCTCTCTCTCTCAGTCCCTGTGTCTCTCTCTCAGTCCCTGTGTCTCTCCCTCAGCCCCTGTGTCTCTCTCGGTGCCTGTGTCTCTCTCGGTCCCTGTGTCTCTCTCGGTCCCTGTGTCTCTCTCAGTCCCTGTGTCTCTCTCTCCCTCAGTCCCTGTGTCTCTCTCGGTGCCTGTGTCTCTCTCGGTCCTTGTGTCTCTCTCTCGGTCCCTGTGTCTCTCTCTCCCAGTCCCTGTGTCTCTCTCGGTCACTGTCTCTCTCTCGGTCTCTGTGTCTCACTCGGTCCCGGTGTCTCTCTCGGTCCCTGTGTCTCTCTCTTGCTCCCTGTGTCTTTCTCGGTCCCTGTGTCTCTCCCGGTCCCTGTCTCTCTCTCTCAGTCCCTGTGTCTCTCTCTCGGTCCTTGTGTCTCTCTCTCGGTCCCTGTGTCTCCCTCGGTCCGTGTGTCTCACTCGTTCCCTGTGTCTCTCTCGGTCCCTGTATCTCTCTCTCACCCCTGTGTCTCTCTCGGTCCTGGTGTCTCTCTCTCAGTCCCTGTGTCTCTCTCTCGTTGCCTGTGTCTCTCTCTCTCAGTCCCTGTGTCTCTCTCTCAGTCCCTGTGTCTCTCTCTCAGTCCCTGTGTCTCACTCGGTCCCTGTGTCGCACTCTGGGTCCCTGTGTCTCTCTCTCGGTCCTTGTGACTCTCTCAGTCCCTGTGTTTCTCTCTCGGTCCCTGTGTCTCTCTCCCTCGGTCCCTGTGTCTCTCTTGGTCCCTGTGTCTCACTCGGTCCCTGTGTCTCTCTCCCTCGGTCCCTGTGTCTCTCTCGGTCCTGGTGTCGCTCTTGGTACCTGTGTCTCTCTCTCAGTCCCTGTGTCTCGCTCTCAGTCCCTGTGTCTCTCTCTCTCGGTGCCTGTGTCTCTCTCTCGGTCTCTCTGACTCTCTCAATCCCTGTGTCTCTCTCGGTCACTGTCTCTCTCTCGGCCCCTGTGTCTCTCTCGGTCCCTGTCTCTCTCTCGGTCCCTGTTTCTCTCTCCCTCGGTCCCTGTATCTCACTTGGTCCGTGTGTCTCTCTCTCTCGGTCCCTGTGTCACTATCGGTCCCTGTGTCTCCCTCGCACCCCTGTGTCTCACTCGGTCCCTGTGTTTCTCTCGTTCCCTGTGTCTCTCTCTCGGTCCCTGTCTCTCTCTCTCGGTCCCTGTCTCTCTCCCTCACTGTGTTTCTCTCGGTCCTTGTGTCTCTCTCTCGGTCGCTGTGTCTCTCTCTCCCTCCGTCCCTGTGTCTCTCTCGGTCACTGTCTCTCTCGGTCCCTGTGTCTCTCTCTCGGTCCCTGTGTCTCTCTCAGTCCCTGTGTCTCACTCGGTCCCTGTGTCTCACTCGGTCCCTGTGTCACTCTCTCGGTCCCTGTCTCTCTCTCTCGGTCCCTGTCTCTCTCCCTCACTGTGTTTCTCTCGGTCCTTGTGTCTCTCTCTCGGTCGCTGTGTCTCTCTCTCCCTCAGTCCCTGTGTCTCTCTCGGTCACTGTCTCTCTCGGTCCATGTGTCTCTCTCAGTCCCTGTGTCTCACTCGGTGCCTGTGTCTCTCTCGGTCCTTGTGTCTCTCTCTCGGTCCCTGTGTCTCTCTCGGTCTCTGTGTCTCACTCGTTCACTGTGTCTCTCTCGGTCCCTGTCTCTCTCCCGGTCCCTGTGTCTCTCTCTCAGTCCCTGTGTCTCTCTCTCGGTCCTTGTGTCTCTCTCTCGGACCCTGTGTATCCCTCGGTCCGTGTGTCTCACTCGTTCCCTGTGTCTCTCTCGGTCCCTGTATCTCTCTCTCACCCCTGTGTCTCTCTCGGTCCTGGTGTCTCTCTTGGTCCCTGTGTCTCTCTCTCTCAGTCCCTGTGTCTCTCTCTCAGTCCCTGTGTCTCTCTCTCAGTCCCTGTGTCTCACTCGGTCCCTGTGTCTCTCTCTCCCTCAGTCCCTGTGTCTCTCTCGGTGCCTGTGTCTCTCTCGGTCCCTGTGTCTCTCTCGGTCCCTGTGTCTCTCTCAGTCCCTGTGTCTCACTCGGTGCCTGTGTCTCTCTCGGTCCTTGTGTCTCTCTCTCGGTCCCTGTGTCTCTCTCTCCCAGTCCCTGTGTCTCTCTCGGTCACTGTCTCTCTCTCGGTCTCTGTGTCTCACTCGGTCACTGTGTCTCTCTCGGTCCCTGTATCTCTCTCTCGGTCCCTGTGTCTCTATCGGTCCTGGTGTCTCTCTTGGTCCCTGTGTCTCTCTCTCAGTCCCTGTGTCTCTCTCTCAGTCCCTGTGTCTCTCTCTCTCTCAGTCCCTGTGTCTCTCTCTCAGTCCCTGTGTCTCTCTCTCGCTGCCTGTGTCTCTCTCTCTCAGTCCCTGTGTCTCTCTCGGTCCTTGTGTCTCTCTCTCTCGGTCCCTGTGTCTCTCTCTCTCAGTCCCTGTGTCTCTCCCTCGGTCCCTGTGTCTCTCTCGGTCCCTGTGTCTCTCTCGGTCCCTGTGCCTCACTCGGTCCCTGTGTCTCTCTCGGTCCCTGTCTCTCTCACTCGGTCCCTGTCTCTCTCTCGGTCCCTGTGTCTCACTCGGTCCCTGTGTCTCTCTTTGTCCCTGTGTCTCTCTCAGTCCCTGTGTCTCTCTCTCGGTCCCTGTGTCTCTCTCTCTCGGTCCCTGTGTCTCTCTCCCTCGGTCCCTGTGTCTCACTCGGTCCCTGTGTCTCTCTCTCTCGGTCCCTGTGTCACTATCGGTCCCTGTGTCTCCCTCTCGGTCCCTGTGTCTCTCTCGGTCCCTGTCTCTCTCTCTCGGTCCCTGTGCTCCTCTCGGTCCCTGTGTCTCTCTCTTGCTCTCTGTGTCTTTCTCGGTCCCTGTGTCTCTCCCGGTCCCTGTGTCACTCTCTCGGTCCCTGTCTCTCTCTCTCGGTCACTGTGTTTCTCTCGGTCCCTGTGACTTGCTCTGTCCCTGTGTCTCTCACTCGGTCCCTGTGTCTCTCACTCGGTAGCTGTCTCTGTCTCGGTCCCTGTGTCTGTCTCTTTCACCCTGTGTCTCTCCCAGTCCCTGTCTCTCTCTCTCGGTCCCTGTGTCTCTCTCTCGGTCCCTGTGTCTCTCTCCAGGTCATTGTGTCTCTCTCGGTCCCTGTGTCGCTCTCTGGGTCCCTGTGTCTCTCTCTCGGTCCCTGTGTCTCACTCGGTCCCTGTGTCTCTCTCTCTCGGTCCCTGTGTCACTATCGGTCCCTGTGTCTCCCTGTCACCCCTGTGTCCCTCTCGGTCCCTGTGTCTCTCTCGGTCCCTGTCTCTCTCTCTCGGTCCCTGTGACTCTCTCAGTCCCTGTGTTTCTCTCTCGGTCCCTATGTCTCTCTCCCTCGGTCCCTGTGTCTCTCTCGGTCCCTGTGTCTCACTCGGCCCCTTTGTCTCTCTCCCTCGGTCCATGTGTCTCTCTCGGTCCTGGTGTCTCTCTTGGTCCCTGTGTCTCTCTCTCAGTCCCTGTGTCTCTCTCTCAGTCCCTGTGTCTCTCTCTCGGTGCATGTGTCTCTCTCTCGGTCCCTCTGACTCTCTCTGTCCCTGTGTCTCTCTCTCGGTGACTGTGTCTCTCTCTCGGTCCCTGTCTCTCTCTCGGTCCCTGTGACTCGCTCAGTCCCTGTCTCACACTCGGTCACTGTGTCTTTCTCGGTCCCTGTGTCTCTCTGTCTCGGTCCCTGTGTCTCTCTCGGTCCCTGTCTCTCTCTCGGTCCCTGTGTCTCAATCGGTCCCAGTGTCTCTCTCGGTCCTTGTGTCTCTCTCTCGGTCCCTGTGTCTCTCTCTCTCAGTCCCTGTGTCTCTCTCGGTCACTGTCTCTCGGTCCCTGGGACTCGCTCAGTCCCTGTGTCTCTCTTTGTCCCTGTGTCTCTCTCAGTCCCTGTGACTCTCTCGGTCCCTGTGTCTCTCTCTCGGTCGCTGTGTCTCTCTCTCTCGGTCCCTGTGTCTCTCTCCCTCGGTCCCTGTGTCTCAATTGGACCCTGTGTCTCTCTCTCTCGGTCCCTGTGTCACTATCGGTCCCTGTGTCTCCCTCTCACCCCTGTGTCTCACACGGTCCCTGTGTTTCTCTCGTTCCCTGTGTCTCTCTCTCAGTCCCTGTGTCCCTCTCGGTCCCTGTGTCTCACTCGGTCCCTGTGTCTCACTCGGCCCCTGTGTCACTCTCTCGGTCCCTGTCTCTCTCTCTTGGTCCCTGTCTCTCTCTCTCGGTCCCTGTCTCTCTCGATCGGTCACTGTGTTTCTCTCGGTCCTTGTGTCTCTCTCTCGGTCGCTGTGTCTCTCTCTCCCTCAGTCCCTGTGTCTCTCTCGGTCACTGTCTCTCTCGGTCCCTGTGTCTCTCTCTCGGTCCCTGTGTCTCTCTCAGTCCCTGTGTCTCACTCGGTGCCTGTGTCTCTCTCGGTCCTTGTGTCTCTCCCTCAGTCCCTGTGTCTCTCTCGGTCACTGTCTCTCTCGGTCCCTGTGTCTCTCTCTCGGTCCCTGTGTCTCTCACTTGCTCCCTGTGTCTTTCTCCGTCCCTGTGTCTGCCCGGTCCCTGTCTCTCTCTCTCAGTCCCTGTGTCTCTCTCTCGGTCCCTGTGTCTCACTCGTTCCCTGTGTCTCCCTCGGTCCCTGTATCTCTCTCTCACCCCTGTGTCTCTCTCGGTCCTGGTGTCTCTCTCTCAGTCCCTGTGTCTCTCTGTCGTTGCCTGTGTCTCTCTCTCTCAGTCCCTGTGTCTCTCTCTCAGTCCCTGTGTCTCTCTCTCAGTCCCTGTGTCTCTCTCGGTCCCTGTCTCTCTCTCGGTCCCTGTGACTCTCTCAGTCCCTGTGTTTCTCTCTCGGTCCCTGTGTCTCTCTCCCTCGGTCCCTGTGTCTCTCTCGGTCCCTGTGTCTCACTCAGTCCCTGTGTCTCTCTCACTCGGTCCCTGTGTCTCTCTCGGTCCTGGTGTCTCTCTTGGTCCCTGTGTCTCTCTCTCAGTCCCTGTGTCTCTCTCTCAGTCCCTGTGTCTCTCTCTCTCGGTGCCTGTGTCTCTCTCTCGGTCCCTGTGTCTCTCTCAGTCCCTGTGTCTCACTCGGTCCCTGTGTCTCACTCGGTCCCTGTGTCACTCTCTCGGTCCCTGTCTCTCTCAATCGGTCCCTGTCTCTCTCCCTCACTGTGTTTCTCTCGGTCCTTGTGTCTCTCTCTCGGTCCCTGTGTCTCCCTCGGTCCGTGTGTCTCACTCGTTCCCTGTGTCTCTCTCGGTCCCTGTATCTCTCTCTCACCCATGTGTCTCTCTCGGTCCTGGTGTCTCTCTCTCAGTCCCTGTGTCTCTCTCTCGTTGCCTGTGTCTCTCTCTCTCAGTCCCTGTGTCTCACTCGGTCCCTGTGTCGCACTCTGGGTCCCTGTGTCTCTCTCTCGGTCCCTGTGTCTCTCTCGGTCCTTGTGTCACTCTCTTGCTCCCTGTGTCTCTCCCGGTCCCTGTGTCACTCTCTCGGTCCCTGTCTCTCTCTCTCGGTCCCTGTCTCTCTCTCTCGGTCACTGTGTCTCTCTCGGTCCCTTTGTCTCTCACTCGGTCCCTGTGTCTCTATCTCGGTCCCTGTGTCTTTCTCAGTCCCTGTATCTCTCTCGGTACCTGTGACTCTCTCTCGGAACCTGTGTCTCTCTCTCGGTCCATGTGTCTCCCTCGTTCCTTGTGTCTCTGTCTCGGTGCCTGTGTCTATCTCGGTCCCTGTGTCTCTGTCTCGGTGCCTGTATCTCTCTCTCGGTCCCTGTGTCTCTCTCGGTCCCTGTCTCTCTCTCGGTCCCTGTCACTATCTCAGTCCCTGTGTCTCACCCGGTCCCTGTGTCTCTCTCTCTCGTTCCCTCTGCCTCTCTATCGGTCCCTGTGTCTCTCTCTCGGTCCCTGTGTCTCTCTCTCGGTCACTGTGTCTCTCTCTCTGTACCTGTCTCTCTCTCTCGGTCCCTGTCTCTCTCTCTCGGTCACTGTGTTTCTCTCGGTCCCTGTGACTTGCTCAGTCCCTATGTCTCTCACTCGGTCCCTGTGTCTCTCTCTCGGTCCCTGTGTCTTTCTCAGTCCCTGTATCTCTCTCGGTCCCTGTGACTCTCTCTCGGAACCTGTGTCTCTCTCTCGGTCCATGTGTCTCCCTCGTTCCCTGTGTCTCTGTCTCGGTGCCTGTGTCTATCTCGGTCCCTGTGTCTCTGTCTCGGTGCCTGTATCTCTCTCTCGGTCCCTGTGTCTCTCTCGGTCCCTGTCTCTCTCTCGGTCCCTGTCACTATCTCAGTCCCTGTGTCTCACTCGGTCCCTGTGTCTCTCTCTCTCGGTCCCTCTGCCTCTCTATCGGTCCCTGTGTCTCTCTCTCAGTCCCTGTGTCTCTCTCTCGGTCACTGTATCTCTCTCTCTGTACCTGTGTCTCTCTCTCGGTCCCTGTGTCTCTCTCAGTCCCTATGTCTCTCTCGGTACCTGTGTCTCTCTCTCGGTCCCTGTGTCTCTCTCGGTCCCTTTGACTCTCTCTCTCTCGGTCCCTGTGTCTCTCTCTCAGTCCCTGTCTCTCTCTCGGACCCTGTGTCTCTCTCGGTCCCTGTGTCTCTCTCGGTCCCTGTGTCTCTCTCGGTCCCAGTGTCGCTCTCAGTCCCTCTGTCTCTCTCTCTCGGACCCTGTCTCTCTCTCGGTCCCTGTCACTCTCTCAGTCCCTGTGTCTCACTCGGTCCCTGTCTCCCTCTCGGTCCCTGTGGCTCTCTCTAAGACCCTGTGTCTCTCTCTCGGTCCCTGTGTCTCTCTCTCCGCCCTTGTGTCTCTCTCAGTCCCTGTATCTCTCTCGGTCCCTGTGTCTCTCTCGGTCCCTGTGTCTCACTCTCGGTCCCTGTGTCTCTCTCGGTCACTGTGTCTCTCTCTCGGTCCCTGTGTCTCTCTCAGTCCGTGTCTCTCTCGGTCCCTGTGTCTCTCTCTCGGTCCCTATGTCTCTCTCGGTCACTGTGTCTCTCTCTCGGTCCCTGTGTCTCTCTCGGTCCCTGTCTCTCTCTCGGTCCCTGTCTCTCTCTCGGTCCCGGTGTCTCTCTCGGTCCCTGTGTCTCTCTCTCGGTGGCTGTGTCTCTCTCGGTCACTGTGCCTCTCTCAGTCCCTTTGTCTCACTCGGTCCCTGTCTCTCTCTCGGTCCCTGTGCCACTCTCTAAGACCCTGTGTCTCTCTGTTGTCCCTGAGTCTCTCTCTCAGTTCCTGTGTCTCACTCGGTCCCTGTCTCTCTCTCTGTCCCGGTGTCTCTCTCTCGGTCCCTGTGTCTCTCTCTCGGTCCCTGTGTCTCTCTTGGTCCCTGTGTCTCTCTCTCGGTCTGTGTCTCTCTCTCGGTGCCTATGTTTCTCTCTCGGTCCCTGTGTGTCTCTCAGTCCCTGTGACTCTCTCTCGGTCCCTGTGTCTCTCTTGGTCCCTGTGACTCTCTCGGTCCCTGTGTCTCTCTCGGTACCTGTGTCTCTCTCTCGGTCCCTGTGTCTCTCTCTCGGTCCCTGTGTCTCTCTCTCGGTCCCTGTGTCTCCCTCGGTCCCAGTGACTCGCTCAATCCCTGTGTCTCTCTCTCGGTCCCTGTGTCTCACTCGGTCCCTGTGTCTCTCTCTCGGTCCCTGTGTCTCTCTCGGTCCGTGTGTCTCTCTCGGTCGCTATGTCTCTCTCGGTCGCGATGTCTCTCGCGGTCCCTGTGTCTCTCTCTCGGTCACTGTGTCTCACTCGGTCCCTGTGTCTCACTCGGTCCCTGTCTCCCTCTCGGTCCCTGTGCCTCTCTCTAAGACTCTGTGTCTCTATCTTGGTCCCTGTGTCTCTCTCGGTCGCAGTCTCTCTCTCTCGGTCCTGGTGTCTCTCTCGGTCCCTGTGTCTCTCTCTCTCTGTCCCTGTGTCACTCACTCGGACCCTGTTTCTCTCTCAGTCCCTGTGTCTCTCTCGGTCCTTGTGTCTCTCTCTCTCCATCCCTGTGTCTCTCTCTCGGTCCCTGTGTCTCTCTCGGTCGCTGTGTCTCACTCGGTCCCTGTGTCTCTCTCGGTCCCTGTGTCTCTCTCTCACCCATGTCTCTCTCGGTCCCGATGTCTCTCTCGGTCCCTGTGTCTCTCTCTCGGTCCCTGTGTCTCTCTCTGGGTCCCTGTGTCTCACTCGGTCCCTGTCTCTCTCTCTGTCTCTGTGTCTCTCTCTTGGTCACTGTGTCTCTCCGTCGGTCCCTGTGTCTCTCTCTCGGTCCCTGTCTCTCTCTCTCGGTCACGGTGTCTCTCTTGGTCCCTGTGTCTCTCTCTTGGTCCCTGTGTCTCACTCGGTCCCTGTATTTCTCACTCGGTACCTGTCTCTGTCTCGGTCCCTGTGTCTCGCTCAATCCCTGTGACTCTCTCGGTCCCTGTATCTCTCTCTCGGTCCCTGTGTCTCTCTCTCTCGGTCCCTGTGACTCGCTCAATCCCTGTGACTCTCTCGGTCCCTGTGTCTCTCTCGGACGCTGTGTCTCTCTTGGTCCCTGTGTCTCTCTCTCGGTCCCTGTGTCTCTCTCGGTCCCTGTGTCTTACTTGGTTCCTGTGACTCTCTCAGTCCCTGTCTCTCTCTCAGTCTCTGAATCTCTCTCTCGGTCCCTGTCTCTCTCTCGGTCCCGGTGTCTCTCTCGGTCCCTGTGTCTCTCTCGGTCCCTGTGTCTCTCTCTCGGTCCCTATGTCTCTCTCTCGGTCCCTGTCTCTCTCTCGGTCCTTGTGACTCTCTCGGTCCCGCTGTCTCTCTCGGTCCCTGTGTCTCTCTCATTCCCTGTGTCTCTCTTTCACCCCATGTCTCTCTCTGTCCCGGAGTCTCTCTCGGTCCCTGTCTCTCTCACGGTCCCTGTCACTCTCTCAGTCCCTGTGTCTCACTCGGTCCCTGTCTCCCTCTCGGTCCCTGTGCCTCTCTCTAAGTCCCTGTGTCTCTCTCTTGGTCCCTGTGTCTCTCTCAGTCCCTGTGTCTCTCTCGGTCCCTATGTATCACTCTCGGTCCCTGTGTCTCTCTCTCCATTCCTGTGTCTCTCTCTCGGTCCCTGTGTCTCTCTCTCGGTCCCTGTGCCTCTCTCGGTCCCGATGTCTCTCTCGGTCCCTGTGTCTCTCTCTGGGTCCCTGTGTCTCACTCGGTCCCTGTCTCTCTCTCGGTCCCTGTGTCTCTCTCTTGGTCACTGTGTCTCTCTGTCGGTCTGTCTGTCTCTCTCTCGGTCCCTGTGTCTTACTCGGTCCCTGTGACTCTCTCAGTCCCTGTCTCTCTCTCAGTCTCTGAGTCTCTCTCTCGGTCCCTGTGTCTCTCTCGGTCCCTGTGTCTCTCTCGGTCCCGGTGTCTCTTTCTCGGTCCCTGTCTCTCTCTCTCTTGCTCTCTGCGTCTCTCTCGGTCCCTGTGTCTCACTTTGTCCCTGTCTCTCTCTCGGTCACTGTGTCTCGCTCTCGGTCCCTGTGTCTCTTTTGGTCCCGGTGTCTCTCTCGGTCCCTGTCTCTCTCTCAGTCCCTGTGTCTCTTTCTCGGTCCCTGTGTCTCTCTCTCGGTCCCTGTGTCTCTCTCGGACCCTGTGTCTCGCTCTCGGTCCCTGTGTCTTTCTCTCGGTCCCTATGTCTCTCTCTCGGACCCTGTCTCTCTGTCGGTCCCTGTGTCTCTCTCGGTCACTGTGTCTCACTCGGTCCCTGTGTCTCTCTCTGTCCCTGTGTCTCTCTCTCACACCCCTGTGTCTCTCTCGGTCCCGGTGTCTCTCTCGGTCCCTGTGTCTCTCTCTCGGTCCCTCTGTCTCTCTCGATCCCTGTGTCTCTCTCGGTCTGTGTCTCTCTCTCAGTACCTATGTCTCTCTCTCGGTCCCTGTCTCTCTCTCGGTCCCTGTGACTCTCTCGGTCCCGCTGTCTCTCTCGGTCCCTGTCTCTCTATCTTACTATCTGTGTCTCTCTCGGTCCCTGTCTCTCTCTCAGTCCCTGTGTCTCTCTCTCACCCCATGACTCTCTCTGTCCCGGAGTCTCTCTCGGTCCCTGTCTCTCTCACGGACCCTGTCACTCTCTCAGTCCCTGTGTCTCACTCGGTCCCTGTCTCCCTCTCGGTCCCTGTGCCTCTCTCTCAGACCCTGTGTCTCTCTCTTGGTCCCTGTGTCTCTCTCAGTCCCTGTGTCTCTCTCGGTCCCTGTGTCTCACTCTCGGTCCCTGTGTCTCTCTCTCGGTCCCTGTGTCTCTCTCTCGGTCCCTGTCTCACTCGGTCCCTGTCTCTCTCTCGGTCCCTGTGTCTCTCTCTTGGTCACTGTGTCTCTCTGTCGGTCCCTCTGTCTCTCTCTCGGTCCCTGTCTCTCTCTCTCGGTCACTATGTCTCACTTGGTCCCTGTGTCTCTCTCTTGGTCACTGTGTCTCTCTCTCGGTCCCTGTGTCTCTCTCTCGGTCCCTGTGTCTCCCTCGGTCCCTGTGACTCGCTCAATCCCTGTGTCTCTCTCTCGGTCCCTGTGTCTCACTCGGTCCCTGTGTCTCTCTCTCGGTCCCTGTGTCTCTCTCGGTCCCTGTGTCTCTCTCTCGGTCTCTGTGTCTCTCTCTCACCCCTGTGTCTCTCTCTGTCCCGGTGTCTCTCTCGGTCCGTCTCTCTCACGGTCCCTGTCACTTTCTCAGTCCCTGTGTCTCACTCGGTCTCTGTCTCCCTCTCGGTCCCTGTGCCTCTCTCTAAGATTCTGTGTCTCTATCTTGGTCCCTGTGTCTCTCTCGGTCCCAGTCTCTCTCTCTCGGTCCTGGTGTCTCTCTCGATCCCTGTGTCTCTCTCTCTGTCCCTGTGTCACTCACTCGGACCCTGTTTCTCTCTCAGTCCCTGTGTCTCACTCGGTCCCTTTGTCTCTCTCTCGGTCCCTGTGTCTCTCTCGGTCGCTGTGTCTCACTCGGTCCCTCTGTCTCTCTCGGTCCCTGTGCCTCTCTCTCACACCCCTGTGTCTCTCTCGGTCCCTGTGTCTCTCTCTCGGTCCCTGTGTCTCTCTCTGGTTCCCAGTGTCTCACTCGGTACCTGTGTCTCTCTCGGTCGCTGTGTCTCACTCGGTCCCTGTGTCTCTCTCGGTCCCTGTGTCTCTCTCTCACCCCTGTGTCTCTCTCGGTCACGATGTCTCTCTCGGTCCCTGTGTCTCTCTCTCTGTCTCTGTGTCTCTCTCTTGGTCACTGTGTCTCTCCGTCGGTCCCTGTGTCTCTCTCTCGGTCCCTGTCTCTCTCTCTCTCGGTCACGGTGTCTCTCTTGGTCCCTGTGTCTCTCTCTTGGTCCCTGGGTCCCTGTATTTCTCACTCGGTACCTGTCTCTGTCTTGGTCCCTGTGTCTCGCTCAATCCCTGTGACTCTCTCGGTCCCTGTGACTCTCTCTCGGTCCCTGTGTCTCTCTCTCTCGGTCCCGATGTCTCTCTCGGTCCCTGTGTCTCTCTCTCGGTCCCTGTGTCTCTCTCTGGTTCCCAGTGTCTCACTCGGTCCCTGTGTCTCTCTCGGTCGCTGTGTCTCTCTCGGTCCCTGTGTCTCTCTCGGTCCCGATGTCTCTCTCGGTCCCTGTGTCTCTCTCTCGGTCCCTGTGTCTCTCTCTGGTTCCCAGTGTCTCACTCGGTCCCTGTGTCTCTCTCGGTCGCTGTGTCTCTCTCGGTCCCTGTGTCTCTCTCGGTCCCGATGTCTCTCTTGGTCCCTGTCTCTCTCTCTCTTGCTCTCTGCGTCTCTCTCGGTCCCTGTGTCTCACTTTGTCCCTGTCTCTCTCTCGGTCACTGTGTCTCGCTCTCAGTCCCTGTTTCTCTCTCTCGGTCCCTGTGTCTCTCTCTCGGTCCCTGTGTCTCTCCCTTGCTCCCTGTGTCTCTCTCGGTCCCTGTGTCTCGCTCTCGGTCCCTTTGTCTTTCTCTCGGTCCCTGTGTCTCTCTCGGTCCCTGTCTCTCTCTCTCTTGCTCTCTGCGTCTCTCTCGGTCCCTGTGTCTCACTTTGTCCCTGTCTCTCTCTCGGTCACTGTGTCTCTCTCTCGGTCCCTGCGTCTCTCTCGGACCCTGTGTCTCACTTTGTCCCTGTCTCTCTCTCGGTCACTGTGTCTCTCACTCGGTCCCTGTGTCTCTCTCGGTCGCTGTGTCTCACTCGGTCCCTGTGTCTCTCTCGGTCCCTGTGTCTCACTTTGTCCCTGTCTCTCTCTCGGTCACTGTGTCTCGCTCTCGGTCCCTGTGTCTCTCTCTCGGTCCCTGTGTCTCTCTCTCAGTCCCTGTGTCTCTCTCTCGGTCCCTGTCTCTCTCTCGGTCCCTGTGTCTCTTTTGGTCCCGGTGTCTCTCTCGGTCCCTGTCTGTTTATCTTACTCTCTGTGTTTCTCTCGGTCCCTGTCTCTCTCTCAGTCACTGTGTCTCTTTCTCGGTCCCTGTGTCTCTCTCTCGGTCCCTGTGTCTCTCCCTTGCTCCCTGTGTCTCTCTCGGTCCCTGTGTCTCGCTCTCGGTCCCTGTCTCTCTCTCGGTCCCTGTATCTCTCTGTCGGTCCCCGTGTCTCTCTCGGTCACTGTGTCTCACTCGGTCCCTGTGTCTCTCTCTGTCCCTGTGTCTCTCTCTCACACCCCTGTGTCTCTCTCGGTCCCGGTGTCTCTCTCGGTCCCTGTGTCTCTCTCTCGGTCCCTGTGTCTCTCTCGATCCCTGTGTCTCTCTCGGTCCCTGTCTCTCTCTCAGTCCCTATGTCTCTCTCTCGGTCCCTGTCTCTCTCTCGGTCCCTGTGACTCTCTCGGTCCCGCTGTCTCTCTCGGTCCCTGTCCCTCTATCTTACTATCTGTGTCTCTCTCGGTCCCTGTCTCTCTCTCAGTCCCTGTGTCTCTCTCTCACCCCATGACTCTCTCTGTCCCGGAGTCTCTCTCGGTCCCTGTCTCTCTCACGGACCCTGTCACTCTCTCAGTCCCTGTGTCTCACTCGGTCCCTGTCTCCCTCTCGGTCCCTGTGCCTCTCTCTCAGACCCTGTGTCTCTCTCTTGGTCCCTGTGTCTCTCTCTCGGTCTGTGTCTCTCTCTCGGTGCCTATGTCTCTCTCTCGGACCCTGTGTGTCTCTCAGTCCCTGTGTCCCCCTTGGTACCTGTGTTTCTCTCTCGGTCCCTGTGTGTCTCTCAGTCCCTGTGACTCTCTCTCGGTCCCTGTGTCTCTCTTGGTCACTGTGACTCTCTCGGTCCCTGTGTCTCTCTCGGTACCTGTGTCTCTCTCTCGGTCCCTGTGTCTCTCTCTCGGTCCCTGTGTCTCTCTCTCGGTCCCTGTGTCTCCCTCGGTCCCAGTGACTCGCTCAATCCCTGTGTCTCTCTCTCGGTCCCTGTGTCTCACTCGGTCCCTGTGTCTCTCTCTCGGTCCCTGTGTCTCTCTCGGTCCGTGTGTCTCTCTCGGTCGCTATGTCTCTCTCGGTCGCGATGTCTCTCGCGGTCCCTGTGTCTCTCTCTCGGTCACTGTGTCTCACTCGGTCCCTGTGTCTCACTCGGTCCCTGTCTCCCTCTCGGTCCCTGTGCCTCTCTCTAAGACTCTGTGTCTCTATCTTCGGTCCCTGTGTCTCTCTCGGTCGCAGTCTCTCTCTCTCGGTCCTGGTGTCTCTCTCGGTCCCTGTGTCTCTCTCTCTCTGTCCCTGTGTCACTCACTCGGACCCTGTTTCTCTCTCAGTCCCTGTGTCTCTCTCGGTCCTTGTGTCTCTCTCTCTCCATCCCTGTGTCTCTCTCTCGGTCCCTGTGTCTCTCTCGGTCGCTGTGTCTCACTCGGTCCCTGTGTCTCTCTCGGTCCCTGTGTCTCTCTCTCACCCATGTCTCTCTCGGTCCCGATGTCTCTCTCGGTCCCCTGTGTCTCTCTCTCGGTCCCTGTGTCTCTCTCTGGGTCCCCTGTGTCTCACTCGGTCCCCTGTCTCTCTCTCTGTCTCTGTGTCTCTCTCTTGGTCACTGTGTCTCTCCGTCGGTCCCTGTGTCTCTCTCTCTCGGTCCCTGTCTCTCTCTCTCGGTCACGGTGTCTCTCTTGGTCCCTGTGTCTCTCTCTTGGTCCCTGTGTCTCACTCCGGTCCCTGTATTTCTCACTCGGTACCTGTCTCTGTCTCGGTCCCTGTGTCTCGCTCAATCCCTGTGACTCTCTCGGTCCCTGTATCTCTCTCTCGGTCCCTGTGTCTCTCTCTCTCGGTCCCTGTGACTCGCTCAAATCCCTGTGATTCTCTCGGTCCCTGTGTCTCTCTCGGACGCTGTGTCTCTCTTGGTCCCTGTGTCTCTCTCTCGGTCCCTGTGTCTCTCTCGGTCCCTGTGTCTTACTTGGTTCCTGTGACTCTCTCAGTCCCTGTCTCTCTCTCAGTCTCTGAATCTCTCTCTCGGTCCCTGTCTCTCTCTCGGTCCCGGTGTCTCTCTCGGTCCCTGTGTCTCTCTCGGTCCCTGTGTCTCTCTCTCGGTCCCTATGTCTCTCTCTCGGTCCCTGTCTCTCTCTCGGTCCTTGTGACTCTCTCGGTCCCGCTGTCTCTCTCGGTCCCTGTGTCTCTCTCATTCCCTGTGTCTCTCTTTCACCCCATGTCTCTCTCTGTCCCGGAGTCTCTCTCGGTCCCTGTCTCTCTCACGGTCCCTGTCACTCTCTCAGTCCCTGTGTCTCACTCGGTCCCTGTCTCCCTCTCGGTCCCTGTGCCTCTCTCTAAGTCCCTGTGTCTCTCTCTTGGTCCCTGTGTCTCTCTCAGTCCCTGTGTCTCTCTCGGTCCCTGTGTATCACTCTCGGTCCCTGTGTCTCTCTCTCCATTCCTGTGTCTCTCTCTCGGTCCCTGTGTCTCTCTCTCGGTCCCTGTGCCTCTCTCGGTCCCGATGTCTCTCTCGGTCCCTGTGTCTCTCTCTGGGTCCCTGTGTCTCACTCGGTCCCTGTCTCTCTCTCGGTCCCTGTGTCTCTCTCTTGGTCACTGTGTCTCTCTGTCGGTCTGTCTGTCTCTCTCTCGGTCCCTGTGTCTTACTCGGTCCCTGTGACTCTCTCAGTCCCTGTCTCTCTCTCAGTCTCTGAGTCTCTCTCTCGGTCCCTGTCTCTCTCTCGGTCCCTGTGTCTCTCTCGGTCCCGGTGTCTCTTTCTCGGTCCCTGTCTCTCTCTCTCTTGCTCTCTGCGTCTCTCTCGGTCCCTGTGTCTCACTTTGTCCCTGTCTCTCTCTCGGTCACTGTGTCTCGCTCTCGGTCCCTGTGTCTCTTTTGGTCCCGGTGTCTCTCTCGGTCCCTGTCTCTCTCTCAGTCCCTGTGTCTCTTTCTCGGTCCCTGTGTCTCTCTCTCGGTCCCTGTGTCTCTCTCGGACCCTGTGTCTCGCTCTCGGTCCCTGTGTCTTTCTCTCGGTCCCTATGTCTCTCTCTCGGACCCTGTCTCTCGCTTTCGGTCCCTGTGTCTCTCTCGGTCACTGTGTCTCACTCGGGTCCCTGTGTCTCTCTCTGACCCTGTGTCTCTCTCTCACACCCCTGTGTCTCTCTCGGTCCCGGTGTCTCTCTCGGTCCCTATGTCTCTCTCTCGGTCCCTCTGTCTCTCTCGATCCCTGTGTCTCTCTCGGTCTGTGTCTCTCTCTCAGTCCCTATGTCTCTCTCTCGGTCCCTGTCTCTCTCTCGGTCCCTGTGACTCTCTCGTCGGTCCCGCTGTCTCTCTCGGTCCCTGTCTCTCTATCTTACTATCTGTGTCTCTCTCGGTCCCTGTCTCTCTCTCAGTCCCTGTGTCTCTCTCTCACCCCATGACTCTCTCTGTCCCGGAGTCTCTCTCGGTCCCTGTCTCTCTCACGGACCCTGTCACTCTCTCAGTCCCTGTGTCTCACTCGGTCCCTGTCTCCCTCTCGGTCCCTGTGCCTCTCTCTCAGACCCTGTGTCTCTCTCTTGGTCCCTGTGTCTCTCTCAGTCCCTGTGTCTCTCTCGGTCCCTGTGTCTCACTCTCGGTCCCCTGTGTCTCTCTCTCGGTCCCTGTGTCTCTCTCTCGGTCCCTGTCTCACTCGGTCCCTGTCTCTCTCTCGGTCCCTGTGTCTCTCTCTTGGTCACTGTGTCTCTCTGTCGGTCCCTCTGTCTCTCTCTCGGTCCCTGTCTCTCTCTCTCGGTCACTATGTCTCACTTGGTCCCTGTGTCTCTCTCTTGGTCACTGTGTCTCTCTCTCGGTCCCTGTGTCTCTCTCTCGGTCCCTGTGTCTCCCTCGGGTCCCTGTGACTCGCTCAATCCCTGTGTCTCTCTCTCGGTCCCTGTGTCTCACTCGGTCCCTGTGTCTCTCTCTCGGTCCCTGTGTCTCTCTCGGCCCCTGTGTCTCTCTCTCGGTCTCTGTGTCTCTCTCTCACCCCTGTGTCTCTCTCTGTCCCGGTGTCTCTCTCGGTCCGTCTCTCTCACGGTCCCTGTGTCTCTCTCTGGTTCCCAGTGTCTCACTCGGTCCCTGTGTCTCTCTCGGTCGCTGTGTCTCTCTCGGTCCCTGTGTCTCTCTCGGTCCCGATGTCTCTCTCGGTCCCTGTGTCTCTCTCTCGGTCCCTGTGTCTCTCTCTGGTTCCCAGTGTCTCACTCGGTCCCTGTGTCTCTCTCGGTCGCTGTGTCTCTCTCGGTCCCTGTGTCTCTCTCGGTCCCGATGTCTCTCTTGGTCCCTGTCTCTCTCTCTCTTGCTCTCTGCGTCTCGTCTCTCGGTCCCTGTGTCTCACTTTGTCCCTGTCTCTCTCTCGGTCACTGTGTCTCGCTCTCAGTCCCTGTTTCTCTCTCTCGGTCCCTGTGTCTCTCTCTCTCGGTCCCCTGTGTCTCTCCCTTGCTCCCTGTGTCTCTCTCGGTCCCTGTGTCCTCGCTCTCGGTCCCTTTGTCTTTCTCTCGGTCCCTGTGTCTCTCTCGGTCCCTGTCTCTCTCTCTCTTGCTCTCTGCGTCTCTCTCCGGTCCCTGTGTCTCACTTTGTCCCTGTCTCTCTCTCGGTCACTGTGTCTCTCTCTCGGTCCCTGCGTCTCTCTCGGACCCTGTGTCTCACTTTGTCCCTGTCTCTCTCTCGGTCACTGTGTCTCTCACTCGGTCCCTGTGTCTCTCTCGGTCGCTGTGTCTCACTCACGGTCCCTGTGTCTCTCTCGGGTCCCTGTGTCTCACTTTGTCCCTGTCTCTCTCTCGGTCACTGTGTCTCGCTCTCGGTCCCTGTGTCTCTCTCTCGGTCCCTGTGTCTCTCTCTCAGTCCCTGTGTCTCTCTCTCGGTCCCTGTCTCTCTCTCGGTCCCTGTGTCTCTTTTGGTCCCGGTGTCTCTCTCGGTCCCTGTCTGTTTATCTTACTCTCTGTGTTTCTCTTCGGTCCCTGTCTCTCTCTCAGTCACTGTGTCTCTTTCTCGGTCCCTGTGTCTCTCTCTCGGTCCTGTGTCTCTCCCTTGCTCCCCTGTGTCTCTCTCGGTCCCTGTGTCTCGCTCTCGGTCCCTGTCTCTCTCTCGGTCCCTGTATCTCTCTGTCGGTCCCCGTGTCTCTCTCGGTCACTGTGTCTCACTCGGTCCCTGTGTCTCTCTCTGTCCCTGTGTCTCTCTCTCACACCCCTGTGTCTCTCTCGGTCCCGGTGTCTCTCTCGGTCCCTGTGTCTCTCTCTCGGTCCCTGTGTCTCTCTCGATCCCTGTGTCTCTCTCGGTCCCTGTCTCTCTCTCAGTCCCTATGTCTCTCTCTCGGTCCCTGTCTCTCTCTCGGTCCCTGTGACTCTCTCGGTCCCGCTGTCTCTCTCGGTCCCTGTCCCTCTATCTTACTATCTGTGTCTCTCTCGGTCCCTGTCTCTCTCTCAGTCCCTGTGTCTCTCTCTCACCCCATGACTCTCTCTGTCCCGGAGTCTCTCTCGGTCCCTGTCTCTCTCACGGACCCTGTCACTCTCTCAGTCCCCTGTGTCTCACTCGGTCCCTGTCTCCCTCTCGGTCCCTGTGCCTCTCTCTCAGACCCTGTGTCTCTCTCTTGGTCCCTGTGTCTCTCTCTCGGTCTGTGTCTCTCTCTCGGTGCCTATGTCTCTCTCTCGGACCCTGTGTGTCTCTCAGTCCCTGTGTCCCCCTTGGTACCTGTGTTTCTCTCTCGGTCCCTGTGTGTCTCTCAGTCCCTGTGACTCTCTCTCGGTCCCTGTGTCTCTCTTGGTCACTGTGACTCTCTCGGTCCCTGTGTCTCTCTCGGTACCTGTGTCTCTCTCTCGGTCCCTGTGTCTCTCTCTCGGTCCCTGTGTCTCTCTCTCGGTCCCTGTGTCTCCCTCGGTCCCAGTGACTCGCTCAATCCCTGTGTCTCTCTCTCGGTCCCTGTGTCTCACTCGGTCCCTGTGTCTCTCTCTCGGTCCCTGTGTCTCTCTCGGTCCGTGTGTCTCTCTCGGTCGCTATGTCTCTCTCGGTCGCGATGTCTCTCGCGGTCCCTGTGTCTCTCTCTCGGTCACTGTGTCTCACTCGGTCCCTGTGTCTCACTCGGTCCCTGTCTCCCTCTCGGTCCCTGTGCCTCTCTCTAAGACTCTGTGTCTCTATCTTGGTCCCTGTGTCTCTCTCGGTCGCAGTCTCTCTCTCTCGGTCCTGGTGTCTCTCTCGGTCCCTGTGTCTCTCTCTCTCTGTCCCTGTGTCACTCACTCGGACCCTGTTTCTCTCTCAGTCCCTGTGTCTCTCTCGGTCCTTGTGTCTCTCTCTCTCCATCCCTGTGTCTCTCTCTCGGTCCCTGTGTCTCTCTCGGTCGCTGTGTCTCACTCGGTCCCTGTGTCTCTCTCGGTCCCTGTGTCTCTCTCTCACCCATGTCTCTCTCGGTCCCGATGTCTCTCTCGGTCCCTGTGTCTCTCTCTCGGTCCCTGTGTCTCTCTCTGGGTCCCTGTGTCTCACTCGGTCCCTGTCTCTCTCTCTGTCTCTGTGTCTCTCTCTTGGTCACTGTGTCTCTCCGTCGGTCCCTGTGTCTCTCTCTCGGTCCCTGTCTCTCTCTCTCGGTCACGGTGTCTCTCTTGGTCCCTGTGTCTCTCTCTTGGTCCCTGTGTCTCACTCGGTCCCTGTATTTCTCACTCGGTACCTGTCTCTGTCTCGGTCCCTGTGTCTCGCTCAATCCCTGTGACTCTCTCGGTCCCTGTATCTCTCTCTCGGTCCCTGTGTCTCTCTCTCTCGGTCCCTGTGACTCGCTCAATCCCTGTGATTCTCTCGGTCCCTGTGTCTCTCTCGGACGCTGTGTCTCTCTTGGTCCCTGTGTCTCTCTCTCGGTCCCTGTGTCTCTCTCGGTCCCTGTGTCTTACTTGGTTCCTGTGACTCTCTCAGTCCCTGTCTCTCTCTCAGTCTCTGAATCTCTCTCTCGGTCCCTGTCTCTCTCTCGGTCCCGGTGTCTCTCTCGGTCCCTGTGTCTCTCTCGGTCCCTGTGTCTCTCTCTCGGTCCCTATGTCTCTCTCTCGGTCCCTGTCTCTCTCTCGGTCCTTGTGACTCTCTCGGTCCCGCTGTCTCTCTCGGTCCCTGTGTCTCTCTCATTCCCTGTGTCTCTCTTTCACCCCATGTCTCTCTCTGTCCCGGAGTCTCTCTCGGTCCCTGTCTCTCTCACGGTCCCTGTCACTCTCTCAGTCCCTGTGTCTCACTCGGTCCCTGTCTCCCTCTCGGTCCCTGTGCCTCTCTCTAAGTCCCTGTGTCTCTCTCTTGGTCCCTGTGTCTCTCTCAGTCCCTGTGTCTCTCTCGGTCCCTGTGTATCACTCTCGGTCCCTGTGTCTCTCTCTCCATTCCTGTGTCTCTCTCTCGGTCCCTGTGTCTCTCTCTCGGTCCCTGTGCCTCTCTCGGTCCCGATGTCTCTCTCGGTCCCTGTGTCTCTCTCTGGGTCCCTGTGTCTCACTCGGTCCCTGTCTCTCTCTCGGTCCCTGTGTCTCTCTCTTGGTCACTGTGTCTCTCTGTCGGTCTGTCTGTCTCTCTCTCGGTCCCTGTGTCTTACTCGGTCCCTGTGACTCTCTCAGTCCCTGTCTCTCTCTCAGTCTCTGAGTCTCTCTCTCGGTCCCTGTCTCTCTCTCGGTCCCTGTGTCTCTCTCGGTCCCGGTGTCTCTTTCTCGGTCCCTGTCTCTCTCTCTCTTGCTCTCTGCGTCTCTCTCGGTCCCTGTGTCTCACTTTGTCCCTGTCTCTCTCTCGGTCACTGTGTCTCGCTCTCGGTCCCTGTGTCTCTTTTGGTCCCGGTGTCTCTCTCGGTCCCTGTCTCTCTCTCAGTCCCTGTGTCTCTTTCTCGGTCCCTGTGTCTCTCTCTCGGTCCCTGTGTCTCTCTCGGACCCTGTGTCTCGCTCTCGGTCCCTGTGTCTTTCTCTCGGTCCCTATGTCTCTCTCTCGGACCCTGTCTCTCGCTTTCGGTCCCTGTGTCTCTCTCGGTCACTGTGTCTCACTCGGTCCCTGTGTCTCTCTCTGACCCTGTGTCTCTCTCTCACACCCCTGTGTCTCTCTCGGTCCCGGTGTCTCTCTCGGTCCCTATGTCTCTCTCTCGGTCCCTCTGTCTCTCTCGATCCCTGTGTCTCTCTCGGTCTGTGTCTCTCTCTCAGTCCCTATGTCTCTCTCTCGGTCCCTGTCTCTCTCTCGGTCCCTGTGACTCTCTCGGTCCCGCTGTCTCTCTCGGTCCCTGTCTCTCTATCTTACTATCTGTGTCTCTCTCGGTCCCTGTCTCTCTCTCAGTCCCTGTGTCTCTCTCTCACCCCATGACTCTCTCTGTCCCGGAGTCTCTCTCGGTCCCTGTCTCTCTCACGGACCCTGTCACTCTCTCAGTCCCTGTGTCTCACTCGGTCCCTGTCTCCCTCTCGGTCCCTGTGCCTCTCTCTCAGACCCTGTGTCTCTCTCTTGGTCCCTGTGTCTCTCTCAGTCCCTGTGTCTCTCTCGGTCCCTGTGTCTCACTCTCGGTCCCTGTGTCTCTCTCTCGGTCCCTGTGTCTCTCTCTCGGTCCCTGTCTCACTCGGTCCCTGTCTCTCTCTCGGTCCCTGTGTCTCTCTCTTGGTCACTGTGTCTCTCTGTCGGTCCCTCTGTCTCTCTCTCGGTCCCTGTCTCTCTCTCTCGGTCACTATGTCTCACTTGGTCCCTGTGTCTCTCTCTTGGTCACTGTGTCTCTCTCTCGGTCCCTGTGTCTCTCTCTCGGTCCCTGTGTCTCCCTCGGTCCCTGTGACTCGCTCAATCCCTGTGTCTCTCTCTCGGTCCCTGTGTCTCACTCGGTCCCTGTGTCTCTCTCTCGGTCCCTGTGTCTCTCTCGGCCCCTGTGTCTCTCTCTCGGTCTCTGTGTCTCTCTCTCACCCCTGTGTCTCTCTCTGTCCCGGTGTCTCTCTCGGTCCGTCTCTCTCACGGTCCCTGTCACTTTCTCAGTCCCTGTGTCTCACTTGGTCTCTGTCTCCCTCTCGGTCCCTGTGCCTCTCTCTAAGATTCTGTGTCTCTATCTTGGTCCCTGTGTCTCTCTCGGTCCCAGTCTCTCTCTCTCGGTCCTGGTGTCTCTCTCGATCCCTGTGTCTCTCTCTCTGTCCCTGTGTCACTCACTCGGACCCTGTTTCTCTCTCAGTCCCTGTGTCTCACTCGGTCCCTTTGTCTCTCTCTCGGTCCCTGTGTCTCTCTCGGTCGCTGTGTCTCACTCGGTCCCTCTGTCTCTCTCGGTCCCTGTGCCTCTCTCTCACACCCCTGTGTCTCTCTCGGTCCCGATGTCTCTCTCGGTCCCTGTGTCTCTCTCTCGGTCCCTGTGTCTCTCTCTGGTTCCCAGTGTCTCACTCGGTACCTGTGTCTCTCTCGGTCGCTGTGTCTCACTCGGTCCCTGTGTCTCTCTCGGTCCCTGTGTCTCTCTCTCACCCCTGTGTCTCTCTCGGTCACGATGTCTCTCTCGGTCCCTGTGTCTCTCTCTCTGTCTCTGTGTCTCTCTCTTGGTCACTGTGTCTCTCCGTCGGTCCCTGTGTCTCTCTCTCGGTCCCTGTCTCTCTCTCTCTCGGTCACGGTGTCTCTCTTGGTCCCTGTGTCTCTCTCTTGGTCCCTGGGTCCCTGTATTTCTCACTCGGTACCTGTCTCTGTCTTGGTCCCTGTGTCTCGCTCAATCCCTGTGACTCTCTCGGTCCCTGTGACTCTCTCTCGGTCCCTGTGTCTCTCTCTCTCGGTCCCGATGTCTCTCTCGGTCCCTGTGTCTCTCTCTCGGTCCCTGTGTCTCTCTCTGGTTCCCAGTGTCTCACTCGGTCCCTGTGTCTCTCTCGGTCGCTGTGTCTCTCTCGGTCCCTGTGTCTCTCTCGGTCCCGATGTCTCTCTCGGTCCCTGTGTCTCTCTCTCGGTCCCTGTGTCTCTCTCTGGTTCCCAGTGTCTCACTCGGTCCCTGTGTCTCTCTCGGTCGCTGTGTCTCTCTCGGTCCCTGTGTCTCTCTCGGTCCCGATGTCTCTCTTGGTCCCTGTCTCTCTCTCTCTTGCTCTCTGCGTCTCTCTCGGTCCCTGTGTCTCACTTTGTCCCTGTCTCTCTCTCGGTCACTGTGTCTCGCTCTCGGTCCCTGTGTCTCTCTCTCGGTCCCTGTGTCTCTCTCTCGGTCCCTGTGTCTCTCCCTTGCTCCCTGTGTCTCTCTCGGTCCCTGTGTCTCGCTCTCGGTCCCTTTGTCTTTCTCTCGGTCCCTGTGTCTCTCTCGGTCCCTGTCTCTCTCTCTCTTGCTCTCTGCGTCTCTCTCGGTCCCTGTGTCTCACTTTGTCCCTGTCTCTCTCTCGGTCACTGTGTCTCTCTCTCGGTCCCTGCGTCTCTCTCGGACCCTGTGTCTCACTTTGTCCCTGTCTCTCTCTCGGTCACTGTGTCTCTCACTCGGTCCCTGTGTCTCTCTCGGTCGCTGTGTCTCACTCGGTCCCTGTGTCTCTCTCGGTCCCTGTGTCTCACTTTGTCCCTGTCTCTCTCTCGGTCACTGTGTCTCGCTCTCGGTCCCTGTGTCTCTCTCTCGGTCCCTGTGTCTCTCTCTCAGTCCCTGTGTCTCTCTCTCGGTCCCTGTCTCTCTCTCGGTCCCTGTGTCTCTTTTGGTCCCGGTGTCTCTCTCGGTCCCTGTCTGTTTATCTTACTCTCTGTGTTTCTCTCGGTCCCTGTCTCTCTCTCAGTCACTGTGTCTCTTTCTCGGTCCCTGTGTCTCTCTCTCGGTCCCTGTGTCTCTCCCTTGCTCCCTGTGTCTCTCTCGGTCCCTGTGTCTCGCTCTCGGTCCCTATCTCTCTCTCGGTCCCTGTATCTCTCTTTCGGTCCCCGTGTCTCTCTCGGTCACTGTGTCTCACTCGGTCCCTGTGTCTCTCTCTGTCCCTGTGTCTCTCTCTCACACCCCTGTGTCTCTCTCGGTCCCGGTGTCTCTCTCGGTCCCTGTGTCTCTCTCTCGGTCCCTGTGTCTCTCTCGATCCCTGTGTCTCTCTCGGTCCCTGTCTCTCTCTCAGTCTCTCGGTCCCTGTGACTCTCTCGGTCCCGCTGTCTCTCTCGGTCCCTGTCTCTCTATCTTACTATCTGTGTCTCTCTCGGTCCCTGTCTCTCTCTCAGTCCCTGTGTCTCTCTCTCACCCCATGTCTCTCTCTGTCCCGGAGTCTCTCTCGGTCCCTGTCTCTCTCACGGTCCCTGTCACTCTCTCAGTCCCTGTGTCTCACTCGGTCCCTGTCTCCCTCTCGGTCCCTGTGCCTCTCTCTTAGACCCTGTGTCTCCCTCTTGGTCCCTGTGTCTCTCTCAGTCCCTGTGTCCCTCTCGGTCCCTGTGTCTCACTCTCGGTCCCTGTGTCTCTCTCTCCATCCCTGTGTCTCTCTCTCGGTCCCTGTGTCTCTCTCTCGGTCCCTGTGTCTCTCTCGGTCCCGATGTCTCTCTCGGTCCCTGTGTCTCTCTCTGGGTCCCTGTGTCTCACTCGGTCCCTGTCTCTCTCTCGGTCCCTGTGTCTCTCTCGGTCACTATGTCTCTCTTGGTCCCTGTGTCTCTCTCTTGGTCACTGTGTCTCACTCGGTCCCTGTATTTCTCACTCGGTACCTGACTCTGTCTCGGTCCCTGTGTCTCTCTCGATCACTGTGTCTCTCTCGGTCCCTGTCTCTCTCAGTCCCTGTGTCTCTCTCTCGGTCCCTGTGTCTCTCTCGGTCCCTGTGTCTTACTCGGTCCCTGTGACTCTCTCAGTCCCTGTCTCTCTCTCAGAGTCTGAGTCTCTCTCTCGGTCCCTGTCTCTTTCTCGGTCCCTGTCTCTCTCTCTCTTGCTCTCTGCGTCTCTCTCGGTCCCTGTGTCTCACTTTGTCCCTGTCTCTCTCTCGGTCACTGTGTCTCTCTCTCGGTCATTGTGTCTCTCTCTGGTTCCCAGTGTCTCACTCGGTCCCTGTGTCTCTCTCGGTCGCTGTGTCTCACTCGGTCCCTGTGTCTCACTCGGTCCCTGTGTCTCTCTCGGTCCCGATGTCTCTCTCGGTCCCTGTGTCTCACTCGGTCCCTGTCTCTCTCTGGGTCCCTGTGTCTCACTCGGTCCCTGTCTCTCTCTCGGTCCCTGTGTCTCTCTCGGTCACTATGTCTCTCTTGGTCCCTGTGTCTCTCTCTTGGTCACTGTGTCTCACTCGGTCCCTGTCTCTCTCTGGGTCCCTGTGTCTCACTCGGTCCCTGTCTCTCTCTCGGTCCCTGTGTCTCTCTCGGTCACTATGTCTCTCTTGGTCCCTGTGTCTCTCTCTTGGTCACTGTGTCTCACTCGGTCCCTGTATTTCTCACTCGGTACCTGACTCTGTCTCGGTCCCTGTGTCTCTCTCGATCCCTGTGTCTCTCTCGGTCCCTGTCTCTCTCTCAGTCCCTGTGTCTCTCTCTCGATCCCTGTGTCTCTCTCGGTCCCTGTCTCTTTCTCGGTCCCTGTCTCTCTCTCTCGGTCCCTGTGTCTCTCCCTTGCTCTCTGCGTGTCTCTCGGTCCCTGTGTCTCACTTTGTCCCTGTCTCTCTCTCGGTCACTGTGTCTCGCTCTCGGTCCCTGTGTCTCTCTCTCGGTCCCTATGTCTCTCTCTCGGTCCCTGTCTCTCTCTCGGTCCCTGTGTCTCTTTTGGTCCCGGTGTCTCTCTCGGTCCCTGTCTCTCTCTCAGTCCCTGTGTCTCTTTCTCGGTCCCTGTGTCTCTCTCTCGGTCCCTGTGTCTCTCCCTTGCTCCCTGTGTCTCTCTCGGTCCCTGTGTCTCGCTCTCGGTCCCTGTGTCTCACTCGGTCCCTGTGTCTCTCTCGGTCGCGGTGTCTCACTCGGTCCCTGTGTCTCTCTCGGTCCCTGTGTCTCTCTCTCACCCCTGTGTCTCTCTCGGTCCCGATGTCTCTCTCGGTCCCTGTGTCTCTCTCTCTGCCTCTGTGTCTCTCTCTTGGTCACTGTGTCTCTCCGTCGGTCCCTGTGTCTCTCTCTCGGTCCCTGTCTCTCTCTCTCTCGGTCACGGTGTCTCTCTTGGTCCCTGTGTCTCTCTCTTGGTCCCTGTGTCTCACTCCGTCCCTTTATTTCTCACTCGGTACCTGTCTCTGTCTTGGTCCCTGTGTCTCGCTCAATCCCTGTGACTCTCTCGGTCCCTGTGACTCTCTCTCGGTCCCTGTGTCTCTCTCTCTCGGTCCCTGTGTCTCTCTCGGTCGCTGTGTCTCTCTCGGTCCCTGTGTCTCTGCCGGTCCCGATGTCTCTCTCGGTCCCTGTGTCTCTCTCTCGGTCCCTGTGTCTCTCTCTGGTTCCCAGTGTCTCACTCGGTCCCTGTGTCTCTCTCGGTCGCTGTGTCTCTCTCGGTCCCTGTGTCTCTCTCGGTCCCGATGTCTCTCTTGGTCCCTGTCTCTCTCTCTCTTGCTCTCTGCGTCTCTCTCGGTCCCTGTGTCTCACTTTGTCCCTGTCTCTCTCTCGGTCACTGTGTCTCGCTCTCGGTCCCTGTGTCTCTCTCTCGGTCCCTGTGTCTCTCTCTCGGTCCCTGTGTCTCTCCCTTGCTCCCTGTGTCTCTCTCGGTCCCTGTGTCTCGCTCTCGGTCCCTTTGTCTTTCTCTCGGTCCCTGTGTCTCTCTCTCTCGGTCACTGTGTCTCACTCGGTCCCTGTGTCTCTCTCTGTCCCTGTGTCTCTCTCTCACACCCCTGTGTCTCTCTCGGTCCCGGTGTCTCTCTCGGTCCCTGTGTGTCTCTCTCGGTCCCTGTGTCTCTCTCGATCCCTGTGTCTCTCTCGGTCCCTGTCTCTCTCTCAGTCCCTCTGTCTCTCTCTCGGTCCCTGTCTCTCTCTCGGTCCCTGTGACTGTATCGGTCCCGCTGTCTCTCTCGGTCCCTGTCTCTCTATCTTACTATCTGTGTCTCTCTCGGTCCCTGTCTCTCTCTCAGTCCCTGTGTCTCTCTCTCACCCCATGTCTCTCTCTGTCCCGGAGTCTCTCTCGGTCCCTGTCTCTCTCACGGTCCCTGTCACTCTCTCAGTCCCTGTGTCTCACTCGGTCCCTGTCTCCCTCTCGGTCCCTGTGCCTCTCTCTTAGACCCTGTGTCTCTCTCTTGGTCCCTGTGTCTCTCTCAGTCCCTGTGTCCCTCTCGGTCCCTGTGTCTCACTCTCGGTCCCTGTGACTCTCTCTCCATCCCTGTGTCTCTATCTCGGTCCCTGTGTCTCTCTCTCGGTCCCTGTGTCTCTCTCGGTCCCGATGTCTCTCTCGGTCCCTGTGTCTCTCTCTCGGTCCCTGTGTCTCTCTCTGGGTCCCTGTGTCTCACTCGGTCCCTGTCTCTCTCTGGGTCCCTGTGTCTCACTCGGTCCCTGTCTCTCTCTCGGTCCCTGTATCTCTCTCGGTCACTATGTCTTTCTTGGTCCCTGTGTCTCTCTCTTGATCACTGTGTCTCACTCGGTCCCTGTATTTCTCACTCGGTACCTGACTCTGTCTCGGTCCCTGTGTCTCTCTCGATCCCTGTGTCTCTCTCGGTCCCTGTCTCTCTCAGTCCCTGTGTCTCTCTCTCGGTCCCTGTGTCTCTCTCGGTCCCTGTGTCTTACTCGGTCCCTGTGACTCTCTCAGTCCCTGTCTCTCTCTCAGAGTCTGAGTCTCTCTCTCGGCCCCTGTCTCTTTCTCGGTCCCTGTCTCTCTCTCTCTTGCTCTCTGCGTCTCTCTCGGTCCCTGTGTCTCACTTTGTCCCTGTCTCTCTCTCGGTCACTGTGTCTCTCTCTCGGTCCCTGTGTCTCTCTCTGGTTCCCAGTGTCTCACTCGGTCCCTGTGTCTCTCTCGGTCGCTGTGTCTCACTCGGTCCCTGTGTCTCACTCGGTCCCTGTGTCTCTCTCGGTCCCTGTGTCTCTCTCTCACCCCTGTGTCTCTCTCGGTCCCGATGTCTCTCTCGGTCCCTGTGTCTCTCTCGGTCACTGTGTCTCGCTCTCGGTCCCTGTGTCTCTCTCTCGGTCCCTGTGTCTCTCTCTCAGTCCCTGTGTCTCTCTCTCGGTCCCTGTCTCTCTCTCGGTCCCTGTGTCTCTTTCTCGGTCCCTGTGTCTCTCTCTCGGTCCCTGTGTCTCTCCCTTGCTCCCTGTGTCTCTCTCGGTCCCTGTGTCTCGCTCTCGGTCCCTGTCTCTCTCTCGGTCCCTGTATCTCTCTGTCGGTCCCTATGTCTCTCTCGGTCACTGTGTCTCACTCGGTCCCTGTGTCTCTCTCTGTCCCTGTGTCTCTCTCTCACACCCCTGTGTCTCTCTCGGTCCCGGTGTCTCTCTCGGTCCCTGTGTCTCTCTCTCGGTCCCTGTGTCTCTCTCGATCCCTGTGTCTCTCTCGGTCCCTGTCTCTCTCTCAGTCCCTATGTCTCTCTCTCGGTCCCTGTCTCTCTCTCGGTCCCTGTGACTCTCTCGGTCCCGCTGTCTCTCTCGGTCCCTGTCTCTCTATCTTACTATCTGTGTCTCTCTCGGTCCCTGTCTCTCTCTCAGTCCCTGTGTCCCTCTCTCACCCCATGTCTCTCTCTGTCCCGGAGTCTCTCTCGGTCCCTGTCTCTCTCACGGTCCCTTTCAATCTCTCAGTCCCTGTCTCTCACTCGGTCCCTGTGTCTCTATCTCGGTCCCTGTGTCTTTCTCAGTCCCTGTATCTCTCTCGGTACCTGTGACTCTCTCTCGGAACCTGTGTCTCTCTCTCGGTCCATGTGTCTCCCTCGTTCCTTGTGTCTCTGTCTCGGTGCCTGTGTCTATCTCGGTCCCTGTGTCTCTGTCTCGGTGCCTGTATCTCTGTCTCGGTCCCTGTATCTCTCTCGGTCCCTGTCTCTCTCTCGGTCCCTGTCACTATCTCAGTCCCTGTGTCTCACCCGGTCCCTGTGTCTCTCTCTCTCGTTCCCTCTGCCTCTCTATCGGTCCCTGTGTCTCTCTCTCGGTCCCTGTGTCTCTCTCTCGGTCACTGTGTCTCTCTCTCTGTACCTGTCTCGCTCTCTCGGTCCCTGTCTCTCTCTCTCGGTCACTGTGTTTCTCTCGGTCCCTGTGACTTGCTCAGTCCCTATGTCTCTCACTCGGTCCCTGTGTCTCTCTCTCGGTCCCTGTGTCTTTCTCAGTCCCTGTATCTCTCTCGGTCCCTGTGACTCTCTCTCGGAACCTGTGTCTCTCTCTCGGTCCATGTGTCTCCCTCGTTCCCTGTGTCTCTATCTCGGTGCCTGTGTCTATCTCGGTCCCTGTGTCTCTGTCTCGGTGCCTGTATCTCTCTCTCGGTCCCTGTGTCTCTCTCGGTCCCTGTCTCTCTCTCGGTCCCTGTCACTATCTCAGTCCCTGTGTCTCACTCGGTCCCTGTGTCTCTCTCTCTCGGTCCCTCTGCCTCTCTATCGGTCCCTGTGTCTCTCTCTCGGTCCCTGTGTCTCTCTCTCTCGGTCACTGTGTCTCTCTCTCTGTACCTGTGTCTCTCTCTCGGTCCCTGTGTCTCTCTCAGTCCCTATGTCTCTCTCGGTACCTGTGTCTCTCTCTCGGTCCCTGTGTCTCTCTCGGTCCCTTTGACTCTCTCTCTCTCGGTCCCTGTGTCTCTCTCTCAGTCCCTGTCTCTCTCTCGGACCCTGTGTCTCTCTCGGTCCCTGTGTCTCTCTCGGTCCCTGTGTCTCTCTCGGTCCCAGTGTCGCTCTCAGTCCCTCTGTCTCTCTCTCTCGGACCCTGTCTCTCTCTCGGTCCCTGTCACTCTCTCAGTCCCTGTGTCTCACTCGGTCCCTGTCTCCCTCTCGGTCCCTGTGGCTCTCTCTAAGACCCTGTGTCTCTCTCTCGGTCCCTGTGTCTCTCTCCCCGCCCTTGTGTCTCTCTCAGTCCCTGTATCTCTCTCGGTCCCTGTGTCTCTCTCGGTCCCTGTGTCTCACTCTCGGTCCCTGTGTCTCTCTCGGTCACTGTGTCTCTCTCTCGGTCCCTGTGTCTCTCTCAGTCCATGTCTCTCTCGGTCCCTGTGTCTCTCTCTCGGTCCCTATGTCTCTCTCGGTCACTGTGTCTCTCTCTCGGTCCCTGTGTCTCTCTCGGTCCCTGTCTCTCTCTCGGTCCCTGTCTCTCTCTCGGTCCCGGTGTCTCTCTCGGTCCCTGTGTCTCTCTCTCGGTGGCTGTGTCTCTCTCGGTCACTGTGCCTCTCTCAGTCCCTTTGTCTCACTCGGTCCCTGTCTCTCTCTCGGTCCCTGTGCCACTCTCTAAGACCCTGTGTCTCTCTGTTGTCCCTGAGTCTCTCTCTCAGTTCCTGTGTCTCACTCGGTCCCTGTCTCTCTCTCTGTCCCGGTGTCTCTCTCTCGGTCCCCGTGTCTCTCTCTCGGTCCCTGTGTCTCTCTTGGTCCCTGTGTCTCTCTCTCGGTCTGTGTCTCTCTCTCGGTGCCTATGTCTCTCTCTCGGACCCTGTGTCTCTCTCAGTCCCTGTGTCCCCCTTGGTACCTGTGTTTCTCTCTCGGTCCCTGTGTGTCTCTCAGTCCCTGTGACTCTCTCTCGGTCCCTGTGTCTCTCTTGGTCCCTGTGACTCTCTCGGTCCCTGTGTCTCTCTCGGTACCTGTGTCTCTCTCTCGGTCCCTGTGTCTCTCTCTCGGTCCCTGTCACTCGCTCAATCCCTGTGTCTCTCTCTCGGTCCCTGTGTCTCTCTCTCGGTCCCTGTGTCTCTCTCTCGGTCCCTGTGTCTCCCTCGGTCCCAGTGACTCGCTCAATCCCTGTGTCTCTCTCTCGGTCCCTGTGTCTCACTCGGTCCCTGTGTCTCTCTCTCGGTCCCTGTGTCTCTCTCGGTCCCTGTGTCTCTCTCTCACCCCTGTGTCTCTCTCGGTCCGTGTGTCTCTCTCGGTCGCTATGTCTCTCTCGGTCGCTATGTCTCTCGCGGTCCCTGTGTCTCTCTCTCGGTCACTGTGTCTCACTCGGTCCCTGTGTCTCACTCGGTCCCTGTCTCCCTCTCGGTCCCTGTGCCTCTCTCTAAGACTCTGTGTCTCTATCTTGGTCCCTGTGTCTCTCTCGGTCGCAGTCTCTCTCTCTCGGTCCTGGTGTCTCTCTCGGTCCCTGTGTCTCTCTCTCTCTGTCCCTGTGTCACTCACTCGGACCCTGTTTCTCTCTCAGTCCCTGTGTCTCTCTCGGTCCCTGTGTCTCTCTCTCTCCATCCCTGTGTCTCTCTCTCGGTCCCTGTGTCTCTCTCGGTCGCTGTGTCTCACTCGGTCCCTGTGTCTCTCTCGGTCCCTGTGTCTCTCTCTCACCCATGTCTCTCTCGGTCCCGATGTCTCTCTCGGTCCCTGTGTCTCTCTCTCGGTCCCTGTGTCTCTCTCTGGGTCCCTGTGTCTCACTCGGTCCCTGTCTCTCTCTCTGTCTCTGTGTCTCTCTCTTGGTCACTGTGTCTCTCCGTCGGTCCCTGTGTCTCTCTCTTGGTCCCTGTCTCTCTCTCTCGGTCACGGTGTCTCTCTTGGTCCCTGTGTCTCTCTCTTGGTCCCTGTGTCTCACTCGGTCCCTGTATTTCTCACTCGGTACCTGTCTCTGTCTCGGTCCCTGTGTCTCGCTCAATCCCTGTGACTCTCTCGGTCCCTGTATCTCTCTCTCGGTCCCTGTGTCTCTCTCTCTCGGTCCCTGTGACTCGCTCAATCCCTGTGACTCTCTCGGTCCCTGTGTCTCTCTCGGACGCTGTGTCTCTCTTGGTCCCTGTGTCTCTCTCTCGGTCCCTGTGTCTCTCTCGGTCCCTGTGTCTTACTTGGTTCCTGTGACTCTCTCAGTCCCTGTCTGTCTCTCAGTCTCTGAATCTCTCTCTCGGTCCCTGTCTCTCTCTCGGTCCCGGTGTCTCTCTCGGTCCCTGTGTCTCTCTCGGTCCCTGTGTCTCTCTCTCGGTCCCTATGTCTCTCTCTCGGTCCCTGTCTCTCTCTCGGTCCTTGTGACTCTCTCGGTCCCGCTGTCTCTCTCGGTCCCTGTGTCTCTCTCATTCCCTGTGTCTCTCTTTCACCCCATGTCTCTCTCTGTCCCGGAGTCTCTCTCGGTCCCTGTCTCTCTCTCATTCCCTGTGTCTCTCTTTCACCCCATGTCTCTCTCTGTCCCGGAGTCTCTCTCGGTCCCTGTCTCTCTCACGGTCCCTGTCACTCTCTCAGTCCCTGTGTCTCACTCGGTCCCTGTCTCCCTCTCGGTCCCTGTGCCTCTCTCTAAGTCCCTGTGTCTCTCTCTTGGTCCCTGTGTCTCTCTCAGTCCCTGTGTCTCTCTCGGTCCCTGTGTATCACTCTCGGTCCCTGTGTCTCTCTCTCCATTCCTGTGTCTCTCTCTCGGTCCCTGTGTCTCTCTCTCGGTCCCTGTGCCTCTCTCGGTCCCGATGTCTCTCTCGGTCCCTGTGTCTCTCTCTGGGTCCCTGTGTCTCACTCGGTCCCTGTCTCTCTCTCGGTCCCTGTGTCTCTCTCTTGGTCACTGTGTCTCTCTGTCGGTCTGTCTGTCTCTCTCTCGGTCCCTGTGTCTTACTCGGTCCCTGTGACTCTCTCAGTCCCTGTCTCTCTCTCGGTCTCTGAGTCTCTCTCTCGGTCCCTGTCTCTCTCTCGGTCCCTGTGTCTCTCTCGGTCCCGGTGTCTCTTTCTCGGTCCCTGTCTCTCTCTCTCTTGCTCTCTGCGTCTCTCTCGGTCCCTGTGTCTCACTTTGTCCCTGTCTCTCTCTCGGTCACTGTGTCTCGCTCTCGGTCCCTGTGTCTCTTTTGGTCCCGGTGTCTCTCTCGGTCCCTGTCTCTCTCTCAGTCCCTGTGTCTCTTTCTCGGTCCCTGTGTCTCTCTCTCGGTCCCTGTGTCTCTCTCGGTCCCTGTGTCTCGCTCTCGGTCCCTGTGTCTTTCTCTCGGTCCCTGTGTCTCTCTCTCGGTCCCTGTCTCTCTCTCGGTCCCTGTATCTCTCTGTCGGTCCCTGTGTCTCTCTCGGTCACTGTGTCTCACTCGGTCCCTGTGTCTCTCTCTGTCCCTGTGTCTCTCTCTCACACCCCTGTGTCTCTCTCGGTCCCGGTGTCTCTCTCGGTCCCTGTGTCTCTCTCTCGGTCCCTGTGTCTCTCTCGATCCCTGTGTCTCTCTCGGTCTGTGTCTCTCTCTCAGTCCCTATGTCTCTCTCTTGGTCCCTGTCTCTCTCTCGGTCCCTGTGACTCTCTCGGTCCCGCTATCTCTCTCGGTCCCTGTCTCTCTATCTTACTATCTGTGTCTCTCTCGGTCCCTGTCTCTCTCTCAGTCCCTGTGTCTCTCTCTCACCCCATGACTCTCTCTGTCCCGGAGTCTCTCTCGGTCCCTGTCTCTCTCACGGTCCCTGTCACTCTCTCAGTCCCTGTGTCTCACTCGGTCCCTGTCTCCCTCTCGGTCCCTGTGCCTCTCTCTCAGACCCTGTGTCTCTCTCTTGGTCCCTGTGTCTCTCTCAGTCCCTGTGTCTCTCTCGGTCCCTGTGTCTCACTCTCGGTCCCTGTGTCTCTCTCTCGGTCCCTGTGTCTCTCTCTCGGTCCCTGTCTCACTCGGTCCCTGTCTCTCTCTCGGTCCCTGTGTCTCTCTGTCGGTCCCTCTGTCTCTCTCTCGGTCCCTGTCTCTCTCTCTCGGTCACTATGTCTCACTTGGTCCCTGTGTCTCTCTCTTGGTCACTGTGTCTCTCTCTCGGTCCCTGTGTCTCTCTCTCGGTCCCTGTGTCTCCCTCGGTCCCTGTGACTCGCTCAATCCCTGTGTCTCTCTCTCGGTCCCTGTGTCTCTCTCGGTCCCTGTGTCTCTCTCTCGGTCTCTGTCTCCCTCTCGGTCCCTGTGCCTCTCTCTAAGATTCTGTGTCTCTATCTTGGTCCCTGTGTCTCTCTCGGTCCCAGTCTCTCTCTCTCGGTCCTGGTGTCTCTCTCGATCCCTGTGTCTCTCTCTCTGTCCCTGTGTCACTCACTCGGACCCTGTTTCTCTCTCAGTCCCTGTGTCTCTCTCGGTCCCTGTGTCTCTCTCTCCATCCCTGTGTCTCTCTCTCGGTCCCTGTGTCTCTCTCGGTCGCTGTGTCTCACTCGGTCCCTCTGTCTCTCTCGGTCCCTGTGTCTCTCTCTCACACCCCTGTGTCTCTCTCGGTCCCGATGTCTCTCTCGGTCCCTGTGTCTCTCTCTCGGTCCCTGTGTCTCTCTCTGGTTCCCAGTGTCTCACTCGGTACCTGTGTCTCTCTCGGTCGCTGTGTCTCACTCGGTCCCTGTGTCTCTCTCGGTCCCTGTGTCTCTCTCTCACCCCTGTGTCTCTCTCGGTCCCGATGTCTCTCTCGGTCCCTGTGTCTCTCTCTCTGTCTCTGTGTCTCTCTCTTGGTCACTGTGTCTCTCCGTCGGTCCCTGTGTCTCTCTCTCGGTCCCTGTCTCTCTCTCTCTCGGTCACGGTGTCTCTCTTGGTCCCTGTGTCTCTCTCTTGGTCCCTGTGTCTCACTCGGTCCCTGTATTTGTCACTCGGTACCTGTCTCTGTCTTGGTCCCTGTGTCTCGCTCAATCCCTGTGACTCTCTCGGTCCCTGTGACTCTCTCTCGGTCCCTGTGTCTCTCTCTCTCGGTCCCGATGTCTCTCTCGGTCCCTGTGTCTCTCTCTCGGTCCCTGTGTCTCTCTCTGGTTCCCAGTGTCTCACTCGGTCCCTGTGTCTCTCTCGGTCGCTGTGTCTCTCTCGGTCCCTGTGTCTCTCTCGGTCCCGATGTCTCTCTCGGTCCCTGTGTCTCTCTCTCGGTCCCTGTGTCTCTCTCTGGTTCCCAGTGTCTCACTCGGTCCCTGTGTCTCTCTCGGTCGCTGTGTCTCTCTCGGTCCCTGTGTCTCTCTCGGTCCCGATGTCTCTCTTGGTCCCTGTCTCTCTCTCTCTTGCTCTCTGCGTCTCTCTCGGTCCCTGTGTCTCGCTCTCGGACCCTGTGTCTCTCTCTCGGTCCCTGTGTCTCTCCCTTGCTCCCTGTGTCTCTCTCGGTCCCTGTGTCTCGCTCTCGGTCCCTTTGTCTTTCTCTCGGTCCCTGTGTCTCTCTCGGTCCCTGTCTCTCTCTCTCTTGCTCTCTGCGTCTCTCTCGGTCCCTGTGTCTCACTTTGTCCCTGTCTCTCTCTCGGTCACTGTGTCTCTCTCTCGGTCCCTGCGTCTCTCTCGGTCCCTGTGTCTCACTTTGTCCCTGTCTCTCTCTCGGTCACTGTGTCTCTCACTCGGTCCCTGTGTCTCTCTCGGTCGCTGTGTCTCACTCGGTCCCTGTGTCTCTCTCGGTCCCTGTGTCTCACTTTGTCCCTGTCTCTCTCTCGGTCACTGTGTCTCGCTCTCGGTCCCTGTGTCTCTCTCTCGGTCCCTGTGTCTCTCTCTCAGTCCCTGTGTCTCTCTCTCGGTCCCTGTCTCTCTCTCGGTCCCTGTGTCTCTTTTGGTCCCGGTGTCTCTCTCGGTCCCTGTCTGTTTATCTTACTCTCTGTGTTTCTCTCGGTCCCTGTCTCTCTCTCAGTCACTGTGTCTCTTTCTCGGTCCCTGTGTCTCTCTCTCGGTCCCTGTGTCTCTCCCTTGCTCCCTGTGTCTCTCTCGGTCCCTGTGTCTCGCTCTCGGTCCCTGTCTCTCTCTCGGTCCCTGTATCTCTCTGTCGGTCCCTGTGTCTCTCTCGGTCACTGTGTCTCACTCGGTCCCTGTGTCTCTCTCTGTCCCTGTGTCTCTCTCTCACACTCCTGTGTCTCTCTCGGTCCCGGTGTCTCTCTCGGTCCCTGTGTCTCTCTCTCGGTCCCTGTGTCTCTCTCGGTCCCTGTGTCTCTCTCGGTCCCTGTCTCTCTCTCAGTCCCTATGTCTCTCTCTCGGTCCCTGTCTCTCTCTCGGTCCCTGTGACTCTCTCGGTCCCGCTGTCTCTCTCGGTCCCTGTCTCTCTATCTTACTATCTGTGTCTCTCTCGGTCCCTGTCTCTCTCTCAGTCCCTGTGTCTCTCTCTCACCCCATGTCTCTCTCTGTCCCGGAGTCTCTCTCGGTCCCTGTCTCTCTCACGGTCCCTGTCACTCTCTCAGTCCCTGTGTCTCACTCGGTCCCTGTCTCCCTCTCGGTCCCTGTGCCTCTCTCTCAGACCCTGTGTCTCTCTCTTGGTCCCTGTGTCTCTCTCAGTCCCTGTGTCTCTCTCGGTCCCTGTGTCTCACTCTCGGTCCCTGTGTCTCTCTCTCCATCCCTGTGTCTCTCTCTCGGTCCCTGTGTCTCTCTCTCGGTCCCTGTGTCTCTCTCGGTCCCGATGTCTCTCTCGGTCCCTGTGTCTCTCTCTCGGTCCCTGTGTCTCTCTCTGGGTCCCTGTGTCTCACTCGGTCCCTGTCTCTCTCTGGGTCCCTGTGTCTCACTCGGTCACTATGTCTCTCTTGGTCCCTGTGTCTCTCTCTTGGTCACTGTGTCTCACTCGGTCCCTGTATTTCTCACTCGGTACCTGACTCTGTCTCGGTCCCTGTGTCTCTCTCGATCCCTGTGTCTCTCTCGGTCCCTGTCTCTCTCTCAGTCCCTGTGTCTCTCTCTCGGTCCCTGTGTCTCTCTCGGTCCTTGTGTCTTACTCGGTCCCTGTGACTCTCTCAGTCCCTGTCTCTCTCTCAGTCTCTGAGTCTCTCTCTCGGTCCCTGTCTCTTTCTCGGTCCCTGTCTCTCTCTCTCGGTCCCTGTGTCTCTCCCTTGCTCTCTGCGTCTCTCTCGGTCCCTGTGTCTCACTTTGTCCCTGTCTCTCTCTCGGTCACTGTCTCTCGCTCTCGGTCCCTGTGTCTCTCTCTCGGTCCCTATGTCTCTCTCTCGGTCCCTGTCTCTCTCTCGGTCCCTGTGTCTCTTTTGGTCCCGGTGTCTCTCTCGGTCCCTGTCTCTCTCTCAGTCCCTGTGTCTCTTTCTCGGTCCCTGTGTCTCTCTCTCGGTCCCTGTGTCTCTCCCTTGCTCCCTGTGTCTCTCTCGGTCCCTGTGTCTCGCTCTCGGTCCCTGTGTCTCACTCGGTCCCTGTGTCTCTCTCGGTCGCTGTGTCTCACTCGGTCCCTGTGTCTCTCTCTCACCCCTGTGTCTCTCTCGGTCCCGATGTCTCTCTCGGTCCCTGTGTCTCTCCGTCGGTCCCTGTGTCTCTCTCTCGGTCCCTGTCTCTCTCTCTCTCGGTCACGGTGTCTCTCTTGGTCCCTGTGTCTCTCTCTTGGTCCCTGTGTCTCACTCGGTCCCTGTATTTCTCACTCGGTACCTGTCTCTGTCTTGGTCCCTGTGTCTCGCTCAATCCCTGTGACTCTCTCGGTCCCTGTGACTCTCTCTCGGTCCCTGTGTCTCTCTCTCTCGGTCCCGATGTCTCTCTCGGTCCCTGTGTCTCTCTCTCGGTCCCTGTGTCTCTCTCTGGTTCCCAGTGTCTCACTCGGTCCCTGTGTCTCTCTCGGTCGCTGTGTCTCTCTCGGTCCCTGTGTCTCTGCCGGTCCCGATGTCTCTCTCGGTCCCTGTGTCTCTCTCACGGTCCCTGTGTCTCTCTCTGGTTCCCAGTGTCTCACTCGGTCCCTGTGTCTCTCTCGGTCGCTGTGTCTCTCTCGGTCCCTGTGTCTCTCTCGGTCCCGATGTCTCTCTTGGTCCCTGTCTCTCTCTCTCTTGCTCTCTGCGTCTCTCTCAGTCCCTGTGTCTCACTTTGTCCCTGTCTCTCTCTCGGTCACTGTGTCTCGCTCTCGGTCCCTGTGTCTCTCTCTCGGTCCCTGTGTCTCTCTCTCGGTCCCTGTGTCTCTCCCTTGCTCCCTGTGTCTCTCTCGGTCCCTGTGTCTCGCTCTCGGTCCCTTTGTCTTTCTCTCGGTCCCTGTGTCTCTCTCTCTCGGTCACTGTGTCTCACTCGGTCCCTGTGTCTCTCTCTGTCCCTGTGTCTCTCTCTCACACACCTGTGTCTCTCTCGGTCCCGGTGTCTCTCTCGGTCCCTGTGTCTCTCTCTCGGTCCCTGTGTCTCTCTCGATCCCTGTGTCTCTCTCGGTCCCTGTCTCTCTCTCAGTCCCTCTGTCTCTCTCTCGGTCCCTGTCTCTCTCTCGGTCCCTGTGACTGTATCGGTCCCGCTGTCTCTCTCGGTCCCTGTCTCTCTATCTTACTATCTGTGTCTCTCTCGGTCCCTGTCTCTCTCTCAGTCCCTGTGTCTCTCTCTCACCCCATGTCTCTCTCTGTCCCGGAGTCTCTCTCGGTCCCTGTCTCTCTCACGGTCCCTGTCACTCTCTCAGTCCCTGTGTCTCACTCGGTCCCTGTCTCCCTCTCGGTCCCTGTGCCTCTCTCTTAGACCCTGTGTCTCCCTCTTGGTCCCTGTGTCTCTCTCAGTCCCTGTGTCCCTCTCGGTCCCTGTGTCTCACTCTCGGTCCCTGTGTCTCTCTCTCCATCCCTGTGTCTCTCTCTCGGTCCCTGTGTCTCTCTCTCGCTCCCTGTGTCTCTCTCGGTCCCGATGTCTCTCTCGGTCCCTGTGTCTCTCTCTCGGTCCCTGTGTCTCTCTCTGGGTCCCTGTGTCTCACTCGGTCCCTGTCTCTCTCTGGGTCCCTGTGTCTCACTCGGTCCCTGTCTCTCTCTCGGTCCCTGTGTCTCTCTCGGTCACTATGTCTCTCTTGGTCCCTGTGTCTCTCTCTTGGTCACTGTGTCTCACTCGGTCCCTGTATTTCTCACTCGGTACCTGACTCTGTCTCGGTCCCTGTGTCTCTCTCGATCACTGTGTCTCTCTCGGTCCCTGTCTCTCTCAGTCCCTGTGTCTCTCTCTCGGTCCCTGTGTCTCTCTCGGTCCCTGTGTCTTACTCGGTCCCTGTGACTCTCTCAGTCCCTGTCTCTCTCTCAGAGTCTGAGTCTCTCTCTCGGTCCCTGTCTCTTTCTCGGTCCCTGTCTCTCTCTCTCTTGCTCTCTGCGTCTCTCTCGGTCCCTGTGTCTCACTTTGTCCCTGTCTATCTCTCGGTCACTGTGTCTCTCTCTCGGTCATTGTGTCTCTCTCTGGTTCCCAGTGTCTCACTCGGTCCCTGTGTCTCTCTCGGTCGCTGTGTCTCACTCGGTCCCTGTGTCTCACTCGGTCCCTGTGTCTCTCTCGGTCCCGATGTCTCTCTCGGTCCCTGTGTCTCACTCGGTCCCTGTCTCTCTCTGGGTCCCTGTGTCTCACTCGGTCCCTGTCTCTCTCTCGGTCCCTGTGTCTCTCTCGGTCACTATGTCTCTCTTGGTCCCTGTGTCTCTCTCTTGGTCACTGTGTCTCACTCGGTCCCTGTATTTCTCACTCGGTACCTGACTCTGTCTCGGTCCCTGTGTCTCTCTCGATCCCTGTGTCTCTCTCGGTCCCTGTCTCTCTCAGTCCCTGTGTCTCTCTCTCGGTCCCTGTGTCTCTCTCGGTCCCTGTGTCTTACTCGGTCCCTGTGACTCTCTCAGTCCCTGTCTCTCTCTCAGAGTCTGAGTCTCTCTCTCGGTCCCTGTCTCTTTCTCGGTCCCTGTCTCTCTCTCTCTTGCTCTCTGCGTCTCTCTCGGTCCCTGTGTCTCACTTTGTCCCTGTCTCTCTCTCGGTCACTGTGTCTCTCTCTCGGTCATTGTGTCTCTCTCTGGTTCCCAGTGTCTCACTCGGTCCCTGTGTCTCTCTCGGTCGCTGTGTCTCACTCGGTCCCTGTGTCTCACTCGGTCCCTGTGTCTCTCTCGGTCCCGATGTCTCTCTCGGTCCCTGTGTCTCACTTTGTCCCTGTCTCTCTCTCGGTCACTGTGTCTCGCTCTCGGTCCCTGTGTCTCTCTCTCGGTCCCTGTGTCTCTCTCTCAGTCCCTGTGTCTCTCTCTCGGTCCCTGTCTCTCTCTCGGTCCCTGTGTCTCTTTCTCGGTCCCTGTGTCTCTCTCTCGGTCTCTGTGTCTCTCCCTTGCTCCCTGTGTCTCTCTCAGTCCCTGTGTCTCGCTCTCGGTCCCTGTCTCTCTCTCGGTCCCTGTATCTCTCTGTCGGTCCCTATGTCTCTCTCGGTCACTGTGTCTCACTCGGTCCCTGTGTCTCTCTCTGTCCCTGTGTCTCTCTCTCACACCCCTGTGTCTCTCTCGGTCCCGGTGTCTCTCTCGGTCCCCTGTGTCTCTCTCTCGGTCCCTGTGTCTCTCTCGATCCCTGTGTCTCTCTCGGTCCCTGTCTCTCTCTCAGTCCCTATGTCTCTCTCTCGGTCCCTGTCTCTCTCTCGGTCCCTGTGACTCTCTCGGTCCCGCTGTCTCTCTCGGTCCCTGTCTCTCTATCTTACTATCTGTGTCTCTCTCGGTCCCTGTCTCTCTCTCAGTCCCTGTGTCCCTCTCTCACCCCATGTCTCTCTCTGTCCCGGAGTCACTCTCGGTCCCTGTCTCTCTCACGGTCCCTGTCACTCTATCTTACTATCTGTGTCTCTCTCTTGGTCCCTGTGTCTCTCTCAGTCCCTGTGTCTCTCTCGGTCCCTGTGTCTCACTCTCGGTCCCTGTGTCTCTCTCTCCATCCCTGTGTCTCTCTCTCGGTCCCTGTGTCTCTCTCTCGGTCCCTGTGTCTCTCTCGGTCCCGATGTCTCTCTCGGTCCCTGTGTCTCTCTCTCGGTCCCTGTGTCTCTCTCTGGGTCCCTGTGTCTCACTCGGTCCCTGTCTCTCTCTGGGTCCCTGTGTCTCACTCGGTCCCGGTCTCTCTCTCTTTCCCTGTGTCTCTCTCGGTCACTATGTCTCTCTTGGTCCCTGTGTCTCTCTCTTGGTCACTGTGTCTCACTCGGTCCCTGTATTTCTCACTCGGTACCTGACACTGTCTCGGTCCCTGTGTCTCTCTCGATCCCTGTGTCTCTCTCTCAGTCCCTGTGTCTCTCTCTCGGTCCCTGTGTCTCTCTCGGTCCCTGTGTCTTACTCGGTCCCTGTGACTCTCTCAGTCCCTGTCTCTCTCTCAGTCTCTGAGTCTCTCTCTCGGTCCCTGTCTCTCTCTCGGTCCCTGCGTCTTACTCGGTCCCTGTGACTCTCTCAGTCCCTGTCTCTTTCTCGGTCCCTGTCTCTCTCTCTCGGTCCCTGTGTCTCTCCCTTGCTCTCTGCGTCTCTCTCGGTCCCTGTGTCTCACTTTGTCCCTGTCTCTCTCTCGGTCCCTATGTCTCTCTCTCGGTCCCTGTCTCTCTCTCGGTCCCTGTGTCTCTTTTGGTCCCGGTGTCTCTCTCGGTCCCTGTCTCTCTCTCAGTCCCTGTGTCTCTTTTCTCGGTCCCTGTGTCTCTCTCTCGGTCCCTGTGTCTCTCCCTTGCTCCCTGTGTCTCTCTCGGTCCCTGTGTCTCGCTCTCGGTCCCTGTGTCTTTCTCTCGGTCCCTGTCTCTCTTGGTCCCTGTGTCTCTCTCTCGGTCCCTGTCTCTCTCTCGGTCCCTGTATCTCTCTGTCGGTCCCTGTGTCTCTCTCGGTCACTGTGTCTCACTCAGTCCCTGTGTCTCTCTCTGTCCCTGTGTCTCTCTCCCACACCCCTGTGTCTCTCTCGGTCCTGGTGACTCTCTCGGTCCCTGTGTCTCTCTCTCGGTCCCTGTGTCTCTCTCGATCCCTGTGTCTCTCTCGGTCCCTGTCTCTCTCTCAGTCCCTGTGTCTCTCTCTCGGTCCCTGTATCTCTCTCGGTCCCTGTGACTCGCTCAATCCCTGTGTCTCTCTCTCGGTTCCTGTGTATCTCTCTCGGTCCCTGTGTCTCTCTCTCGGTCCCTGTGTCTCCCTCGGTCCCTGTGTCTCTCTCTCGGTCTCTGTGTCTCTCTCTCACCCCTGTGTCTCTCTCTGTCCCGGTGTCTCTCTCGGTCCGTCTCTCTCACGGTCCCTGTCACTTTCTCAGTCCCTGTGTCTCACTCGGTCCCTGTCTCCCTCTCGGTCCCTGTGCCTCTCTCTAAGATTCTGTGTCTCTCTCTCGGTCCCTGTCTCTTTCTCGGTCCCTGTCTCTCTCTCTCTTGCTCTCTGCATCTCTCTCGGTCCCTGTGTCTCACTTTGTCCCTGTCTATCTCTCGGTCACTGTGTCTCTCTCGGTCCCGATGTCTCTCTCGGTCCCTGTGTCTCTCTCTCGGTCTCTGTGTCTCTCCCTTGCTCCCTGTGTCTCTCTCAGTCCCTGTGTCTCGCTCTCGGTCCCTGTCTCTCTCTCGGTCCCTGTATCTCTCTGTCGGTCCCTATGTCTCTCTCGGTCACTGTGTCTCACTCGGTCCCTGTGTCTCTCTCTGTCCCTGTGTCTCTCTCTCACACCCCTGTGTCTCTCTCGGTCCCGGTGTCTCTCTCGGTCCCTGTGTCTCTCTCTCGGTCCCTGTGTCTCTCTCGATCCCTGTGTCTCTCTCGGTCCCTGTCTCTCTCTCAGTCCCTATGTCTCTCTCTCGGTCCCTGTCTCTCTCTCGGTCCCTGTGACTCTCTCGGTCCCGCTGTCTCTCTCGGTCCCTGTCTCTCTATCTTACTATCTGTGTCTCTCTCGGTCCCTGTCTCTCTCTCAGTCCCTGTGTCCCTCTCTCACCCCATGTCTCTCTCTGTCCCGGAGTCACTCTCGGTCCCTGTCTCTCTCACGGTCCCTGTCACTCTATCTTACTATCTGTGTCTCTCTCTTGGTCCCTGTGTCTCTCTCAGTCCCTGTGTCTCTCTCGGTCCCTGTGTCTCACTCTCGGTCCCTGTGTCTCTCTCTCCATCCCTGTGTCTCTCTCTCGGTCCCTGTGTCTCTCTCTCGGTCCCTGTGTCTCTCTCGGTCCCGATGTCTCTCTCGGTCCCTGTGTCTCTCTCTCGGTCCCTGTGTCTCTCTCTGGGTCCCTGTGTCTCACTCGGTCCCTGTCTCTCTCTGGGTCCCTGTGTCTCACTCGGTCCCGGTCTCTCTCCTCTTTCCCTGTGTCTCTCTCGGTCACTATGTCTCTCTTGGTCCCTGTGTCTCTCTCTTGGTCACTGTGTCTCACTCGGTCCCTGTATTTCTCACTCGGTACCTGACACTGTCTCGGTCCCTGTGTCTCTCTCGATCCCTGTGTCTCTCTCTCAGTCCCTGTGTCTCTCTCTCGGTCCCTGTGTCTCTCTCGGTCCCTGTGTCTTACTCGGTCCCTGTGACTCTCTCAGTCCCTGTCTCTCTCTCAGTCTCTGAGTCTCTCTCTCGGTCCCTGTCTCTCTCTCGGTCCCTGCGTCTTACTCGGTCCCTGTGACTCTCTCAGTCCCTGTCTCTTTCTCGGTCCCTGTCTCTCTCTCTCGGTCCCTGTGTCTCTCCCTTGCTCTCTGCGTCTCTCTCGGTCCCTGTGTCTCACTTTGTCCCTGTCTCTCTCTCGGTCCCTATGTCTCTCTCTCGGTCCCTGTCTCTCTCTCGGTCCCTGTGTCTCTTTTGGTACCGGTGTCTCTCTCGGTCCCTGTCTCTCTCTCAGTCCCTGTGTCTCTTTCTCGGTCCCTGTGTCTCTCTCTCGGTCCCTGTGTCTCTCCCTTGCTCCCTGTGTCTCTCTCGGTCCCTGTGTCTCGCTCTCGGTCCCTGTGTCTTTCTCTCGGTCCCTGTCTCTCTTGGTCCCTGTGTCTCTCTCTCGGTCCCTGTCTCTCTCTCGGTCCCTGTATCTCTCTGTCGGTCCCTGTGTCTCTCTCGGTCACTGTGTCTCACTCAGTCCCTGTGTCTCTCTCTGTCCCTGTGTCTCTCTCCCACACCCCTGTGTCTCTCTCGGTCCTGGTGACTCTCTCGGTCCCTGTGTCTCTCTCTCGGTCCCTGTGTCTCTCTCGATCCCTGTGTCTCTCTCGGTCCCTGTCTCTCTCTCAGTCCCTGTGTCTCTCTCTCGGTCCCTGTATCTCTCTCGGTCCCTGTGACTCGCTCAATCCCTGTGTCTCTCTCTCGGTTCCTGTGTATCTCTCTCGGTCCCTGTGTCTCTCTCTCGGTCCCTGTGTCTCCCTCGGTCCCTGTGTCTCTCTCTCGGTCTCTGTGTCTCTCTCTCACCCCTGTGTCTCTCTCTGTCCCGGTGTCTCTCTCGGTCCGTCTCTCTCACGGTCCCTGTCACTCTCTCAGTCCCTGTGTCTCACTCGGTCCCTCTCTCCCTCTCGGTCCCTGTGCCTCTCTCTCAGACCCTGTGTCTCTCTCTTGGTCCCTGTGTCTCTCTCAGTCCCTGTGTCTCTCTCGGTCCCTGTGTCTCACTCTCGGTCCCTGTGTCTCTCTCTCCATCCCTGTGTCTCTCTCTCGGTCCCTGTGTCTCTCTCTCGGTCCCTGTGTCTCTCTCGGTCCCGATGTCTCTCTCGGTCCCTGTGTCTCTCTCTCGGTCCCTGTGTCTCTCTCTGGGTCCCTGTGTCTCACTCGGTCCCTGTCTCTCTCTGGGTCCCTGTGTCTCACTCGGTCCCTGTCTCTCTCTCTTTCCCTGTGTCTCTCTCGGTCACTATGTCTCTCTTGGTCCCTGTGTCTCTCTCTTGGTCACTGTGTCTCACTCGGTCCCTGTATTTCTCACTCGGTACCTGACTCTGTCTCGGTCCCTGTGTCTCTCTCGATCCCTGTGTCTCTCTCGGTCCCTGTCTCTCTCTCAGTCCTGTGTCTCTCTCTCGATCCCTGTGTCTCTCTCGGTCCCTGTCTCTTTCTCGGTCCCTGTCTCTCTCTCTCGGTCCCTGTGTCTCTCCCTTGCTCTCTGCGTGTCTCTCGGTCCCTGTGTCTCACTTTGTCCCTGTCTCTCTCTCGGTCACTGTGTCTCGCTCTCGGTCCCTGTGTCTCTCTCTCGGTCCCTATGTCTCTCTCTCGGTCCCTGTCTCTCTCTCGGTCCCTGTGTCTCTTTTGGTCCCGGTGTCTCTCTCGGTCCTGTCTCTCTCTCAGTCCCTGTGTCTCTTTCTCGGTCCCTGTGTCTCTCTCTCGGTCCCTGTGTCTCTCCCTTGCTCCCTGTGTCTCTCTCGGTCCCTGTGTCTCGCTCTCGGTCCCTGTGTCTCACTCGGTCCCTGTGTCTCTCTCGGTCGCTGTGTCTCACTCGGTCCTGTGTCTCTCTCGGTCCCTGTGTCTCTCTCTCACCCCTGTGTCTCTCTCGGACCGATGTCTCTCTCGGTCCCTGTGTCTCTCTCTCTGTCTCTGTGTCTCTCTCTTGGTCACTGTGTCTCTCCGTCGGTCCCTGTGTCTCTCTCTCGGTCCCTGTCTCTCTTTCTCTCGGTCACGGTGTCTCTCTTGGTCCCTGTGACTCTCTCTCGGTCCCTGTGTCTCTCTCTCTCGTTCCCTGTGTCTCTCTCGGTCGCTGTGTCTCTCTCGGTCCCTGTGTCTCTGCCGGTCCCGATGTCTCTCTCGGTCCCTGTGTCTCTCTCTCGGTCCCTGTGTCTCTTCTGGTTCCCAGTGTCTCACTCGGTCCCTGTGTCTCTCTCGGTCGCTGTGTCTCTCTCGGTCCCTGTGTCTCTCTCGGTCCCGATGTCTCTCTTGGTCCCTGTCTCTCTCTCTCTTGCTCTCTGCGTCTCTCTCGGTCCCTGTGTCTCACTTTGTCCCTGTCTCTCTCTCGGTCACTGTGTCTCGCTCTCGGTCCCTGTGTCTCTCTCTCGGTCCCTGTGTCTCTCTCTCGGTCCCTGTGTCTCTCCCTTGCTCCCTGTGTCTCTCTCGGTCCCTGTGTCTCGCTCTCGGTCCCTTTGTCTTTCTCTCGGTCCCTGTGTCTCTCTCCCTCGGTCACTGTGTCTCACTCGGTCCCTGTGTCTCTCTCTGTCCCTGTGTCTCTCTCTCACACCCCTCTGTCTCTCTCGGTCCCGGTGTCTCTCTCGGTCCCTGTGTGTCTCTCTCGGTCCCTGTGTCTCTCTCGATCCCTGTGTCTCTCTCGGTCCTGTCTCTCTCTCAGTCCCTCTGTCTCTCTCTCGGTCCCTGTCTCTCTCTCGGTCCCTGTGACTGTATCGGTCCCGCTGTCTCTCTCGGTCCCTGTCTCTCTATCTTACTATCTGTGTCTCTCTCGGTCCCTGTCTCTCTCACGGTCCCTGTCACTCTCTCAGTCCCTGTGTCTCACTCGGTCCCTGTCTCCCTCTCGGTCCCTGTGCCTCTCTCTTAGACCCTGTGTCTCTCTCTTGGTCCCTGTGTCTCTCTCAGTCCCTGTGTCCCTCTCGGTCCTGTGTCTCACTCTCGGTCCCTGTGACTCTCTCTCCATCCCTGTGTCTCTCTCTCGGTCCCTGTGTCTCTCTCGGTCCCGATGTCTCTCTCGGTCCCTGTGTCTCTCTCTCGGTCCCTGTGTCTCTCTCTCGGTCCCTGTGTCTCACTCGGTCCCTGTCTCTCTCTGGTCCCTGTGTCTCACTCGGTCCCTGTCTCTCTCTCGGTCCCTGTGTCTCTCTCGGTCACTATGTCTCTCTTGGTCCCTGTGGTCTCTCTCTTGTCACTGTGTCTCACTCGGATCCCTGTATTTCTCACTCGGTAACCTGACTCTGTCTCGGTCCCTGTGTCTCTCTCGATCCCTGTGTCTCTCTCGGTCCCTGTCTCTCTCAGTCCCTGTGTCTCTCTCTCGGTCCCTGTGTCTCTCTCGGTCCTGTGTCTTACTCGGTCCCTGTGACTCTCTCAGTCCCTGTCTCTCTCTCAGAGTCTGAGTCTCTCTCTCGGTCCCTGTCTCTTTCTCGGTCCCTGTCTCTCTCTCCTCTTGCTCTCTGCGTCTCTCCTCGGTCCCTGTGTCTCACTTTGTCCCTGTCTCTCTCTCGGTCACTGTGTCTCTCTCTCGGTCCCTGTGTCTCTCTCTGGTTCCCAGTGTCTCACTCGGTCCCTGTGTCTCTCTCGGTCGCTGTGTCTCACTCGGTCCCTGTGTCTCACTCGGTCCCTGTGTCTCTCTCGGTCCCTGTGTCTCTCTCTCACCCTGTGTCTCTCTCGGTCCCGATGTCTCTCTCGGTCCCTGTGTCTCTCTCGGTCACTGTGTCTCGCTCTCGGTCCCTGTGTCTCTCTCGCGGTCCCTGTGTCTCTCTCTCAGTCCCTGTGTCTCTCTCTCGGTCCCTGTCTCTCTCTCGGTCCCTGTGTCTCTTTCTCGTCCCTGTGTCTCTCTCTCGGTCCCTGTGTCTCTCCCTTGCTCCCTGTGTCTCTCTCGGTCCCTGTGTCTCGCTCTCGGTCCCTGTCTCTCTCTCGGTCCCTGTATCTCTCTGTCGGTCCCTATGTCTCTCTCGGTCACTGTGTCTCACTCGGTCCCTGTGTCTCTCTCTGTCCCTGTGTCTCTCTCTCACACCCTGTGTCTCTCTCGGTCCCGGTGTCTCCTCTCGGTCCCTGTGTCTCTCTCGGTCCTGTGTCTCTCTCGATCCCCTGTGTCTCTCTCGGTCCCTGTCTCTCTCTCAGTCCCTATGTCTCTCTCTCGGTCCCTGTCTCTCTCTCGGTCCCTGTGACTCTCTCGGTCCCGCTGTCTCTCTCGGTCCCTGTCTACACAGTGAGCACGTGATGTGTCTCTCTCGGTCCCTGTCTCTCTCTCAGTCCCTGTGTCCCTCTCTCACCCCATGTCTCTCTCTGTCCCGGAGTCTCTCTCGGTCCCTGTCTCTCTCACGGTCCCTTTCAATCTCTCAGTCCCTGTCTCTCACTCGGTCCCTGTGTCTCTATCTCGGTCCCTGTGTCTTTCTCAGTCCCTGTATCTCTCTCGGTACCTGTGACTCTCTCTCGGAACCTGTGTCTCTCTCTCGGTCCATGTGTCTCCCTCGTTCCTTGTGTCTCTGTCTCGGTGCCTGTGTCTATCTCGGTCCCTGTGTCTCTGTCTCGGTGCCTGTATCTCTGTCTCGGTCCCTGTATCTCTCTCGGTCCCTGTCTCTCTCTCGGTCCCTGTCACTATCTCAGTCCCTGTGTCTCACCCGGTCCCTGTGTCTCTCTCTCTCGTTCCCTCTGCCTCTCTATCGGTCCCTGTGTCTCTCTCTCGGTCCCTGTGTCTCTCTCTCGGTCACTGTGTCTCTCTCTCTGTACCTGTCTCTCTCTCTCGGTCCCTGTCTCTCTCTCTCGGTCACTGTGTTTCTCTCGGTCCCTGTGACTTGCTCAGTCCCTATGTCTCTCACTCGGTCCCTGTGTCTCTCTCTCGGTCCCTGTGTCTTTCTCAGTCCCTGTATCTCTCTCGGTCCCTGTGACTCTCTCTCGGAACCTGTGTCTCTCTCTCGGTCCATGTGTCTCCCTCGTTCCCTGTGTCTCTATCTCGGTGCCTGTGTCTATCTCGGTCCCTGTGTCTCTGTCTCGGTGCCTGTATCTCTCTCTCGGTCCCTGTGTCTCTCTCGGTCCCTGTCTCTCTCTCGGTCCCTGTCACTATCTCAGTCCCTGTGTCTCACTCGGTCCCTGTGTCTCTCTCTCTCGGTCCCTCTGCCTCTCTATCGGTCCCTGTGTCTCTCTCTCGGTCCCTGTGTCTCTCTCTCGGTCACTGTGTCTCTCTCTCTGTACCTGTGTCTCTCTCTCGGTCCCTGTGTCTCTCTCAGTCCCTATGTCTCTCTCGGTACCTGTGTCTCTCTCTCGGTCCCTGTGTCTCTCTCGGTCCCTTTGACTCTCTCTCTCTCGGTCCCTGTGTCTCTCTCTCAGTCCCTGTCTCTCTCTCGGACCCTGTGTCTCTCTCGGTCCCTGTGTCTCTCTCGGTCCCTGTGTCTCTCTCGGTCCCAGTGTCGCTCTCAGTCCCTCTGTCTCTCTCTCTCGGACCCTGTCTCTCTCTCGGTCCCTGTCACTCTCTCAGTCCCTGTGTCTCACTCGGTCCCTGTCTCCCTCTCGGTCCCTGTGGCTCTCTCTAAGACCCTGTGTCTCTCTCTCGGTCCCTGTGTCTCTCTCCCCGCCCTTGTGTCTCTCTCAGTCCCTGTGTCTCTCTCGGTCCCTGTGTCTCACTCTCGGTCCCTGTGTCTCTCTCGGTCACTGTGTCTCTCTCTCGGTCCCTGTGTCTCTCTCAGTCCGTGTCTCTCTCGGTCCCTGTGTCTCTCTCTCGGTCCCTATGTCTCTCTCGGTCACTGTGTCTCTCTCTCGGTCCCTGTGTCTCTCTCGGTCCCTGTCTCTCTCTCGGTCCCTGTCTCTCTCTCGGTCCCTGTCTCTCTCTCGGTCCCGGTGTCTCTCTCGGTCCCTGTATCTCTCTCTCGGTGGCTGTGTCTCTCTCGGTCACTGTGCCTCTCTCAGTCCCTTTGTCTCACTCGGTCCCTGTCTCTCTCTCGGTCCCTGTGCCACTCTCTAAGACCCTGTGTCTCTCTGTTGTCCCTGAGTCTCTCTCTCAGTTCCTGTGTCTCACTCGGTCCCTGTCTCTCTCTCTGTCCCGGTGTCTCTCACTCGGTCCCCGTGTCTCTCTCTCGGTCCCTGTGTCTCTCTTGGTCCCTGTGTCTCTCTCTCGGTCTGTGTCTCTCTCTCGGTGCCTATGTCTCTCGCTCGGACCCTGTGTCTCTCTCAGTCCCTGTGTCCCCCTTGGTACCTGTGTTTCTCTCTCGGTCCCTGTGTGTCTCTCAGTCCCTGTGACTCTCTCTCGGTCCCTGTGTCTCTCTTGGTCCCTGTGACTCTCTCGGTCCCTGTGTCTCTCTCGGTACCTGTGTCTCTCTCTCGGTCCCTGTGTCTCTCTCTCGGTCCCTGTCACTCGCTCAATCCCTGTGTCTCTCTCTCGGTCCCTGTGTCTCTCTCTCGGTCCCTGTGTCTCTCTCTCGGTCCCTGTGTCTCCCTCGGTCCCAGTGACTCGCTCAATCCCTGTGTCTCTCTCTCGGTCCCTGTGTCTCACTCGGTCCCTGTGTCTCTCTCTCGGTCCCTGTGTCTCTCTCAGTCCCTGTGTCTCACTCGGTCCCTGTGATTCTCTTGGTCCTTGTGTCTCTCTCTCGGTCCCTGTGTCTCTCTCTCCCAGTCCCTGAGTCTCTCTCGGTCACTGTTTCTCTCTCGGTCCCTTTGTCTCTCTCTCGGTCCCTGTGTCTCTCTCTCGGTCCCTGTGTCTCTCTCGGTCCCTGTGTCTCACTCGGTCCCTGTGTCTCTCTCCCTCGGTCCCTGTGTCTCTCTCGGTCCTGGTGTCGCTCTTGGTCCCTGTGTCTCTCTCTCAGTCCCTGTGTCTCGCTCTCAGTCCCTGTGTCTCTCTCTCTCGGTGCCTGTGTCTCTCTCTCGGTCTCTCTGACTCTCTCAATCCCTGTGTCTCTCTCGGTCACTGTCTCTCTCTCGGCCCCTGTGTCTCTCTCGGTCCCTGTCTCTCTCTCGGTCCCTGTTTCTCTCTCCCTCGGTCCCTGTATCTCACTTGGTCCGTGTGTCTCTCTCTCTCGGTCCCTGTGTCACTATCGGTCCCTGTGTCTCCCTCGCACCCCTGTGTCTCACTCGGTCCCTGTGTCTCACTCGGTCCCTGTGTCACTCTCTCGGTCCCTGTCTCTCTCTCTCGGTCCCTGTCTCTCTCCCTCACTGTGTTTCTCTCGGTCCTTGTGTCTCTCTCTCGGTCCCTGTGTCTCCCTCGGTCCGTGTGTCTCACTCGTTCCCTGTGTCTCTCTCGGTCCCTGTATCTCTCTCTCACCCCTGTGTCTCTCTCGGTCCTGGTGTCTCTCTCTCAGTCCCTGTGTCTCTCTCTCGTTGCCTGTGTCTCTCTCTCTCAGTCCCTGTGTCTCTCTCTCAGTCCCTGTGTCTCTCTCTCGGTCCCTGTGTCTCTCTCTCGGTCCCTGTGTCTCTCTCTCAGTCCCTGTGTCTCACTCGGTCCCTGTGTCGCACTCTGGGTCCCTGTGTCTCTCTCTCGGTCCCTGTGACTCTCTCAGTCCTGGTGTCGCTCTTGGTCCCTGTGTCTCTCTCTCAGTCCCTGTGTCTCGCTCTCAGTCCCTGTGTCTCTCTCTCTCGGTGCCTGTGTCTCTCTCTCGGTCTCTCTGACTCTCTCAATCCCTGTGTCTCTCTCGGTCACTGTCTCTCTCTCGGCCCCTGTGTCTCTCTCGGTCCCTGTCTCTCTCTCGGTCCCTGTTTCTCTCTCCCTCGGTCCCTTTATCTCACTTGGTCCGTGTGTGTCTCTCTCTCGGTCCCTGTGTCACTATCGGTCCCTGTGTCTCCCTCGCACCCCTGTGTCTCACTCGGTCCCTGTGTTTCTCTCGTTCCCTGTGTCTCTCTCTCGGTCCCTGTCTCTCTCTCTCGGTCCCTGTCTCTCTCCCTCACTGTGTTTCTCTCGGTCCTTGTGTCTCTCTCTCGGTCGCTGTGTCTCTCTCTCCCTCCGTCCCTGTGTCTCTCTCGGTCACTGTCTCTCTAGGTCCCTGTGTCTCTCTCTCGGTCCCTGTGTCTCTCTCAGTCCCTGTGTCTCACTCGGTCCCTGTGTCTCACTCGGTCCCTGTGTCACTCTCTCGGTCCCTGTCTCTCTCTCTCTCGGTCCCTGTCTCTCTCCCTCACTGTGTTTCTCTCGGTCCTTGTGTCTCTCTCTCTGTCGCTGTGTCTCTCTCTCCCTCAGTCCCTGTGTCTCTCTCGGTCACTGTCTCTCTCGGTCCCTGTGTCTCTCTCAGTCCCTGTGTCTCACTCGGTGCCTGTGTCTCTCTCTCGGTCCCTGTGTCTCTCTCGGTCTCTGTGTCTCACTCGTTCACTGTGTCTCTCTCGGTCCCTGTCTCTCTCCCGGTCCCTGTGTCTCTCTCTCAGTCCCTGTGTCTCTCTCTCGGTCCTTGTGTCTCTCTCTCGGACCCTGTGTATCCCTCGGTCCGTGTGTCTCACTCGTTCCCTGTGTCTCTCTCGGTCCCTGTATCTCTCTCTCACCCCTGTGTCTCTCTCGGTCCTGGTGTCTCTCTTGGTCCCTGTGTCTCTCTCTCTCAGTCCCTGTGTCTCTCTCTCAGTCCCTGTGTCTCTCTCTCAGTCCCTGTGTCTCACTCGGTCCCTGTGTCTCTCTCTCCCTCAGTCCCTGTGTCTCTCTCGGTGCCTGTGTCTCTCTCGGTCCCTGTGTCTCTCTCGGTCCCTGTGTCTCTCTCAGTCCCTGTGTCTCACTCGGTGCCTGTGTCTCTCTCGGTCCTTGTGTCTCTCTCTCGGTCCCTGTGTCTCTCTCTCCCAGTCCCTGTGTCTCTCTCGGTCACTGTCTCTCTCTCGGTCTCTGTGTCTCACTCGGTCACTGTGTCTCTCTCGGTCCCTGTATCTCTCTCTCGGTCCCTGTGTCTCTATCGGTCCTGGTGTCTCTCTTGGTCCCTGTGTCTCTCTCTCAGTCCCTGTGTCTCTCTCTCAGTCCCTGTGTCTCTCTCTCTCTCAGTCCCTGTGTCTCTCTCTCAGTCCCTGTGTCTCTCTCTCGTTGCCTGTGTCTCTCTCTCTCAGTCCCTGTGTCTCTCTCTCAGTCCCTGTGTCTCTCTCTCAGTTCCTGTGTCTCTCTCTCGGTCCCTGTCTCTCTCTCGGTCCCTGTTTCTCTCTCTCGGTCTCTGTGTCTCTCTCTCGGTCCCTGTGTCTGCTATGTCCCTCTGTCTCCCTCTCGGTCCCTGTGTCTCTCTCGGTCCCTGTGACTCGCTCAGTCCCTCTGTCTCTCTCGGTCCCTGTGTCTCTCTCTCGGTCCCTGTGTCTCTCTCTCTCGGTCCCTGTGCCTCTCACTCAGTACCTGTGTCTCTCTTGTTCCCTGTGTCTCTCTCACGGTCCCTGTGTCTCTCTCGCGGTCTCTGTGTCTCTCTCTCGGTCCCTGTGTCTGTTCGGTCCCTGTGTCTCCCTCTCGGTCCCTGTGTCTTTCTCGGTCCTTGTGTCTCTCTCTCGGTCGCTGTCTCTCTCTCTCTCTCAGTCCCTGTGTCTCTCTCGGTCACTGTCTCTCTCAGTCCCTGTATCTCACTCGGTCCCTGTAATTCTCTTGGTCCTTGTGTCTCTCTCTCGGTCCCTGTGTCTCTCTCTCCCAGTCCCTGTGTCTCTCTCGGTCACTGTTTCTCTCTCGGTCCCTGTGTCTCTCTCGGTCTCTGTGTCTCACTCGGTCCCTGTGTCTCTCTCGGTCCCTTTGTCTCTCTCTCGGTCCCTGTGTCTCTCTCTCGGTCCCTGTGTCTCTCTCGGTCCCTGTGACTCGCTCAGTCCCTGTGTCTCTCACTCGGTCCCTGTGTCTCTCTCGGTCCCTGTGACTCGCTCAGTCCCTGTGTCTCTCTCTCGGTCCCAGTGTCTCTCTCGGACGCTGTGTCTCACACGGTCCCTGTGTCTCGCTCGGTCCCTGTGTCTCCTTCGCACCCCTGTGTCTCACTCGGTCCCTGTGTCTCTCTCGGTCCTTGTGTCTCTCTCTCTCGGTCCCTGTGTCTCTCTCTCTCAGTCCCTGTGTCTCTCCCTCGGTCCCTGTGTCTCTCTCGGTCCCTGTGCCTCACTCGGTCCCTGTGTCTCTCTCGGTCCCTGTCTCTCTCACTCGGTCCCTGTCTCTCTCTCGGTCCCTGTGTCTCACTCGGTCCCTGTGTCTCTCTTTGTCCCTGTGTCTCTCTCAGTCCCTGTGTCTCTCTCTCGGTCCCTGTGTCTCTCTCTCTCGGTCCCTGTGTCTCTCTCCCTCGGTCCCTGTGTCTCACTCGGTCCCTGTGTCTCTCTCTCTCGGTCCCTGTGTCACTATCGGTCCCTGTGTCTCCCTCTCGGTCCCTGTGTCTCTCTCGGTCCCTGTCTCTCTCTCTCGGTCCCTGTGCTCCTCTCGGTCCCTGTGTCTCTCTCTTGCTCTCTGTGTCTTTCTCGGTCCCTGTGTCTCTCCCGGTCCCTGTGTCACTCTCTCGGTCCCTGTCTCTCTCTCTCGGTCACTGTGTTTCTCTCGGTCCCTGTGACTTGCTCTGTCCCTGTGTCTCTCTCTCAGTCCCTGTGTCTCACTCGGTCCCTGTGTCGCACTCTGGGTCCCTGTGTCTCTCTCTCGGTCGCTGTGACTCTCTCAGTCCTGGTGTCGCTCTTGGTCCCTGTGTCTCTCTCTCAGTCCCTGTGTCTCGCTCTCAGTCCCTGTGTCTCTCTCTCTCGGTGCCTGTGTCTCTCTCTCGGTCTCTCTGACTCTCTCAATCCCTGTGTCTCTCTCGGTCACTGTCTCTCTCTCGGCCCCTGTGTCTCTCTCGGTCCCTGTCTCTCTCTCGGTCCCTGTTTCTCTCTCCCTCGGTCCCTTTATCTCACTTGGTCCGTGTGTCTCTCTCTCTCGGTCCCTGTGTCACTATCGGTCCCTGTGTCTCCCTCGCACCCCTGTGTCTCACTCGGTCCCTGTGTTTCTCTCGTTCCCTGTGTCTCTCTCTCGGTCCCTGTCTCTCTCTCTCGGTCCCTGTCTCTCTCCCTCACTGTGTTTCTCTCGGTCCTTGTGTCTCTCTCTCGGTCGCTGTGTCTCTCTCTCCCTCCGTCCCTGTGTCTCTCTCGGTCACTGTCTCTCTCGGTCCCTGTGTCTCTCTCTCGGTCCCTGTGTCTCTCTCAGTCCCTGTGTCTCACTCGGTCCCTGTGTCTCACTCGGTCCCTGTGTCACTCTCTCGGTCCCAGTCTCTCTCTCTCGGTCCCTGTCTCTCTCCCTCACTGTGTTTCTCTCGGTCCTTGTGTCTCTCTCTCGGTCGCTGTGTCTCTCTCTCCCTCAGTCCCTGTGTCTCTCTCGGTCACTGTCTCTCTCGGTCCCTGTGTCTCTCTCAGTCCCTGTGTCTCACTCGGTGCCTGTGTCTCTCTCGGTCCTTGTGTCTCTCTCTCGGTCCCTGTGTCTCTCTCGGTCTCTGTGTCTCACTCGTTCACTGTGTCTCTCTCGGTCCCTGTCTCTCTCCCGGTCCCTGTGTCTCTCTCTCAGTCCCTGTGTCTCTCTCTCGGTCCTTGTGTCTCTCTCTCGGACCCTGTGTATCCCTCGGTCCGTGTATCTCACTCGTTCCCTGTGTCTCTCTCGGTCCCTGTATCTCTCTCTCACCCCTGTGTCTCTCTCGGTCCTGGTGTCTCTCTTGGTCCCTGTGTCTCTCTCTCTCAGTCCCTGTGTCTCTCTCTCAGTCCCTGTGTCTCTCTCTCAGTCCCTGTGTCTCACTCGGTCCCTGTGTCTCTCTCTCCCTCAGTCCCTGTGTCTCTCTCGGTGCCTGTGTCTCTCTCGGTCCCTGTGTCTCTCTCGGTCCCTGTGTCTCTCTCAGTCCCTGTGTCTCACTCGGTGCCTGTGTCTCTCTCGGTCCTTGTGTCTCTCTCTCGGTCCCTGTGTCTCTCTCTCCCAGTCCCTGTGTCTCTCTCGGTCACTGTCTCTCTCTCGGTCTCTGTGTCTCACTCGGTCACTGTGTCTCTCTCGGTCCCTGTATCTCTCTCTCGGTCCCTGTGTCTCTATCGGTCCTGGTGTCTCTCTTGGTCCCTGTGTCTCTCTCTCAGTCCCTGTGTCTCTCTCTCAGTCCCTGTGTCTCTCTCTCTCTCAGTCCCTGTGTCTCTCTCTCAGTCCCTGTGTCTCTCTCTCGCTGCCTGTGTCTCTCTCTCTCAGTCCCTGTGTCTCTCTCTCAGTCCCTGTGTCTCTCTCTCAGTTCCTGTGTCTCTCTCTCGGTCCCTGTCTCTCTCTCGGTCCCTGTTTCTCTCTCTCGGTCTCTGTGTCTCTCTCTCGGTCCCTGTGTCTGCTATGTCCCTCTGTCTCCCTCTCGGTCCCTGTGTCTCTCTCGGTCCCTGTGACTCGCTCAGTCCCTCTGTCTCTCTCGGTCCCTGTGTCTCTCTCTCGGTCCCTGTGTCTCTCTCTCTCGGTCCCTGTGTCTCTCACTCAGTACCTGTGTCTCTCTTGTTCCCTGTGTCTCTCTCACGGTCCCTGTGTCTCTCTCGCGGTCTCTGTGTCTCTCTCTCGTTCCCTGTGTCTGTTCGGTCCCTGTGTCTCCCTCTCGGTCCCTGTGTCTTTCTCGGTCCTTGTGTCTCTCTCTCGGTCGCTGTCTCTCTCTCTCTCTCAGTCCCTGTGTCTCTCTCGGTCACTGTCTCTCTCAGTCCCTGTATCTCACTCGGTCCCTGTAATTCTCTTGGTCCTTGTGTCTCTCTCTCGGTCCCTGTGTCTCTCTCTCCCAGTCCCTGTGTCTCTCTCGGTCACTGTTTCTCTCTCGGTCCCTGTGTCTCTCTCGGTCTCTGTGTCTCACTCGGTCCCAGTGTCTCTCTCGGTCCCTTTGTCTCTCTCTCGGTCCCTGTGTCTCTCTCTCGGTCCCTGTGTCTCTCTCGGTCCCTGTGACTCGCTCAGTCCCTGTGTCTCTCACTCGGTCCCTGTGTCTCTCTCGGTCCCTGTGACTCGCTCAGTCCCTGTGTCTCTCTCTCGGTCCCAGTGTCTCTCTCGGACGCTGTGTCTCACTCGGTCCCTGTGTCTCGCTCGGTCCCTGTGTCTCCTTCGCACCCCTGTGTCTCACTCGGTCCCTGTGTCTCTCTCGGTCCTTGTGTCTCTCTCTCTCGGTCCCTGTGTCTCTCTCTCTCAGTCCCTGTGTCTCTCTCTCGGTCCCAGTGTCTCTCTCGGACGCTGTGTCTCACTCGGTCCCTGTGTCTCGCTCGGTCCCTGTGTCTCCTTCGCACCCCTGTGTCTCACTCGGTCCCTGTGTCTCTCTCGGTCCTTGTGTCTCTCTCTCTCGGTCCCTGTGTCTCTCTCTCTCAGTCCCTGTGTCTCTCCCTCGGTCCCTGTGTCTCTCTCGGTCCCTGTGCCTCACTCGGTCCCTGTGTCTCTCTCGGTCCCTGTCTCTCTCACTCGGTCCCTGTCTCTCTCTCGGTCCCTGTGTCTCACTCGGTCCCTGTGTCTCTCTTTGTCCCTGTGTCTCTCTCAGTCCCTGTGTCTCTCTCTCGGTCCCTGTGTCTCTCTCTCTCGGTCCCTGTGTCTCTCTCCCTCGGTCCCTGTGTCTCACTCGGTCCCTGTGTCTCTCTCTCTCGGTCCCTGTGTCACTATCGGTCCCTGTGTCTCCCTCTCGGTCCCTGTGTCTCTCTCGGTCCCTGTCTCTCTCTCTCGGTCCCTGTGCTCCTCTCGGTCCCTGTGTCTCTCTCTTGCTCTCTGTGTCTTTCTCGGTCCCTGTGTCTCTCCCGGTCCCTGTGTCACTCTCTCGGTCCCTGTCTCTCTCTCTCGGTCACTGTGTTTCTCTCGGTCCCTGTGACTTGCTCTGTCCCTGTGTCTCACTCGGTCCCTGTGTCACTCTCTCGTTCCCTGTCTCTCTCTCTAGGTCCCTGTCTCTCTCTCCCTCAGTCCCTGTGTCTCTCTCGGTCACTGTCTCTCTCGGTCCCTGTGTCTCTCGCTCGGTCCCTGTGTCTCTCTCAGTCCCTGTGTCTCACTCGGTGCCTGTGTCTCTCTCTCTCGGTCCCTGTGTCTCTCTCTCGGTCCCTGTGACTCTCTCAGTCCCTGTATCTCTCTCTCACCCCTGTGTCTCTCTCGGTCCTGGTGTCTCTCTTGGTCCCTGTGTCTCTCTCTCTCAGTCCCTGTGTCTCTCTCTCTCAGTCCCTGTGTCTCTCTCTCAGTCCCTGTGTCTCTCCCTCAGCCCCTGTGTCTCTCTCGGTGCCTGTGTCTCTCTCGGTCCCTGTGTCTCTCTCGGTCCCTGTGTCTCTCTCAGTCCCTGTGTCTCTCTCTCCCTCAGTCCCTGTGTCTCTCTCGGTGCCTGTGTCTCTCTCGGTCCTTGTGTCTCTCTCTCGGTCCCTGTGTCTCTCTCTCCCAGTCCCTGTGTCTCTCTCGGTCACTGTCTCTCTCTCGGTCTCTGTGTCTCACTCGGTCCCGGTGTCTCTCTCGGTCCCTGTGTCTCTCTCTTGCTCCCTGTGTCTTTCTCGGTCCCTGTGTCTCTCCCGGTCCCTGTCTCTCTCTCTCAGTCCCTGTGTCTCTCTCTCGGTCCTTGTGTCTCTCTCTCGGTCCCTGTGTCTCCCTCGGTCCGTGTGTCTCACTCGTTCCCTGTGTCTCTCTCGGTCCCTGTATCTCTCTCTCACCCCTGTGTCTCTCTCGGTCCTGGTGTCTCTCTCTCAGTCCCTGTGTCTCTCTCTCGTTGCCTGTGTCTCTCTCTCTCAGTCCCTGTGTCTCACTCGGTCCCTGTGTCGCACTCTGGGTCCCTGTGTCTCTCTCTCGGTCCTTGTGACTCTCTCAGTCCCTGTGTTTCTCTCTCAGTCCCTGTGTCTCGCTCTCAGTCCCTGTGTCTCTCTCTCTCGGTGCCTGTGTCTCTCTCTCGGTCTCTCTGACTCTCTCAATCCCTGTGTCTCTCTCGGTCACTGTCTCTCTCTCGGCCCCTGTGTCTCTCTCGGTCCCTGTCTCTCTCTCGGTCCCTGTTTCTCTCTCCCTCGGTCCCTGTATCTCACTTGGTCCGTGTGTCTCTCTCTCTCGGTCCCTGTGTCACTATCGGTCCCTGTGTCTCCCTCGCACCCCTGTGTCTCACTCGGTCCCTGTGTTTCTCTCGTTCCCTGTGTCTCTCTCTCGGTCCCTGTCTCTCTCTCTCGGTCCCTGTCTCTCTCCCTCACTGTGTTTCTCTCGGTCCTTGTGTCTCTCTCTCGGTCGCTGTGTCTCTCTCTCCCTCCGTCCCTGTGTCTCTCTCGGTCACTGTCTCTCTCGGTCCCTGTGTCTCTCTCTCGGTCCCTGTGTCTCTCTCAGTCCCTGTGTCTCACTCGGTCCCTGTGTCTCACTCGGTCCCTGTGTCACTCTCTCGGTCCCTGTCTCTCTCTCTCGGTCCCTGTCTCTCTCCCTCACTGTGTTTCTCTCGGTCCTTGTGTCTCTCTCTCGGTCGCTGTGTCTCTCTCTCCCTCAGTCCCTGTGTCTCTCTCGGTCACTGTCTCTCTCGGTCCCTGTGTCTCTCTCAGTCCCTGTGTCTCACTCGGTGCCTGTGTCTCTCTCGGTCCTTGTGTCTCTCTCTCGGTCCCTGTGTCTCTCTCGGTCCCTGTGTCTCTCTCGGTCTCTGTGTCTCACTCGTTCACTGTGTCTCTCTCGGTCCCTGTCTCTCTCCCGGTCCCTGTGTCTCTCTCTCAGTCCCTGTGTCTCTCTCTCGGTCCTTGTGTCTCTCTCTCGGACCCTGTGTATCCCTCGGTCCGTGTGTCTCACTCGTTCCCTGTGTCTCTCTCGGTCCCTGTATCTCTCTCTCACCCCTGTGTCTCTCTCGGTCCTGGTGTCTCTCTTGGTCCCTGTGTCTCTCTCTCTCAGTCCCTGTGTCTCTCTCTCAGTCCCTGTGTCTCTCTCTCAGTCCCTGTGTCTCACTCGGTCCCTGTGTCTCTCTCTCCCTCAGTCCCTGTGTCTCTCTCGGTGCCTGTGTCTCTCTCGGTCCCTGTGTCTCTCTCGGTCCCTGTGTCTCTCTCAGTCCCTGTGTCTCACTCGGTGCCTGTGTCTCTCTCGGTCCTTGTGTCTCTCTCTCGGTCCCTGTGTCTCTCTCTCCCAGTCCCTGTGTCTCTCTCGGTCACTGTCTCTCTCTCGGTCTCTGTGTCTCACTCGGTCACTGTGTCTCTCTCGGTCCCTGTATCTCTCTCTCGGTCCCTGTGTCTCTATCGGTCCTGGTGTCTCTCTTGGTCCCTGTGTCTCTCTCTCAGTCCCTGTGTCTCTCTCTCAGTCCCTGTGTCTCTCTCTCTCTCAGTCCCTGTGTCTCTCTCTCAGTCCCTGTGTCTCTCTCTCGCTGCCTGTGTCTCTCTCTCTCAGTCCCTGTGTCTCTCTCGGTCCTTGTGTCTCTCTCTCTCGGTCCCTGTGTCTCTCTCTCTCAGTCCCTGTGTCTCTCCCTCAGTCCCTGTGTCTCTCTCGGTCCCTGTGTCTCTCTCGGTCCCTGTGCCTCACTCGGTCCCTGTGTCTCTCTCGGTCCCTGTCTCTCTCACTCGGTCCCTGTCTCTCTCTCGGTCCCTGTGTCTCACTCGGTCCCTGTGTCTCTCTTTGTCCCTGTGTCTCTCTCAGTCCCTGTGTCTCTCTCTCGGTCCCTGTGTCTCTCTCTCTCGGTCCCTGTGTCTCTCTCCCTCGGTCCCTGTGTCTCACTCGGTCCCTGTGTCTCTCTCTCTCGGTCCCTGTGTCACTATCGGTCCCTGTGTCTCCCTCTCGGTCCCTGTGTCTCTCTCGGTCCCTGTCTCTCTCTCTCGGTCCCTGTGCTCCTCTCGGTCCCTGTGTCTCTCTCTTGCTCTCTGTGTCTTTCTCGGTCCCTGTGTCTCTCCCGGTCCCTGTGTCACTCTCTCGGTCCCTGTCTCTCTCTCTCGGTCACTGTGTTTCTCTCGGTCCCTGTGACTTGCTCTGTCCCTGTGTCTCTCACTCGGTCCCTGTGTCTCTCACTCGGTAGCTGTCTCTGTCTCGGTCCCTGTGTCTGTCTCTTTCACCCTGTGTCTCTCCCAGTCCCTGTCTCTCTCTCTCGGTCCCTGTGTCTCTCTCTCGGTCCCTGTGTCTCTCTCCAGGTCATTGTGTCTCTCTCGGTCCCTGTGTCGCTCTCTGGGTCCCTGTGTCTCTCTCTCGGTCCCTGTGTCTCACTCGGTCCCTGTGTCTCTCTCTCTCGGTCCCTGTGTCACTATCGGTCCCTGTGTCTCCCTGTCACCCCTGTGTCCCTCTCGGTCCCTGTGTCTCTCTCGGTCCCTGTCTCTCTCTCTCGGTCCCTGTGACTCTCTCAGTCCCTGTGTTTCTCTCTCGGTCCCTATGTCTCTCTCCCTCGGTCCCTGTGTCTCTCTCGGTCCCTGTGTCTCACTCGGCCCCTTTGTCTCTCTCCCTCGGTCCATGTGTCTCTCTCGGTCCTGGTGTCTCTCTTGGTCCCTGTGTCTCTCTCTCAGTCCCTGTGTCTCTCTCTCAGTCCCTGTGTCTCTCTCTCGGTGCATGTGTCTCTCTCTCGGTCCCTCTGACTCTCTCTGTCCCTGTGTCTCTCTCTCGGTGACTGTGTCTCTCTCTCGGTCCCTGTCTCTCTCTCGGTCCCTGTGACTCGCTCAGTCCCTGTCTCACACTCGGTCACTGTGTCTTTCTCGGTCCCTGTGTCTCTCTGTCTCGGTCCCTGTGTCTCTCTCGGTCCCTGTCTCTCTCTCGGTCCCTGTGTCTCAATCGGTCCCAGTGTCTCTCTCGGTCCTTGTGTCTCTCTCTCGGTCCCTGTGTCTCTCTCTCTCAGTCCCTGTGTCTCTCTCGGTCACTGTCTCTCGGTCCCTGGGACTCGCTCAGTCCCTGTGTCTCTCTTTGTCCCTGTGTCTCTCTCAGTCCCTGTGACTCTCTCGGTCCCTGTGTCTCTCTCTCGGTCGCTGTGTCTCTCTCTCTCGGTCCCTGTGTCTCTCTCCCTCGGTCCCTGTGTCTCAATTGGACCCTGTGTCTCTCTCTCTCGGTCCCTGTGTCACTATCGGTCCCTGTGTCTCCCTCTCACCCCTGTGTCTCACACGGTCCCTGTGTTTCTCTCGTTCCCTGTGTCTCTCTCTCAGTCCCTGTGTCCCTCTCGGTCCCTGTGTCTCACTCGGTCCCTGTGTCTCACTCGGCCCCTGTGTCACTCTCTCGGTCCCTGTCTCTCTCTCTTGGTCCCTGTCTCTCTCTCTCGGTCCCTGTCTCTCTCGATCGGTCACTGTGTTTCTCTCGGTCCTTGTGTCTCTCTCTCGGTCGCTGTGTCTCTCTCTCCCTCAGTCCCTGTGTCTCTCTCGGTCACTGTCTCTCTCGGTCCCTGTGTCTCTCTCTCGGTCCCTGTGTCTCTCTCAGTCCCTGTGTCTCACTCGGTGCCTGTGTCTCTCTCGGTCCTTGTGTCTCTCCCTCAGTCCCTGTGTCTCTCTCGGTCACTGTCTCTCTCGGTCCCTGTGTCTCTCTCTCGGTCCCTGTGTCTCTCACTTGCTCCCTGTGTCTTTCTCCGTCCCTGTGTCTGCCCGGTCCCTGTCTCTCTCTCTCAGTCCCTGTGTCTCTCTCTCGGTCCCTGTGTCTCACTCGTTCCCTGTGTCTCCCTCGGTCCCTGTATCTCTCTCTCACCCCTGTGTCTCTCTCGGTCCTGGTGTCTCTCTCTCAGTCCCTGTGTCTCTCTGTCGTTGCCTGTGTCTCTCTCTCTCAGTCCCTGTGTCTCTCTCTCAGTCCCTGTGTCTCTCTCTCAGTCCCTGTGTCTCTCTCGGTCCCTGTCTCTCTCTCGGTCCCTGTGACTCTCTCAGTCCCTGTGTTTCTCTCTCGGTCCCTGTGTCTCTCTCCCTCGGTCCCTGTGTCTCTCTCGGTCCCTGTGTCTCACTCAGTCCCTGTGTCTCTCTCACTCGGTCCCTGTGTCTCTCTCGGTCCTGGTGTCTCTCTTGGTCCCTGTGTCTCTCTCTCAGTCCCTGTGTCTCTCTCTCAGTCCCTGTGTCTCTCTCTCTCTCGGTGCCTGTGTCTCTCTCTCGGTCCCTGTGTCTCTCTCAGTCCCTGTGTCTCACTCGGTCCCTGTGTCTCACTCGGTCCCTGTGTCACTCTCTCGGTCCCTGTCTCTCTCAATCGGTCCCTGTCTCTCTCCCTCACTGTGTTTCTCTCGGTCCTTGTGTCTCTCTCTCGGTCCCTGTGTCTCCCTCGGTCCGTGTGTCTCACTCGTTCCCTGTGTCTCTCTCGGTCCCTGTATCTCTCTCTCACCCATGTGTCTCTCTCGGTCCTGGTGTCTCTCTCTCAGTCCCTGTGTCTCTCTCTCGTTGCCTGTGTCTCTCTCTCTCAGTCCCTGTGTCTCTCTCTCAGTCCCTGTGTCTCACTCGGTCCCTGTGTCGCACTCTGGGTCCCTGTGTCTCTCTCTCGGTCCCTGTGTCTCTCTCGGTCCTTGTGTCACTCTCTTGCTCCCTGTGTCTCTCCCGGTCCCTGTGTCACTCTCTCGGTCCCTGTCTCTCTCTCTCGGTCCCTGTCTCTCTCTCTCGGTCACTGTGTCTCTCTCGGTCCCTTTGTCTCTCACTCGGTCCCTGTGTCTCTATCTCGGTCCCTGTGTCTTTCTCAGTCCCTGTATCTCTCTCGGTACCTGTGACTCTCTCTCGGAACCTGTGTCTCTCTCTCGGTCCATGTGTCTCCCTCGTTCCTTGTGTCTCTGTCTCGGTGCCTGTGTCTATCTCGGTCCCTGTGTCTCTGTCTCGGTGCCTGTATCTCTCTCTCGGTCCCTGTGTCTCTCTCGGTCCCTGTCTCTCTCTCGGTCCCTGTCACTATCTCAGTCCCTGTGTCTCACCCGGTCCCTGTGTCTCTCTCTCTCGTTCCCTCTGCCTCTCTATCGGTCCCTGTGTCTCTCTCTCGGTCCCTGTGTCTCTCTCTCGGTCACTGTGTCTCTCTCTCTGTACCTGTCTCTCTCTCTCGGTCCCTGTCTCTCTCTCTCGGTCACTGTGTTTCTCTCGGTCCCTGTGACTTGCTCAGTCCCTATGTCTCTCACTCGGTCCCTGTGTCTCTCTCTCGGTCCCTGTGTCTTTCTCAGTCCCTGTATCTCTCTCGGTCCCTGTGACTCTCTCTCGGAACCTGTGTCTCTCTCTCGGTCCATGTGTCTCCCTCGTTCCCTGTGTCTCTGTCTCGGTGCCTGTGTCTATCTCGGTCCCTGTGTCTCTGTCTCGGTGCCTGTATCTCTCTCTCGGTCCCTGTGTCTCTCTCGGTCCCTGTCTCTCTCTCGGTCCCTGTCACTATCTCAGTCCCTGTGTCTCACTCGGTCCCTGTGTCTCTCTCTCTCGGTCCCTCTGCCTCTCTATCGGTCCCTGTGTCTCTCTCTCGGTCCCTGTGTCTCTCTCTCGGTCACTGTGTCTCTCTCTCTGTACCTGTGTCTCTCTCTCGGTCCCTGTGTCTCTCTCAGTCCCTATGTCTCTCTCGGTACCTGTGTCTCTCTCTCGGTCCCTGTGTCTCTCTCGGTCCCTTTGACTCTCTCTCTCTCGGTCCCTGTGTCTCTCTCTCAGTCCCTGTCTCTCTCTCGGACCCTGTGTCTCTCTCGGTCCCTGTGTCTCTCTCGGTCCCTGTGTCTCTCTCGGTCCCAGTGTCGCTCTCAGTCCCTCTGTCTCTCTCTCTCGGACCCTGTCTCTCTCTCGGTCCCTGTCACTCTCTCAGTCCCTGTGTCTCACTCGGTCCCTGTCTCCCTCTCGGTCCCTGTGGCTCTCTCTAAGACCCTGTGTCTCTCTCTCGGTCCCTGTGTCTCTCTCTCCGCCCTTGTGTCTCTCTCAGTCCCTGTATCTCTCTCGGTCCCTGTGTCTCTCTCGGTCCCTGTGTCTCACTCTCGGTCCCTGTGTCTCTCTCGGTCACTGTGTCTCTCTCTCGGTCCCTGTGTCTCTCTCAGTCCGTGTCTCTCTCGGTCCCTGTGTCTCTCTCTCGGTCCCTATGTCTCTCTCGGTCACTGTGTCTCTCTCTCGGTCCCTGTGTCTCTCTCGGTCCCTGTCTCTCTCTCGGTCCCTGTCTCTCTCTCGGTCCCGGTGTCTCTCTCGGTCCCTGTGTCTCTCTCTCGGTGGCTGTGTCTCTCTCGGTCACTGTGCCTCTCTCAGTCCCTTTGTCTCACTCGGTCCCTGTCTCTCTCTCGGTCCCTGTGCCACTCTCTAAGACCCTGTGTCTCTCTGTTGTCCCTGAGTCTCTCTCTCAGTTCCTGTGTCTCACTCGGTCCCTGTCTCTCTCTCTGTCCCGGTGTCTCTCTCTCGGTCCCTGTGTCTCTCTCTCGGTCCCTGTGTCTCTCTTGGTCCCTGTGTCTCTCTCTCGGTCTGTGTCTCTCTCTCGGTGCCTATGTCTCTCTCTCGGACCCTGTGTGTCTCTCAGTCCCTGTGTCCCCCTTGGTACCTGTGTTTCTCTCTCGGTCCCTGTGTGTCTCTCAGTCCCTGTGACTCTCTCTCGGTCCCTGTGTCTCTCTTGGTCCCTGTGACTCTCTCGGTCCCTGTGTCTCTCTCGGTACCTGTGTCTCTCTCTCGGTCCCTGTGTCTCTCTCTCGGTCCCTGTGTCTCTCTCTCGGTCCCTGTGTCTCCCTCGGTCCCAGTGACTCGCTCAATCCCTGTGTCTCTCTCTCGGTCCCTGTGTCTCACTCGGTCCCTGTGTCTCTCTCTCGGTCCCTGTGTCTCTCTCGGTCCGTGTGTCTCTCTCGGTCGCTATGTCTCTCTCGGTCGCGATGTCTCTCGCGGTCCCTGTGTCTCTCTCTCGGTCACTGTGTCTCACTCGGTCCCTGTGTCTCACTCGGTCCCTGTCTCCCTCTCGGTCCCTGTGCCTCTCTCTAAGACTCTGTGTCTCTATCTTGGTCCCTGTGTCTCTCTCGGTCGCAGTCTCTCTCTCTCGGTCCTGGTGTCTCTCTCGGTCCCTGTGTCTCTCTCTCTCTGTCCCTGTGTCACTCACTCGGACCCTGTTTCTCTCTCAGTCCCTGTGTCTCTCTCGGTCCTTGTGTCTCTCTCTCTCCATCCCTGTGTCTCTCTCTCGGTCCCTGTGTCTCTCTCGGTCGCTGTGTCTCACTCGGTCCCTGTGTCTCTCTCGGTCCCTGTGTCTCTCTCTCACCCATGTCTCTCTCGGTCCCGATGTCTCTCTCGGTCCCTGTGTCTCTCTCTCGGTCCCTGTGTCTCTCTCTGGGTCCCTGTGTCTCACTCGGTCCCTGTCTCTCTCTCTGTCTCTGTGTCTCTCTCTTGGTCACTGTGTCTCTCCGTCGGTCCCTGTGTCTCTCTCTCGGTCCCTGTCTCTCTCTCTCGGTCACGGTGTCTCTCTTGGTCCCTGTGTCTCTCTCTTGGTCCCTGTGTCTCACTCGGTCCCTGTATTTCTCACTCGGTACCTGTCTCTGTCTCGGTCCCTGTGTCTCGCTCAATCCCTGTGACTCTCTCGGTCCCTGTATCTCTCTCTCGGTCCCTGTGTCTCTCTCTCTCGGTCCCTGTGACTCGCTCAATCCCTGTGACTCTCTCGGTCCCTGTGTCTCTCTCGGACGCTGTGTCTCTCTTGGTCCCTGTGTCTCTCTCTCGGTCCCTGTGTCTCTCTCGGTCCCTGTGTCTTACTTGGTTCCTGTGACTCTCTCAGTCCCTGTCTCTCTCTCAGTCTCTGAATCTCTCTCTCGGTCCCTGTCTCTCTCTCGGTCCCGGTGTCTCTCTCGGTCCCTGTGTCTCTCTCGGTCCCTGTGTCTCTCTCTCGGTCCCTATGTCTCTCTCTCGGTCCCTGTCTCTCTCTCGGTCCTTGTGACTCTCTCGGTCCCGCTGTCTCTCTCGGTCCCTGTGTCTCTCTCATTCCCTGTGTCTCTCTTTCACCCCATGTCTCTCTCTGTCCCGGAGTCTCTCTCGGTCCCTGTCTCTCTCACGGTCCCTGTCACTCTCTCAGTCCCTGTGTCTCACTCGGTCCCTGTCTCCCTCTCGGTCCCTGTGCCTCTCTCTAAGTCCCTGTGTCTCTCTCTTGGTCCCTGTGTCTCTCTCAGTCCCTGTGTCTCTCTCGGTCCCTGTGTATCACTCTCGGTCCCTGTGTCTCTCTCTCCATTCCTGTGTCTCTCTCTCGGTCCCTGTGTCTCTCTCTCGGTCCCTGTGCCTCTCTCGGTCCCGATGTCTCTCTCGGTCCCTGTGTCTCTCTCTGGGTCCCTGTGTCTCACTCGGTCCCTGTCTCTCTCTCGGTCCCTGTGTCTCTCTCTTGGTCACTGTGTCTCTCTGTCGGTCTGTCTGTCTCTCTCTCGGTCCCTGTGTCTTACTCGGTCCCTGTGACTCTCTCAGTCCCTGTCTCTCTCTCAGTCTCTGAGTCTCTCTCTCGGTCCCTGTCTCTCTCTCGGTCCCTGTGTCTCTCTCGGTCCCGGTGTCTCTTTCTCGGTCCCTGTCTCTCTCTCTCTTGCTCTCTGCGTCTCTCTCGGTCCCTGTGTCTCACTTTGTCCCTGTCTCTCTCTCGGTCACTGTGTCTCGCTCTCGGTCCCTGTTTCTCTTTTGGTCCCGGTGTCTCTCTCGGTCCCTGTCTCTCTCTCAGTCCCTGTGTCTCTTTCTCGGTCCCTGTGTCTCTCTCTCGGTCCCTGTGTCTCTCTCGGACCCTGTGTCTCGCTCTCGGTCCCTGTGTCTTTCTCTCGGTCCCTATGTCTCTCTCTCGGACCCTGTCTCTCTGTCGGTCCCTGTGTCTCTCTCGGTCACTGTGTCTCACTCGGTCCCTGTGTCTCTCTCTGTCCCTGTGTCTCTCTCTCACACCCCTGTGTCTCTCTCGGTCCCGGTGTCTCTCTCGGTCCCTGTGTCTCTCTCTCGGTCCCTCTGTCTCTCTCGATCCCTGTGTCTCTCTCGGTCTGTGTCTCTCTCTCAGTCCCTATGTCTCTCTCTCGGTCCCTGTCTCTCTCTCGGTCCCTGTGACTCTCTCGGTCCCGCTGTCTCTCTCGGTCCCTGTCTCTCTATCTTACTATCTGTGTCTCTCTCGGTCCCTGTCTCTCTCTCAGTCCCTGTGTCTCTCTCTCACCCCATGACTCTCTCTGTCCCGGAGTCTCTCTCGGTCCCTGTCTCTCTCACGGACCCTGTCACTCTCTCAGTCCCTGTGTCTCACTCGGTCCCTGTCTCCCTCTCGGTCCCTGTGCCTCTCTCTCAGACCCTGTGTCTCTCTCTTGGTCCCTGTGTCTCTCTCAGTCCCTGTGTCTCTCTCGGTCCCTGTGTCTCACTCTCGGTCCCTGTGTCTCTCTCTCGGTCCCTGTGTCTCTCTCTCGGTCCCTGTCTCACTCGGTCCCTGTCTCTCTCTCGGTCCCTGTGTCTCTCTCTTGGTCACTGTGTCTCTCTGTCGGTCCCTCTGTCTCTCTCTCGGTCCCTGTCTCTCTCTCTCGGTCACTATGTCTCACTTGGTCCCTGTGTCTCTCTCTTGGTCACTGTGTCTCTCTCTCGGTCCCTGTGTCTCTCTCTCGGTCCCTGTGTCTCCCTCAGTCCCTGTGACTCGCTCAATCCCTGTGTCTCTCTCTCGGTCCCTGTGTCTCACTCGGTCCCTGTGTCTCTCTCTCGGTCCCTGTGTCTCTCTCGGTCCCTGTGTCTCTCTCTCGGTCTCTGTGTCTCTCTCTCACCCCTGTGTCTCTCTCTGTCCCGGTGTCTCTCTCGGTCCGTCTCTCTCACGGTCCCTGTCACTTTCTCAGTCCCTGTGTCTCACTCGGTCTCTGTCTCCCTCTCGGTCCCTGTGCCTCTCTCTAAGATTCTGTGTCTCTATCTTGGTCCCTGTGTCTCTCTCGGTCCCAGTCTCTCTCTCTCGGTCCTGGTGTCTCTCTCGATCCCTGTGTCTCTCTCTCTGTCCCTGTGTCACTCACTCGGACCCTGTTTCTCTCTCAGTCCCTGTGTCTCACTCGGTCCCTTTGTCTCTCTCTCGGTCCCTGTGTCTCTCTCGGTCGCTGTGTCTCACTCGGTCCCTCTGTCTCTCTCGGTCCCTGTGCCTCTCTCTCACACCCCTGTGTCTCTCTCGGTCCCGATGTCTCTCTCGGTCCCTGTGTCTCTCTCTCGGTCCCTGTGTCTCTCTCTGGTTCCCAGTGTCTCACTCGGTACCTGTGTCTCTCTCGGTCGCTGTGTCTCACTCGGTCCCTGTGTCTCTCTCGGTCCCTGTGTCTCTCTCTCACCCCTGTGTCTCTCTCGGTCACGATGTCTCTCTCGGTCCCTGTGTCTCTCTCTCTGTCTCTGTGTCTCTCTCTTGGTCACTGTGTCTCTCCGTCGGTCCCTGTGTCTCTCTCTCGGTCCCTGTCTCTCTCTCTCTCGGTCACGGTGTCTCTCTTGGTCCCTGTGTCTCTCTCTTGGTCCCTGGGTCCCTGTATTTCTCACTCGGTACCTGTCTCTGTCTTGGTCCCTGTGTCTCGCTCAATCCCTGTGACTCTCTCGGTCCCTGTGACTCTCTCTCGGTCCCTGTGTCTCTCTCTCTCGGTCCCGATGTCTCTCTCGGTCCCTGTGTCTCTCTCTCGGTCCCTGTGTCTCTCTCTGGTTCCCAGTGTCTCACTCGGTCCCTGTGTCTCTCTCGGTCGCTGTGTCTCTCTCGGTCCCTGTGTCTCTCTCGGTCCCGATGTCTCTCTCGGTCCCTGTGTCTCTCTCTCGGTCCCTGTGTCTCTCTCTGGTTCCCAGTGTCTCACTCGGTCCCTGTGTCTCTCTCGGTCGCTGTGTCTCTCTCGGTCCCTGTGTCTCTCTCGGTCCCGATGTCTCTCTTGGTCCCTGTCTCTCTCTCTCTTGCTCTCTGCGTCTCTCTCGGTCCCTGTGTCTCACTTTGTCCCTGTCTCTCTCTCGGTCACTGTGTCTCGCTCTCGGTCCCTGTTTCTCTCTCTCGGTCCCTGTGTCTCTCTCTCGGTCCCTGTGTCTCTCCCTTGCTCCCTGTGTCTCTCTCGGTCCCTGTGTCTCGCTCTCGGTCCCTTTGTCTTTCTCTCGGTCCCTGTGTCTCTCTCGGTCCCTGTCTCTCTCTCTCTTGCTCTCTGCGTCTCTCTCGGTCCCTGTGTCTCACTTTGTCCCTGTCTCTCTCTCGGTCACTGTGTCTCTCTCTCGGTCCCTGCGTCTCTCTCGGACCCTGTGTCTCACTTTGTCCCTGTCTCTCTCTCGGTCCCTGTGTCTCTCTCGGTCGCTGTGTCTCACTCGGTCCCTGTGTCTCTCTCGGTCCCTGTGTCTCACTTTGTCCCTGTCTCTCTCTCGGTCACTGTGTCTCGCTCTCGGTCCCTGTGTCTCTCTCTCGGTCCCTGTGTCTCTCTCTCAGTCCCTGTGTCTCTCTCTCGGTCCCTGTCTCTCTCTCGGTCCCTGTGTCTCTTTTGGTCCCGGTGTCTCTCTCGGTCCCTGTCTGTTTATCTTACTCTCTGTGTGTCTCTCGGTCCCTGTCTCTCTCTCAGTCACTGTGTCTCTTTCTCGGTCCCTGTGTCTCTCTCTCGGTCCCTGTGTCTCTCCCTTGCTCCCTGTGTCTCTCTCGGTCCCTGTGTCTCGCTCTCGGTCCCTGTCTCTCTCTCGGTCCCTGTATCTCTCTGTCGGTCCCCGTGTCTCTCTCGGTCACTGTGTCTCACTCGGTCCCTGTGTCTCTCTCTGTCCCTGTGTCTCTCTCTCACACCCCTGTGTCTCTCTCGGTCCCGGTGTCTCTCTCGGTCCCTGTGTCTCTCTCTCGGTCCCTGTGTCTCTCTCGATCCCTGTGTCTCTCTCGGTCCCTGTCTCTCTCTCAGTCCCTATGTCTCTCTCTCGGTCCCTGTCTCTCTCTCGGTCCCTGTGACTCTCTCGGTCCCGCTGTCTCTCTCGGTCCCTGTCTCTCTATCTTACTATCTGTGTCTCTCTCGGTCCCTGTCTCTCTCTCAGTCCCTGTGTCTCTCTCTCACCCCATGACTCTCTCTGTCCCGGAGTCTCTCTCGGTCCCTGTCTCTCTCACGGACCCTGTCACTCTCTCAGTCCCTGTGTCTCACTCGGTCCCTGTCTCCCTCTCGGTCCCTGTGCCTCTCTCTCAGACCCTGTGTCTCTCTCTTGGTCCCTGTGTCTCTCTCTCGGTCTGTGTCTCTCTCTCGGTGCCTATGTCTCTCTCTCGGACCCTGTGTGTCTCTCAGTCCCTGTGTCCCCCTTGGTACCTGTGTTTCTCTCTCGGTCCCTGTGTGTCTCTCAGTCCCTGTGACTCTCTCTCGGTCCCTGTGTCTCTCTTGGTCACTGTGACTCTCTCGGTCCCTGTGTCTCTCTCGGTACCTGTGTCTCTCTCTCGGTCCCTGTGTCTCTCTCTCGGTCCCTGTGTCTCTCTCTCGGTCCCTGTGTCTCCCTCGGTCCCAGTGACTCGCTCAATCCCTGTGTCTCTCTCTCGGTCCCTGTGTCTCACTCGGTCCCTGTGTCTCTCTCTCGGTCCCTGTGTCTCTCTCGGTCCGTGTGTCTCTCTCGGTCGCTATGTCTCTCTCGGTCGCGATGTCTCTCGCGGTCCCTGTGTCTCTCTCTCGGTCACTGTGTCTCACTCGGTCCCTGTGTCTCACTCGGTCCCTGTCTCCCTCTCGGTCCCTGTGCCTCTCTCTAAGACTCTGTGTCTCTATCTTGGTCCCTGTGTCTCTCTCGGTCGCAGTCTCTCTCTCTCGGTCCTGGTGTCTCTCTCGGTCCCTGTGTCTCTCTCTCTCTGTCCCTGTGTCACTCACTCGGACCCTGTTTCTCTCTCAGTCCCTGTGTCTCTCTCGGTCCTTGTGTCTCTCTCTCTCCATCCCTGTGTCTCTCTCTCGGTCCCTGTGTCTCTCTCGGTCGCTGTGTCTCACTCGGTCCCTGTGTCTCTCTCGGTCCCTGTGTCTCTCTCTCACCCATGTGTCTCTCGGTCCCGATGTCTCTCTCGGTCCCTGTGTCTCTCTCTCGGTCCCTGTGTCTCTCTCTGGGTCCCTGTGTCTCACTCGGTCCCTGTCTCTCTCTCTGTCTCTGTGTCTCTCTCTTGGTCACTGTGTCTCTCCGTCGGTCCCTGTGTCTCTCTCTCGGTCCCTGTCTCTCTCTCTCGGTCACGGTGTCTCTCTTGGTCCCTGTGTCTCTCTCTTGGTCCCTGTGTCTCACTCGGTCCCTGTATTTCTCACTCGGTACCTGTCTCTGTCTCGGTCCCTGTGTCTCGCTCAATCCCTGTGACTCTCTCGGTCCCTGTATCTCTCTCTCGGTCCCTGTGTCTCTCTCTCTCGGTCCCTGTGACTCGCTCAATCCCTGTGACTCTCTCGGTCCCTGTGTCTCTCTCGGACGCTGTGTCTCTCTTGGTCCCTGTGTCTCTCTCTCGGTCCCTGTGTCTCTCTCGGTCCCTGTGTCTTACTTGGTTCCTGTGACTCTCTCAGTCCCTGTCTCTCTCTCAGTCTCTGAATCTCTCTCTCGGTCCCTGTCTCTCTCTCGGTCCCGGTGTCTCTCTCGGTCCCTGTGTCTCTCTCGGTCCCTGTGTCTCTCTCTCGGTCCCTATGTCTCTCTCTCGGTCCCTGTCTCTCTCTCGGTCCTTGTGACTCTCTCGGTCCCGCTGTCTCTCTCGGTCCCTGTGTCTCTCTCATTCCCTGTGTCTCTCTTTCACCCCATGTCTCTCTCTGTCCCGGAGTCTCTCTCGGTCCCTGTCTCTCTCACGGTCCCTGTCACTCTCTCAGTCCCTGTGTCTCACTCGGTCCCTGTCTCCCTCTCGGTCCCTGTGCCTCTCTCTAAGTCCCTGTGTCTCTCTCTTGGTCCCTGTGTCTCTCTCAGTCCCTGTGTCTCTCTCGGTCCCTGTGTATCACTCTCGGTCCCTGTGTCTCTCTCTCCATTCCTGTGTCTCTCTCTCGGTCCCTGTGTCTCTCTCTCGGTCCCTGTGCCTCTCTCGGTCCCGATGTCTCTCTCGGTCCCTGTGTCTCTCTCTGGGTCCCTGTGTCTCACTCGGTCCCTGTCTCTCTCTCGGTCCCTGTGTCTCTCTCTTGGTCACTGTGTCTCTCTGTCGGTCTGTCTGTCTCTCTCTCGGTCCCTGTGTCTTACTCGGTCCCTGTGACTCTCTCAGTCCCTGTCTCTCTCTCAGTCTCTGAGTCTCTCTCTCGGTCCCTGTCTCTCTCTCGGTCCCTGTGTCTCTCTCGGTCCCGGTGTCTCTTTCTCGGTCCCTGTCTCTCTCTCTCTTGCTCTCTGCGTCTCTCTCGGTCCCTGTGTCTCACTTTGTCCCTGTCTCTCTCTCGGTCACTGTGTCTCGCTCTCGGTCCCTGTGTCTCTTTTGGTCCCGGTGTCTCTCTCGGTCCCTGTCTCTCTCTCAGTCCCTGTGTCTCTTTCTCGGTCCCTGTGTCTCTCTCTCGGTCCCTGTGTCTCTCTCGGACCCTGTGTCTCGCTCTCGGTCCCTGTGTCTTTCTCTCGGTCCCTATGTCTCTCTCTCGGACCCTGTCTCTCTGTCGGTCCCTGTGTCTCTCTCGGTCACTGTGTCTCACTCGGTCCCTGTGTCTCTCTCTGACCCTGTGTCTCTCTCTCACACCCCTGTGTCTCTCTCGGTCCCGGTGTCTCTCTCGGTCCCTATGTCTCTCTCTCGGTCCCTCTGTCTCTCTCGATCCCTGTGTCTCTCTCGGTCTGTGTCTCTCTCTCAGTCCCTATGTCTCTCTCTCGGTCCCTGTCTCTCTCTCGGTCCCTGTGACTCTCTCGGTCCCGCTGTCTCTCTCGGTCCCTGTCTCTCTATCTTACTATCTGTGTCTCTCTCGGTCCCTGTCTCTCTCTCAGTCCCTGTGTCTCTCTCTCACCCCATGACTCTCTCTGTCCCGGAGTCTCTCTCGGTCCCTGTCTCTCTCACGGACCCTGTCACTCTCTCAGTCCCTGTGTCTCACTCGGTCCCTGTCTCCCTCTCGGTCCCTGTGCCTCTCTCTCAGACCCTGTGTCTCTCTCTTGGTCCCTGTGTCTCTCTCAGTCCCTGTGTCTCTCTCGGTCCCTGTGTCTCACTCTCGGTCCCTGTGTCTCTCTCTCGGTCCCTGTGTCTCTCTCTCGGTCCCTGTCTCACTCGGTCCCTGTCTCTCTCTCGGTCCCTGTGTCTCTCTCTTGGTCACTGTGTCTCTCTGTCGGTCCCTCTGTCTCTCTCTCGGTCCCTGTCTCTCTCTCTCGGTCACTATGTCTCACTTGGTCCCTGTGTCTCTCTCTTGGTCACTGTGTCTCTCTCTCGGTCCCTGTGTCTCTCTCTCGGTCCCTGTGTCTCCCTCGGTCCCTGTGACTCGCTCAATCCCTGTGTCTCTCTCTCGGTCCCTGTGTCTCACTCGGTCCCTGTGTCTCTCTCTCGGTCCCTGTGTCTCTCTCGGCCCCTGTGTCTCTCTCTCGGTCTCTGTGTCTCTCTCTCACCCCTGTGTCTCTCTCTGTCCCGGTGTCTCTCTCGGTCCGTCTCTCTCACGGTCCCTGTCACTTTCTCAGTCCCTGTGTCTCACTCGGTCTCTGTCTCCCTCTCGGTCCCTGTGCCTCTCTCTAAGATTCTGTGTCTCTATCTTGGTCCCTGTGTCTCTCTCGGTCCCAGTCTCTCTCTCTCGGTCCTGGTGTCTCTCTCGATCCCTGTGTCTCTCTCTCTGTCCCTGTGTCACTCACTCGGACCCTGTTTCTCTCTCAGTCCCTGTGTCTCACTCGGTCCCTTTGTCTCTCTCTCGGTCCCTGTGTCTCTCTCGGTCGCTGTGTCTCACTCGGTCCCTCTGTCTCTCTCGGTCCCTGTGCCTCTCTCTCACACCCCTGTGTCTCTCTCGGTCCCGATGTCTCTCTCGGTCCCTGTGTCTCTCTCTCGGTCCCTGTGTCTCTCTCTGGTTCCCAGTGTCTCACTCGGTACCTGTGTCTCTCTCGGTCGCTGTGTCTCACTCGGTCCCTGTGTCTCTCTCGGTCCCTGTGTCTCTCTCTCACCCCTGTGTCTCTCTCGGTCACGATGTCTCTCTCGGTCCCTGTGTCTCTCTCTCTGTCTCTGTGTCTCTCTCTTGGTCACTGTGTCTCTCCGTCGGTCCCTGTGTCTCTCTCTCGGTCCCTGTCTCTCTCTCTCTCGGTCACGGTGTCTCTCTTGGTCCCTGTGTCTCTCTCTTGGTCCCTGGGTCCCTGTATTTCTCACTCGGTACCTGTCTCTGTCTTGGTCCCTGTGTCTCGCTCAATCCCTGTGACTCTCTCGGTCCCTGTGACTCTCTCTCGGTCCCTGTGTCTCTCTCTCTCGGTCCCGATGTCTCTCTCGGTCCCTGTGTCTCTCTCTCGGTCCCTGTGTCTCTCTCTGGTTCCCAGTGTCTCACTCGGTCCCTGTGTCTCTCTCGGTCGCTGTGTCTCTCTCGGTCCCTGTGTCTCTCTCGGTCCCGATGTCTCTCTCGGTCCCTGTGTCTCTCTCTCGGTCCCTGTGTCTCTCTCTGGTTCCCAGTGTCTCACTCGGTCCCTGTGTCTCTCTCGGTCGCTGTGTCTCTCTCGGTCCCTGTGTCTCTCTCGGTCCCGATGTCTCTCTTGGTCCCTGTCTCTCTCTCTCTTGCTCTCTGCGTCTCTCTCGGTCCCTGTGTCTCACTTTGTCCCTGTCTCTCTCTCGGTCACTGTGTCTCGCTCTCGGTCCCTGTGTCTCTCTCTCGGTCCCTGTGTCTCTCTCTCGGTCCCTGTGTCTCTCCCTTGCTCCCTGTGTCTCTCTCGGTCCCTGTGTCTCGCTCTCGGTCCCTTTGTCTTTCTCTCGGTCCCTGTGTCTCTCTCGGTCCCTGTCTCTCTCTCTCTTGCTCTCTGCGTCTCTCTCGGTCCCTGTGTCTCACTTTGTCCCTGTCTCTCTCTCGGTCACTGTGTCTCTCTCTCGGTCCCTGCGTCTCTCTCGGACCCTGTGTCTCACTTTGTCCCTGTCTCTCTCTCGGTCACTGTGTCTCTCACTCGGTCCCTGTGTCTCTCTCGGTCGCTGTGTCTCACTCGGTCCCTGTGTCTCTCTCGGTCCCTGTGTCTCACTTTGTCCCTGTCTCTCTCTCGGTCACTGTGTCTCGCTCTCGGTCCCTGTGTCTCTCTCTCGGTCCCTGTGTCTCTCTCTCAGTCCCTGTGTCTCTCTCTCGGTCCCTGTCTCTCTCTCGGTCCCTGTGTCTCTTTTGGTCCCGGTGTCTCTCTCGGTCCCTGTCTGTTTATCTTACTCTCTGTGTTTCTCTCGGTCCCTGTCTCTCTCTCAGTCACTGTGTCTCTTTCTCGGTCCCTGTGTCTCTCTCTCGGTCCCTGTGTCTCTCCCTTGCTCCCTGTGTCTCTCTCGGTCCCTGTGTCTCGCTCTCGGTCCCTATCTCTCTCTCGGTCCCTGTATCTCTCTTTCGGTCCCCGTGTCTCTCTCGGTCACTGTGTCTCACTCGGTCCCTGTGTCTCTCTCTGTCCCTGTGTCTCTCTCTCACACCCCTGTGTCTCTCTCGGTCCCGGTGTCTCTCTCGGTCCCTGTGTCTCTCTCTCGGTCCCTGTGTCTCTCTCGATCCCTGTGTCTCTCTCGGTCCCTGTCTCTCTCTCAGTCCCTATGTCTCTCTCTCGGTCCCTGTCTCTCTCTCGGTCCCTGTGACTCTCTCGGTCCCGCTGTCTCTCTCGGTCCCTGTCTCTCTATCTTACTATCTGTGTCTCTCTCGGTCCCTGTCTCTCTCTCAGTCCCTGTGTCTCTCTCTCACCCCATGTCTCTCTCTGTCCCGGAGTCTCTCTCGGTCCCTGTCTCTCTCACGGTCCCTGTCACTCTCTCAGTCCCTGTGTCTCACTCGGTCCCTGTCTCCCTCTCGGTCCCTGTGCCTCTCTCTTAGACCCTGTGTCTCCCTCTTGGTCCCTGTGTCTCTCTCAGTCCCTGTGTCCCTCTCGGTCCCTGTGTCTCACTCTCGGTCCCTGTGTCTCTCTCTCCATCCCTGTGTCTCTCTCTCGGTCCCTGTGTCTCTCTCTCGGTCCCTGTGTCTCTCTCGGTCCCGATGTCTCTCTCGGTCCCTGTGTCTCTCTCTGGGTCCCTGTGTCTCACTCGGTCCCTGTCTCTCTCTCGGTCCCTGTGTCTCTCTCGGTCACTATGTCTCTCTTGGTCCCTGTGTCTCTCTCTTGGTCACTGTGTCTCACTCGGTCCCTGTATTTCTCACTCGGTACCTGACTCTGTCTCGGTCCCTGTGTCTCTCTCGATCACTGTGTCTCTCTCGGTCCCTGTCTCTCTCAGTCCCTGTGTCTCTCTCTCGGTCCCTGTGTCTCTCTCGGTCCCTGTGTCTTACTCGGTCCCTGTGACTCTCTCAGTCCCTGTCTCTCTCTCAGAGTCTGAGTCTCTCTCTCGGTCCCTGTCTCTTTCTCGGTCCCTGTCTCTCTCTCTCTTGCTCTCTGCGTCTCTCTCGGTCCCTGTGTCTCACTTTGTCCCTGTCTCTCTCTCGGTCACTGTGTCTCTCTCTCGGTCATTGTGTCTCTCTCTGGTTCCCAGTGTCTCACTCGGTCCCTGTGTCTCTCTCGGTCGCTGTGTCTCACTCGGTCCCTGTGTCTCACTCGGTCCCTGTGTCTCTCTCGGTCCCGATGTCTCTCTCGGTCCCCTGTGTCTCACTCGGTCCCTGTCTCTCTCTGGGTCCCTGTGTCTCACTCGGTCCCTGTCTCTCTCTCGGTCCCTGTATCTCTCTCGGTCACTATGTCTCTCTTGGTCCCTGTGTCTCTCTCTTGGTCACTGTGTCTCACTCGGTCCCTGTCTCTCTCTGGGTCCCTGTGTCTCACTCGGTCCCTGTCTCTCTCTCGGTCCCTGTGTCTCTCTCGGTCACTATGTCTCTCTTGGTCCCTGTGTCTCTCTCTTGGTCACTGTGTCTCACTCGGTCCCTGTATTTCTCACTCGGTACCTGACTCTGTCTCGGTCCCTGTGTCTCTCTCGATCCCTGTGTCTCTCTCGGTCCCTGTCTCTCTCTCAGTCCCTGTGTCCTCTCTCTCGATCCCTGTGTCTCTCTCGGTCCCTGTCTCTTTCTCGGTCCCTGTCTCTCTCTCTCGGTCCCTGTGTCTCTCCCTTGCTCTCTGCGTGTCTCTCGGTCCCTGTGTCTCACTTTGTCCCTGTCTCTCTCTCGGTCACTGTGTCTCGCTCTCGGTCCCTGTGTCTCTCTCTCGGTCCCTATGTCTCTCTCTCGGTCCCTGTCTCTCTCTCGGTCCCTGTGTCTCTTTTGGTCCCGGTGTCTCTCTCGGTCCCTGTCTCTCTCTCAGTCCCTGTGTCTCTTTCTCGGTCCCTGTGTCTCTCTCTCGGTCCCTGTGTCTCTCCCTTGCTCCCTGTGTCTCTCTCGGTCCCTGTGTCTCGCTCTCGGTCCCTGTGTCTCACTCGGTCCCTGTGTCTCTCTCGGTCGCGGTGTCTCACTCGGTCCCTGTGTCTCTCTCGGTCCCTGTGTCTCTCTCTCACCCCTGTGTCTCTCTCGGTCCCGATGTCTCTCTCGGTCCCTGTGTCTCTCTCTCTGTCTCTGTGTCTCTCTCTTGGTCACTGTGTCTCTCCGTCGGTCCCCTGTGTCTCTCTCTCGGTCCCTGTCTCTCTCTCTCTCGGTCACGGTGTCTCTCTTGGTCCCTGTGTCTCTCTCTTGGTCCCTGTGTCTCACTCCGTCCCTTTATTTCTCACTCGGTACCTGTCTCTGTCTTGGTCCCTGTGTCTCGCTCAATCCCTGTGACTCTCTCGGTCCCTGTGACTCTCTCTCGGTCCCTGTGTCTCTCTCTCTCGGTCCCTGTGTCTCTCTCGGTCGCTGTGTCTCTCTCGGTCCCCTGTGTCTCTGCCGGTCCCGATGTCTCTCTCGGTCCCTGTGTCTCTCTCTCGGTCCCCTGTGTCTCTCTCTGGTTCCCAGTGTCTCACTCGGTCCCCTGTGTCCTCTCTCGGTCGCTGTGTCTCTCTCGGTCCCTGTGTCTCTCTCGGTCCCGATGTCTCTCTTGGTCCCTGTCTCTCTCTCTCTTGCTCTCTGCGTCTCTCTCGGTCCCTGTGTCTCACTTTGTCCCTGTCTCTCTCTCGGTCACTGTGTCTCGCTCTCGGTCCCCTGTGTCTCTCTCTCGGTCCCTGTGTCTCTCTCTCGGTCCCTGTGTCTCTCCCTTGCTCCCTGTGTCTCTCTCGGTCCCTGTGTCTCGCTCTCGGTCCCTTTGTCTTTCTCTCGGTCCCTGTGTCTCTCTCTCTCGGTCACTGTGTCTCACTCGGTCCCTGTGTCTCTCTCTGTCCCTGTGTCTCTCTCTCACACCCCTGTGTCTCTCTCGGTCCCGGTGTCTCTCTCGGTCCCTGTGTGTCTCTCTCGGTCCCTGTGTCTCTCTCGATCCCTGTGTCTCTCTCGGTCCCTGTCTCTCTCTCAGTCCCTCTGTCTCTCTCTCGGTCCCTGTCTCTCTCTCGGTCCCTGTGACTGTATCGGTCCCGCTGTCTCTCTCGGTCCCTGTCTCTCTATCTTACTATCTGTGTCTCTCTCGGTCCCTGTCTCTCTCTCAGTCCCTGTGTCTCTCTCTCACCCCATGTCTCTCTCTGTCCCGGAGTCTCTCTCGGTCCCTGTCTCTCTCACGGTCCCTGTCACTCTCTCAGTCCCTGTGTCTCACTCGGTCCCTGTCTCCCTCTCGGTCCCTGTGCCTCTCTCTTAGACCCTGTGTCTCTCTCTTGGTCCCTGTGTCTCTCTCAGTCCCTGTGTCCCTCTCGGTCCCTGTGTCTCACTCTCGGTCCCTGTGACTCTCTCTCCATCCCTGTGTCTCTATCTCGGTCCCTGTGTCTCTCTCTCGGTCCCTGTGTCTCTCTCGGTCCCGATGTCTCTCTCGGTCCCTGTGTCTCTCTCTCGGTCCCTGTGTCTCTCTCTGGGTCCCTGTGTCTCACTCGGTCCCTGTCTCTCTCTGGGTCCCTGTGTCTCACTCGGTCCCTGTCTCTCTCTCGGTCCCTGTATCTCTCTCGGTCACTATGTCTTTCTTGGTCCCTGTGTCTCTCTCTTGATCACTGTGTCTCACTCGGTCCCTGTATTTCTCACTCGGTACCTGACTCTGTCTCGGTCCCTGTGTCTCTCTCGATCCCTGTGTCTCTCTCGGTCCCTGTCTCTCTCAGTCCCTGTGTCTCTCTCTCGGTCCCTGTGTCTCTCTCGGTCCCTGTGTCTTACTCGGTCCCTGTGACTCTCTCAGTCCCTGTCTCTCTCTCAGAGTCTGAGTCTCTCTCTCGGCCCCTGTCTCTTTCTCGGTCCCTGTCTCTCTCTCTCTTGCTCTCTGCGTCTCTCTCGGTCCCTGTGTCTCACTTTGTCCCTGTCTCTCTCTCGGTCACTGTGTCTCTCTCTCGGTCCCTGTGTCTCTCTCTGGTTCCCAGTGTCTCACTCGGTCCCTGTGTCTCTCTCGGTCGCTGTGTCTCACTCGGTCCCTGTGTCTCACTCGGTCCCTGTGTCTCTCTCGGTCCCTGTGTCTCTCTCTCACCCCTGTGTCTCTCTCGGTCCCGATGTCTCTCTCGGTCCCTGTGTCTCTCTCGGTCACTGTGTCTCGCTCTCGGTCCCTGTGTCTCTCTCTCGGTCCCTGTGTCTCTCTCTCAGTCCCTGTGTCTCTCTCTCGGTCCCTGTCTCTCTCTCGGTCCCTGTGTCTCTTTCTCGGTCCCTGTGTCTCTCTCTCGGTCCCTGTGTCTCTCCCTTGCTCCCTGTGTCTCTCTCGGTCCCTGTGTCTCGCTCTCGGTCCCTGTCTCTCTCTCGGTCCCTGTATCTCTCTGTCGGTCCCTATGTCTCTCTCGGTCACTGTGTCTCACTCGGTCCCTGTGTCTCTCTCTGTCCCTGTGTCTCTCTCTCACACCCCTGTGTCTCTCTCGGTCCCTGTCTCTCTCTCAGTCCCTATGTCTCTCTCTCGGTCCCTGTCTCTCTCTCGGTCCCTGTGACTCTCTCGGTCCCGCTGTCTCTCTCGGTCCCTGTCTCTCTATCTTACTATCTGTGTCTCTCTCGGTCCCTGTCTCTCTCTCAGTCCCTGTGTCCCTCTCTCACCCCATGTCTCTCTCTGTCCCGGAGTCTCTCTCGGTCCCTGTCTCTCTCACGGTCCCTTTCAATCTCTCAGTCCCTGTCTCTCACTCGGTCCCTGTGTCTCTATCTCGGTCCCTGTGTCTTTCTCAGTCCCTGTATCTCTCTCGGTACCTGTGACTCTCTCTCGGAACCTGTGTCTCTCTCTCGGTCCATGTGTCTCCCTCGTTCCTTGTGTCTCTGTCTCGGTGCCTGTGTCTATCTCGGTCCCTGTGTCTCTGTCTCGGTGCCTGTATCTCTGTCTCGGTCCCTGTATCTCTCTCGGTCCCTGTCTCTCTCTCGGTCCCTGTCACTATCTCAGTCCCTGTGTCTCACCCGGTCCCTGTGTCTCTCTCTCTCGTTCCCTCTGCCTCTCTATCGGTCCCTGTGTCTCTCTCTCGGTCCCTGTGTCTCTCTCTCGGTCACTGTGTCTCTCTCTCTGTACCTGTCTCGCTCTCTCGGTCCCTGTCTCTCTCTCTCGGTCACTGTGTTTCTCTCGGTCCCTGTGACTTGCTCAGTCCCTATGTCTCTCACTCGGTCCCTGTGTCTCTCTCTCGGTCCCTGTGTCTTTCTCAGTCCCTGTATCTCTCTCGGTCCCTGTGACTCTCTCTCGGAACCTGTGTCTCTCTCTCGGTCCATGTGTCTCCCTCGTTCCCTGTGTCTCTATCTCGGTGCCTGTGTCTATCTCGGTCCCTGTGTCTCTGTCTCGGTGCCTGTATCTCTCTCTCGGTCCCTGTGTCTCTCTCGGTCCCTGTCTCTCTCTCGGTCCCTGTCACTATCTCAGTCCCTGTGTCTCACTCGGTCCCTGTGTCTCTCTCTCTCGGTCCCTCTGCCTCTCTATCGGTCCCTGTGTCTCTCTCTCGGTCCCTGTGTCTCTCTCTCTCGGTCACTGTGTCTCTCTCTCTGTACCTGTGTCTCTCTCTCGGTCCCTGTGTCTCTCTCAGTCCCTATGTCTCTCTCGGTACCTGTGTCTCTCTCTCGGTCCCTGTGTCTCTCTCGGTCCCTTTGACTCTCTCTCTCTCGGTCCCTGTGTCTCTCTCTCAGTCCCTGTCTCTCTCTCGGACCCTGTGTCTCTCTCGGTCCCTGTGTCTCTCTCGGTCCCTGTGTCTCTCTCGGTCCCAGTGTCGCTCTCAGTCCCTCTGTCTCTCTCTCTCGGACCCTGTCTCTCTCTCGGTCCCTGTCACTCTCTCAGTCCCTGTGTCTCACTCGGTCCCTGTCTCCCTCTCGGTCCCTGTGGCTCTCTCTAAGACCCTGTGTCTCTCTCTCGGTCCCTGTGTCTCTCTCCCCGCCCTTGTGTCTCTCTCAGTCCCTGTATCTCTCTCGGTCCCTGTGTCTCTCTCGGTCCCTGTGTCTCACTCTCGGTCCCTGTGTCTCTCTCGGTCACTGTGTCTCTCTCTCGGTCCCTGTGTCTCTCTCAGTCCATGTCTCTCTCGGTCCCTGTGTCTCTCTCTCGGTCCCTATGTCTCTCTCGGTCACTGTGTCTCTCTCTCGGTCCCTGTGTCTCTCTCGGTCCCTGTCTCTCTCTCGGTCCCTGTCTCTCTCTCGGTCCCGGTGTCTCTCTCGGTCCCTGTGTCTCTCTCTCGGTGGCTGTGTCTCTCTCGGTCACTGTGCCTCTCTCAGTCCCTTTGTCTCACTCGGTCCCTGTCTCTCTCTCGGTCCCTGTGCCACTCTCTAAGACCCTGTGTCTCTCTGTTGTCCCTGAGTCTCTCTCTCAGTTCCTGTGTCTCACTCGGTCCCTGTCTCTCTCTCTGTCCCGGTGTCTCTCTCTCGGTCCCCGTGTCTCTCTCTCGGTCCCTGTGTCTCTCTTGGTCCCTGTGTCTCTCTCTCGGTCTGTGTCTCTCTCTCGGTGCCTATGTCTCTCTCTCGGACCCTGTGTCTCTCTCAGTCCCTGTGTCCCCCTTGGTACCTGTGTTTCTCTCTCGGTCCCTGTGTGTCTCTCAGTCCCTGTGACTCTCTCTCGGTCCCTGTGTCTCTCTTGGTCCCTGTGACTCTCTCGGTCCCTGTGTCTCTCTCGGTACCTGTGTCTCTCTCTCGGTCCCTGTGTCTCTCTCTCGGTCCCTGTCACTCGCTCAATCCCTGTGTCTCTCTCTCGGTCCCTGTGTCTCTCTCTCGGTCCCTGTGTCTCTCTCTCGGTCCCTGTGTCTCCCTCGGTCCCAGTGACTCGCTCAATCCCTGTGTCTCTCTCTCGGTCCCTGTGTCTCACTCGGTCCCTGTGTCTCTCTCTCGGTCCCTGTGTCTCTCTCGGTCCCTGTGTCTCTCTCTCACCCCTGTGTCTCTCTCGGTCCGTGTGTCTCTCTCGGTCGCTATGTCTCTCTCGGTCGCTATGTCTCTCGCGGTCCCTGTGTCTCTCTCTCGGTCACTGTGTCTCACTCGGTCCCTGTGTCTCACTCGGTCCCTGTCTCCCTCTCGGTCCCTGTGCCTCTCTCTAAGACTCTGTGTCTCTATCTTGGTCCCTGTGTCTCTCTCGGTCGCAGTCTCTCTCTCTCGGTCCTGGTGTCTCTCTCGGTCCCTGTGTCTCTCTCTCTCTGTCCCTGTGTCACTCACTCGGACCCTGTTTCTCTCTCAGTCCCTGTGTCTCTCTCGGTCCCTGTGTCTCTCTCTCTCCATCCCTGTGTCTCTCTCTCGGTCCCTGTGTCTCTCTCGGTCGCTGTGTCTCACTCGGTCCCTGTGTCTCTCTCGGTCCCTGTGTCTCTCTCTCACCCATGTCTCTCTCGGTCCCGATGTCTCTCTCGGTCCCTGTGTCTCTCTCTCGGTCCCTGTGTCTCTCTCTGGGTCCCTGTGTCTCACTCGGTCCCTGTCTCTCTCTCTGTCTCTGTGTCTCTCTCTTGGTCACTGTGTCTCTCCGTCGGTCCCTGTGTCTCTCTCTTGGTCCCTGTCTCTCTCTCTCGGTCACGGTGTCTCTCTTGGTCCCTGTGTCTCTCTCTTGGTCCCTGTGTCTCACTCGGTCCCTGTATTTCTCACTCGGTACCTGTCTCTGTCTCGGTCCCTGTGTCTCGCTCAATCCCTGTGACTCTCTCGGTCCCTGTATCTCTCTCTCGGTCCCTGTGTCTCTCTCTCTCGGTCCCTGTGACTCGCTCAATCCCTGTGACTCTCTCGGTCCCTGTGTCTCTCTCGGACGCTGTGTCTCTCTTGGTCCCTGTGTCTCTCTCTCGGTCCCTGTGTCTCTCTCGGTCCCTGTGTCTTACTTGGTTCCTGTGACTCTCTCAGTCCCTGTCTGTCTCTCAGTCTCTGAATCTCTCTCTCGGTCCCTGTCTCTCTCTCGGTCCCGGTGTCTCTCTCGGTCCCTGTGTCTCTCTCGGTCCCTGTGTCTCTCTCTCGGTCCCTATGTCTCTCTCTCGGTCCCTGTCTCTCTCTCGGTCCTTGTGACTCTCTCGGTCCCGCTGTCTCTCTCGGTCCCTGTGTCTCTCTCATTCCCTGTGTCTCTCTTTCACCCCATGTCTCTCTCTGTCCCGGAGTCTCTCTCGGTCCCTGTCTCTCTCTCATTCCCTGTGTCTCTCTTTCACCCCATGTCTCTCTCTGTCCCGGAGTCTCTCTCGGTCCCTGTCTCTCTCACGGTCCCTGTCACTCTCTCAGTCCCTGTGTCTCACTCGGTCCCTGTCTCCCTCTCGGTCCCTGTGCCTCTCTCTAAGTCCCTGTGTCTCTCTCTTGGTCCCTGTGTCTCTCTCAGTCCCTGTGTCTCTCTCGGTCCCTGTGTATCACTCTCGGTCCCTGTGTCTCTCTCTCCATTCCTGTGTCTCTCTCTCGGTCCCTGTGTCTCTCTCTCGGTCCCTGTGCCTCTCTCGGTCCCGATGTCTCTCTCGGTCCCTGTGTCTCTCTCTGGGTCCCTGTGTCTCACTCGGTCCCTGTCTCTCTCTCGGTCCCTGTGTCTCTCTCTTGGTCACTGTGTCTCTCTGTCGGTCTGTCTGTCTCTCTCTCGGTCCCTGTGTCTTACTCGGTCCCTGTGACTCTCTCAGTCCCTGTCTCTCTCTCGGTCTCTGAGTCTCTCTCTCGGTCCCTGTCTCTCTCTCGGTCCCTGTGTCTCTCTCGGTCCCGGTGTCTCTTTCTCGGTCCCTGTCTCTCTCTCTCTTGCTCTCTGCGTCTCTCTCGGTCCCTGTGTCTCACTTTGTCCCTGTCTCTCTCTCGGTCACTGTGTCTCGCTCTCGGTCCCTGTGTCTCTTTTGGTCCCGGTGTCTCTCTCGGTCCCTGTCTCTCTCTCAGTCCCTGTGTCTCTTTCTCGGTCCCTGTGTCTCTCTCTCGGTCCCTGTGTCTCTCTCGGTCCCTGTGTCTCGCTCTCGGTCCCTGTGTCTTTCTCTCGGTCCCTGTGTCTCTCTCTCGGTCCCTGTCTCTCTCTCGGTCCCTGTATCTCTCTGTCGGTCCCTGTGTCTCTCTCGGTCACTGTGTCTCACTCGGTCCCTGTGTCTCTCTCTGTCCCTGTGTCTCTCTCTCACACCCCTGTGTCTCTCTCGGTCCCGGTGTCTCTCTCGGTCCCTGTGTCTCTCTCTCGGTCCCTGTGTCTCTCTCGATCCCTGTGTCTCTCTCGGTCTGTGTCTCTCTCTCAGTCCCTATGTCTCTCTCTTGGTCCCTGTCTCTCTCTCGGTCCCTGTGACTCTCTCGGTCCCGCTATCTCTCTCGGTCCCTGTCTCTCTATCTTACTATCTGTGTCTCTCTCGGTCCCTGTCTCTCTCTCAGTCCCTGTGTCTCTCTCTCACCCCATGACTCTCTCTGTCCCGGAGTCTCTCTCGGTCCCTGTCTCTCTCACGGTCCCTGTCACTCTCTCAGTCCCTGTGTCTCACTCGGTCCCTGTCTCCCTCTCGGTCCCTGTGCCTCTCTCTCAGACCCTGTGTCTCTCTCTTGGTCCCTGTGTCTCTCTCAGTCCCTGTGTCTCTCTCGGTCCCTGTGTCTCACTCTCGGTCCCTGTGTCTCTCTCTCGGTCCCTGTGTCTCTCTCTCGGTCCCTGTCTCACTCGGTCCCTGTCTCTCTCTCGGTCCCTGTGTCTCTCTGTCGGTCCCTCTGTCTCTCTCTCGGTCCCTGTCTCTCTCTCTCGGTCACTATGTCTCACTTGGTCCCTGTGTCTCTCTCTTGGTCACTGTGTCTCTCTCTCGGTCCCTGTGTCTCTCTCTCGGTCCCTGTGTCTCCCTCGGTCCCTGTGACTCGCTCAATCCCTGTGTCTCTCTCTCGGTCCCTGTGTCTCTCTCGGTCCCTGTGTCTCTCTCTCGGTCTCTGTCTCCCTCTCGGTCCCTGTGCCTCTCTCTAAGATTCTGTGTCTCTATCTTGGTCCCTGTGTCTCTCTCGGTCCCAGTCTCTCTCTCTCGGTCCTGGTGTCTCTCTCGATCCCTGTGTCTCTCTCTCTGTCCCTGTGTCACTCACTCGGACCCTGTTTCTCTCTCAGTCCCTGTGTCTCTCTCGGTCCCTGTGTCTCTCTCTCCATCCCTGTGTCTCTCTCTCGGTCCCTGTGTCTCTCTCGGTCGCTGTGTCTCACTCGGTCCCTCTGTCTCTCTCGGTCCCTGTGTCTCTCTCTCACACCCCTGTGTCTCTCTCGGTCCCGATGTCTCTCTCGGTCCCTGTGTCTCTCTCTCGGTCCCTGTGTCTCTCTCTGGTTCCCAGTGTCTCACTCGGTACCTGTGTCTCTCTCGGTCGCTGTGTCTCACTCGGTCCCTGTGTCTCTCTCGGTCCCTGTGTCTCTCTCTCACCCCTGTGTCTCTCTCGGTCCCGATGTCTCTCTCGGTCCCTGTGTCTCTCTCTCTGTCTCTGTGTCTCTCTCTTGGTCACTGTGTCTCTCCGTCGGTCCCTGTGTCTCTCTCTCGGTCCCTGTCTCTCTCTCTCTCGGTCACGGTGTCTCTCTTGGTCCCTGTGTCTCTCTCTTGGTCCCTGTGTCTCACTCGGTCCCTGTATTTGTCACTCGGTACCTGTCTCTGTCTTGGTCCCTGTGTCTCGCTCAATCCCTGTGACTCTCTCGGTCCCTGTGACTCTCTCTCGGTCCCTGTGTCTCTCTCTCTCGGTCCCGATGTCTCTCTCGGTCCCTGTGTCTCTCTCTCGGTCCCTGTGTCTCTCTCTGGTTCCCAGTGTCTCACTCGGTCCCTGTGTCTCTCTCGGTCGCTGTGTCTCTCTCGGTCCCTGTGTCTCTCTCGGTCCCGATGTCTCTCTCGGTCCCTGTGTCTCTCTCTCGGTCCCTGTGTCTCTCTCTGGTTCCCAGTGTCTCACTCGGTCCCTGTGTCTCTCTCGGTCGCTGTGTCTCTCTCGGTCCCTGTGTCTCTCTCGGTCCCGATGTCTCTCTTGGTCCCTGTCTCTCTCTCTCTTGCTCTCTGCGTCTCTCTCGGTCCCTGTGTCTCGCTCTCGGACCCTGTGTCTCTCTCTCGGTCCCTGTGTCTCTCCCTTGCTCCCTGTGTCTCTCTCGGTCCCTGTGTCTCGCTCTCGGTCCCTTTGTCTTTCTCTCGGTCCCTGTGTCTCTCTCGGTCCCTGTCTCTCTCTCTCTTGCTCTCTGCGTCTCTCTCGGTCCCTGTGTCTCACTTTGTCCCTGTCTCTCTCTCGGTCACTGTGTCTCTCTCTCGGTCCCTGCGTCTCTCTCGGTCCCTGTGTCTCACTTTGTCCCTGTCTCTCTCTCGGTCACTGTGTCTCTCACTCGGTCCCTGTGTCTCTCTCGGTCGCTGTGTCTCACTCGGTCCCTGTGTCTCTCTCGGTCCCTGTGTCTCACTTTGTCCCTGTCTCTCTCTCGGTCACTGTGTCTCGCTCTCGGTCCCTGTGTCTCTCTCTCGGTCCCTGTGTCTCTCTCTCAGTCCCTGTGTCTCTCTCTCGGTCCCTGTCTCTCTCTGCGGTCCCTGTGTCTCTTTGGTCCCGGTGTCTCTCTCGGTCCCTGTCTGTTTATCTTACTCTCTGTGTTTCTCTCGGTCCCTGTCTCTCTCTCAGTCACTGTGTCTCTTTCTCGGTCCCTGTGTCTCTCTCTCGTCCCTGTGTCTCTCCCTTGCTCCTGTGTCTCTCTCGGTCCCTGTGTCTCGCTCTCGGTCCCTGTCTCTCTCTCGGTCCCTGTATCTCTCTGTCGGTCCCTGTGTCTCTCTCGGTCACTGTGTCTCACTCGGTCCTGTGTCTCTCTCTGTCCCTGTGTCTCTCTCTCACACTCCTGTGTCTCTCTCGGTCCCGGTGTCTCTCTCGGTCCTGTGTCTCTCTCTCGGTCCCTGTGTCTCTCTCGGTCCTGTGTCTCTCTCGGTCCCTGTCTCTCTCTCAGTCCCCTATGTCTCTCTCTCGGTCCTGTCTCTCTCTCGGTCCCTGTGACTCTCTCGGGTCCCGCTGTCTCTCTCGGTCCTTGTCTCTCTATCTTACTATCTGTGTCTCTCTCGGTCCCTGTCTCTCTCTCATTCCCTGTGTCTCTCTTTCACCCCATGTCTCTCTCTGTCCCGGAGTCTCTCTCGGTCCCTGTCTCTCTCACGGTCCCTGTCACTCTCTCAGTCCCTGTGTCTCACTCGGTCCCTGTCTCCCTCTCGGTCCCTGTGCCTCTCTCTAAGTCCCTGTGTCTCTCTCTTGGTCCCTGTGTCTCTTCTCAGTCCCCTGTGTCTCTCTCGGTCCCTGTGTATCACTCTCGGTCCCTGTGTTCTCTCTCTCCATTCCTGTGTCTCTCTCTCGGTCCCTGTGTCTCTCTCTCGGTCCCTGTGCCTCTCTCGGATCCCGATGTCTCTCTCGGTCCCTGTGTCTCTCTCTGGGTCCCTGTGTCTCACTCGGTCCCTGTCTCTCTCTCGGTCCCTGTGTCTCTCTCTTGGTCACTGTGTCTCTCTGTCGGTCTGTCTGTCTCTCTCTTCGGTCCCTGTGTCTTACTCGGTCCCTGTGACTCTCTCAGTCCCTGTCTCTCTCTCGGTCTCTGAGTCTCTCTCTCGGTCCCTGTCTCTCTCTCGGTCCCTGTGTCTCTCTCGGTCCCGGTGTCTCTTTCTCGGTCCCTGTCTCTCTCTCTCTTGCTCTCTGCGTCTCTCTCGGTCCCTGTGTCTCACTTTGTCCCTGTCTCTCTCTCGGTCACTGTGTCTCGCTCTCGGTCCCTGTGTCTCTTTGGTCCGGTGTCTCTCTCGGTCCCTGTCTCTCTCTCAGTCCCTGTGTCTCTTTCTCGGTCCCTGTGTCTCTCTCTCGGTCCCTGTGTCTCTCTCGGTCCCTGTGTCTCGCTCTCGGTCCCCTGTGTCTTTCTCTCGGTCCCTGTGTCTCTCTCTCGGTCCCTGTCTCTCTCTCGGTCCCTGTATCTCTCTGTCGGTCCCTGTGTCTCTCTCGGTCACTGTGTCTCACTCGGTCCCTGTGTCTCTCTCTGTCCCTGTGTCTCTCTCTCACACCCCTGTGTCTCTCTCGGTCCCGGTGTCTCTCTCGGTCCCTGTGTCTCTCTCTCGGTCCCTGTGTCTCTCTCGATCCCTGTGTCTCTCTCGGTCTGTGTCTCTCTCTCAGTCCCTATGTCTCTCTCTTGGTCCCTGTCTCTCTCTCGGTCCCTGTGACTCTCTCGGTCCCGCTATCTCTCTCGGTCCCTGTCTCTCTATCTTACTATCTGTGTCTCTCTCGGTCCCTGTCTCTCTCTCAGTCCCTGTGTCTCTCTCTCACCCCATGACTCTCTCTGTCCCGGAGTCTCTCTCGGTCCCTGTCTCTCTCACGGTCCCTGTCACTCTCTCAGTCCCTGTGTCTCACTCGGTCCCTGTCTCCCTCTCGGTCCCTGTGCCTCTCTCTCAGACCCTGTGTCTCTCTCTTGGTCCCTGTGTCTCTCTCAGTCCCTGTGTCTCTCTCGGTCCCTGTGTCTCACTCTCGGTCCCTGTGTCTCTCTCTCGGTCCCTGTGTCTCTCTCTCGGTCCCTGTCTCACTCGGTCCCTGTCTCTCTCTCGGTCCCTGTGTCTCTCTGTCGGTCCCTCTGTCTCTCTCTCGGTCCCTGTCTCTCTCTCTCGGTCACTATGTCTCACTTGGTCCCTGTGTCTCTCTCTTGGTCACTGTGTCTCTCTCTCGGTCCCTGTGTCTCTCTCTCGGTCCCTGTGTCTCCCTCGGTCCCTGTGACTCGCTCAATCCCTGTGTCTCTCTCTCGGTCCCTGTGTCTCTCTCGGTCCCTGTGTCTCTCTCTCGGTCTCTGTCTCCCTCTCGGTCCCTGTGCCTCTCTCTAAGATTCTGTGTCTCTATCTTGGTCCCTGTGTCTCTCTCGGTCCCAGTCTCTCTCTCTCGGTCCTGGTGTCTCTCTCGATCCCTGTGTCTCTCTCTCTGTCCCTGTGTCACTCACTCGGACCCTGTTTCTCTCTCAGTCCCTGTGTCTCTCTCGGTCCCTGTGTCTCTCTCTCCATCCCTGTGTCTCTCTCTCGGTCCCTGTGTCTCTCTCGGTCGCTGTGTCTCACTCGGTCCCTCTGTCTCTCTCGGTCCCTGTGTCTCTCTCTCACACCCCTGTGTCTCTCTCGGTCCCGATGTCTCTCTCGGTCCCTGTGTCTCTCTCTCGGTCCCTGTGTCTCTCTCTGGTTCCCAGTGTCTCACTCGGTACCTGTGTCTCTCTCGGTCGCTGTGTCTCACTCGGTCCCTGTGTCTCTCTCGGTCCCTGTGTCTCTCTCTCACCCCTGTGTCTCTCTCGGTCCCGATGTCTCTCTCGGTCCCTGTGTCTCTCTCTCTGTCTCTGTGTCTCTCTCTTGGTCACTGTGTCTCTCCGTCGGTCCCTGTGTCTCTCTCTCGGTCCCTGTCTCTCTCTCTCTCGGTCACGGTGTCTCTCTTGGTCCCTGTGTCTCTCTCTTGGTCCCTGTGTCTCACTCGGTCCCTGTATTTGTCACTCGGTACCTGTCTCTGTCTTGGTCCCTGTGTCTCGCTCAATCCCTGTGACTCTCTCGGTCCCTGTGACTCTCTCTCGGTCCCTGTGTCTCTCTCTCTCGGTCCCGATGTCTCTCTCGGTCCCTGTGTCTCTCTCTCGGTCCCTGTGTCTCTCTCTGGTTCCCAGTGTCTCACTCGGTCCCTGTGTCTCTCTCGGTCGCTGTGTCTCTCTCGGTCCCTGTGTCTCTCTCGGTCCCGATGTCTCTCTCGGTCCCTGTGTCTCTCTCTCGGTCCCTGTGTCTCTCTCTGGTTCCCAGTGTCTCACTCGGTCCCTGTGTCTCTCTCGGTCGCTGTGTCTCTCTCGGTCCCTGTGTCTCTCTCGGTCCCGATGTCTCTCTTGGTCCCTGTCTCTCTCTCTCTTGCTCTCTGCGTCTCTCTCGGTCCCTGTGTCTCGCTCTCGGACCCTGTGTCTCTCTCTCGGTCCCTGTGTCTCTCCCTTGCTCCCTGTGTCTCTCTCGGTCCCTGTGTCTCGCTCTCGGTCCCTTTGTCTTTCTCTCGGTCCCTGTGTCTCTCTCGGTCCCTGTCTCTCTCTCTCTTGCTCTCTGCGTCTCTCTCGGTCCCTGTGTCTCACTTTGTCCCTGTCTCTCTCTCGGTCACTGTGTCTCTCTCTCGGTCCCTGCGTCTCTCTCGGTCCCTGTGTCTCACTTTGTCCCTGTCTCTCTCTCGGTCACTGTGTCTCTCACTCGGTCCCTGTGTCTCTCTCGGTCGCTGTGTCTCACTCGGTCCCTGTGTCTCTCTCGGTCCCTGTGTCTCACTTTGTCCCTGTCTCTCTCTCGGTCACTGTGTCTCGCTCTCGGTCCCTGTGTCTCTCTCTCGGTCCCTGTGTCTCTCTCTCAGTCCCTGTGTCTCTCTCTCGGTCCCTGTCTCTCTCTCGGTCCCTGTGTCTCTTTTGGTCCCGGTGTCTCTCTCGGTCCCTGTCTGTTTATCTTACTCTCTGTGTTTCTCTCGGTCCCTGTCTCTCTCTCAGTCACTGTGTCTCTTTCTCGGTCCCTGTGTCTCTCTCTCGGTCCCTGTGTCTCTCCCTTGCTCCCTGTGTCTCTCTCGGTCCCTGTGTCTCGCTCTCGGTCCCTGTCTCTCTCTCGGTCCCTGTATCTCTCTGTCGGTCCCTGTGTCTCTCTCGGTCACTGTGTCTCACTCGGTCCCTGTGTCTCTCTCTGTCCCTGTGTCTCTCTCTCACACTCCTGTGTCTCTCTCGGTCCCGGTGTCTCTCTCGGTCCCTGTGTCTCTCTCTCGGTCCCTGTGTCTCTCTCGGTCCCTGTGTCTCTCTCGGTCCCTGTCTCTCTCTCAGTCCCTATGTCTCTCTCTCGGTCCCTGTCTCTCTCTCGGTCCCTGTGACTCTCTCGGTCCCGCTGTCTCTCTCGGTCCTTGTCTCTCTATCTTACTATCTGTGTCTCTCTCGGTCCCTGTCTCTCTCTCAGTCCCTGTGTCTCTCTCTCACCCCATGTCTCTCTCTGTCCCGGAGACTCTCTCGGTCCCTGTCTCTCTCACGGTCCCTGTCACTCTCTCAGTCCCTGTGTCTCACTCGGTCCCTGTCTCCCTCTCGGTCCCTGTGCCTCTCTCTCAGACCCTGTGTCTCTCTCTTGGTCCCTGTGTCTCTCTCAGTCCCTGTGTCTCTCTCGGTCCCTGTGTCTCACTCTCGGTCCCTGTGTCTCTCTCTCCATCCCTGTGTCTCTCTCTCGGTCCCTGTGTCTCTCTCTCGGTCCCTGTGTCTCTCTCGGTCCCGATGTCTCTCTCGGTCCCTGTGTCTCTCTCTCGGTCCCTGTGTCTCTCTCTGGGTCCCTGTGTCTCACTCGGTCCCTGTCTCTCTCTGGGTCCCTGTGTCTCACTCGGTCACTATGTCTCTCTTGGTCCCTGTGTCTCTCTCTTGGTCACTGTGTCTCACTCGGTCCCTGTATTTCTCACTCGGTACCTGACTCTGTCTCGGTCCCTGTGTCTCTCTCGATCCCTGTGTCTCTCTCGGTCCCTGTCTCTCTCTCAGTCCCTGTGTCTCTCTCTCGGTCCCTGTGTCTCTCTCGGTCCTTGTGTCTTACTCGGTCCCTGTGACTCTCTCAGTCCCTGTCTCTCTCTCAGTCTCTGAGTCTCTCTCTCGGTCCCTGTCTCTTTCTCGGTCCCTGTCTCTCTCTCTCGGTCCCTGTGTCTCTCCCTTGCTCTCTGCGTCTCTCTCGGTCCCTGTGTCTCACTTTGTCCCTGTCTCTCTCTCGGTCACTGTCTCTCGCTCTCGGTCCCTGTGTCTCTCTCTCGGTCCCTATGTCTCTCTCTCGGTCCCTGTCTCTCTCTCGGTCCCTGTGTCTCTTTTGGTCCCGGTGTCTCTCTCGGTCCCTGTCTCTCTCTCAGTCCCTGTGTCTCTTTCTCGGTCCCTGTGTCTCTCTCTCGGTCCCTGTGTCTCTCCCTTGCTCCCTGTGTCTCTCTCGGTCCCTGTGTCTCGCTCTCGGTCCCTGTGTCTCACTCGGTCCCTGTGTCTCTCTCGGTCGCTGTGTCTCACTCGGTCCCTGTGTCTCTCTCTCACCCCTGTGTCTCTCTCGGTCCCGATGTCTCTCTCGGTCCCTGTGTCTCTCCGTCGGTCCCTGTGTCTCTCTCTCGGTCCCTGTCTCTCTCTCTCTCGGTCACGGTGTCTCTCTTGGTCCCTGTGTCTCTCTCTTGGTCCCTGTGTCTCACTCGGTCCCTGTATTTCTCACTCGGTACCTGTCTCTGTCTTGGTCCCTGTGTCTCGCTCAATCCCTGTGACTCTCTCGGTCCCTGTGACTCTCTCTCGGTCCCTGTGTCTCTCTCTCTCGGTCCCGATGTCTCTCTCGGTCCCTGTGTCTCTCTCTCGGTCCCTGTGTCTCTCTCTGGTTCCCAGTGTCTCACTCGGTCCCTGTGTCTCTCTCGGTCGCTGTGTCTCTCTCGGTCCCTGTGTCTCTGCCGGTCCCGATGTCTCTCTCGGTCCCTGTGTCTCTCTCTCGGTCCCTGTGTCTCTCTCTGGTTCCCAGTGTCTCACTCGGTCCCTGTGTCTCTCTCGGTCGCTGTGTCTCTCTCGGTCCCTGTGTCTCTCTCGGTCCCGATGTCTCTCTTGGTCCCTGTCTCTCTCTCTCTTGCTCTCTGCGTCTCTCTCAGTCCCTGTGTCTCACTTTGTCCCTCTCTCTCTCTCGGTCACTGTGTCTCGCTCTCGGTCCCTGTGTCTCTCTCTCGGTCCCTGTGTCTCTCTCTCGGTCCCTGTGTCTCTCCCTTGCTCCCTGTGTCTCTCTCGGTCCCTGTGTCTCGCTCTCGGTCCCTTTGTCTTTCTCTCGGTCCCTGTGTCTCTCTCTCTCGGTCACTGTGTCTCACTCGGTCCCTGTGTCTCTCTCTGTCCCTGTGTCTCTCTCTCACACACCTGTGTCTCTCTCGGTCCCGGTGTCTCTCTCGGTCCCTGTGTCTCTCTCTCGGTCCCTGTGTCTCTCTCGATCCCTGTGTCTCTCTCGGTCCCTGTCTCTCTCTCAGTCCCTCTGTCTCTCTCTCGGTCCCTGTCTCTCTCTCGGTCCCTGTGACTGTATCGGTCCCGCTGTCTCTCTCGGTCCCTGTCTCTCTATCTTACTATCTGTGTCTCTCTCGGTCCCTGTCTCTCTCTCAGTCCCTGTGTCTCTCTCTCACCCCATGTCTCTCTCTGTCCCGGAGTCTCTCTCGGTCCCTGTCTCTCTCACGGTCCCTGTCACTCTCTCAGTCCCTGTGTCTCACTCGGTCCCTGTCTCCCTCTCGGTCCCTGTGCCTCTCTCTTAGACCCTGTGTCTCCCTCTTGGTCCCTGTGTCTCTCTCAGTCCCTGTGTCCCTCTCGGTCCCTGTGTCTCACTCTCGGTCCCTGTGTCTCTCTCTCCATCCCTGTGTCTCTCTCTCGGTCCCTGTGTCTCTCTCTCGGTCCCTGTGTCTCTCTCGGTCCCGATGTCTCTCTCGGTCCCTGTGTCTCTCTCTCGGTCCCTGTGTCTCTCTCTGGGTCCCTGTGTCTCACTCGGTCCCTGTCTCTCTCTGGGTCCCTGTGTCTCACTCGGTCCCTGTCTCTCTCTCGGTCCCTGTGTCTCTCTCGGTCACTATGTCTCTCTTGGTCCCTGTGTCTCTCTCTTGGTCACTGTGTCTCACTCGGTCCCTGTATTTCTCACTCGGTACCTGACTCTGTCTCGGTCCCTGTGTCTCTCTCGATCACTGTGTCTCTCTCGGTCCCTGTCTCTCTCAGTCCCTGTGTCTCTCTCTCGGTCCCTGTGTCTCTCTCGGTCCCTGTGTCTTACTCGGTCCCTGTGACTCTCTCAGTCCCTGTCTCTCTCTCAGAGTCTGAGTCTCTCTCTCGGTCCCTGTCTCTTTCTCGGTCCCTGTCTCTCTCTCTCTTGCTCTCTGCGTCTCTCTCGGTCCCTGTGTCTCACTTTGTCCCTGTCTATCTCTCGGTCACTGTGTCTCTCTCTCGGTCATTGTGTCTCTCTCTGGTTCCCAGTGTCTCACTCGGTCCCTGTGTCTCTCTCGGTCGCTGTGTCTCACTCGGTCCCTGTGTCTCACTCGGTCCCTGTGTCTCTCTCGGTCCCGATGTCTCTCTCGGTCCCTGTGTCTCACTCGGTCCCTGTCTCTCTCTGGGTCCCTGTGTCTCACTCGGTCCCTGTCTCTCTCTCGGTCCCTGTGTCTCTCTCGGTCACTATGTCTCTCTTGGTCCCTGTGTCTCTCTCTTGGTCACTGTGTCTCACTCGGTCCCTGTATTTCTCACTCGGTACCTGACTCTGTCTCGGTCCCTGTGTCTCTCTCGATCCCTGTGTCTCTCTCGGTCCCTGTCTCTCTCAGTCCCTGTGTCTCTCTCTCGGTCCCTGTGTCTCTCTCGGTCCCTGTGTCTTACTCGGTCCCTGTGACTCTCTCAGTCCCTGTCTCTCTCTCAGAGTCTGAGTCTCTCTCTCGGTCCCTGTCTCTTTCTCGGTCCCTGTCTCTCTCTCTCTTGCTCTCTGCGTCTCTCTCGGTCCCTGTGTCTCACTTTGTCCCTGTCTCTCTCTCGGTCACTGTGTCTCTCTCTCGGTCATTGTGTCTCTCTCTGGTTCCCAGTGTCTCACTCGGTCCCTGTGTCTCTCTCGGTCGCTGTGTCTCACTCGGTCCCTGTGTCTCACTCGGTCCCTGTGTCTCTCTCGGTCCCGATGTCTCTCTCGGTCCCTGTGTCTCACTTTGTCCCTGTCTCTCTCTCGGTCACTGTGTCTCGCTCTCGGTCCCTGTGTCTCTCTCTCGGTCCCTGTGTCTCTCTCTCAGTCCCTGTGTCTCTCTCTCGGTCCCTGTCTCTCTCTCGGTCCCTGTGTCTCTTTCTCGGTCCCTGTGTCTCTCTCTCGGTCTCTGTGTCTCTCCCTTGCTCCCTGTGTCTCTCTCAGTCCCTGTGTCTCGCTCTCGGTCCCTGTCTCTCTCTCGGTCCCTGTATCTCTCTGTCGGTCCCTATGTCTCTCTCGGTCACTGTGTCTCACTCGGTCCCTGTGTCTCTCTCTGTCCCTGTGTCTCTCTCTCACACCCCTGTGTCTCTCTCGGTCCCGGTGTCTCTCTCGGTCCCTGTGTCTCTCTCTCGGTCCCTGTGTCTCTCTCGATCCCTGTGTCTCTCTCGGTCCCTGTCTCTCTCTCAGTCCCTATGTCTCTCTCTCGGTCCCTGTCTCTCTCTCGGTCCCTGTGACTCTCTCGGTCCCGCTGTCTCTCTCGGTCCCTGTCTCTCTATCTTACTATCTGTGTCTCTCTCGGTCCCTGTCTCTCTCTCAGTCCCTGTGTCCCTCTCTCACCCCATGTCTCTCTCTGTCCCGGAGTCACTCTCGGTCCCTGTCTCTCTCACGGTCCCTGTCACTCTATCTTACTATCTGTGTCTCTCTCTTGGTCCCTGTGTCTCTCTCAGTCCCTGTGTCTCTCTCGGTCCCTGTGTCTCACTCTCGGTCCCTGTGTCTCTCTCTCCATCCCTGTGTCTCTCTCTCGGTCCCTGTGTCTCTCTCTCGGTCCCTGTGTCTCTCTCGGTCCCGATGTCTCTCTCGGTCCCCTGTGTCTCTCTCTCGGTCCCTGTGTCTCTCTCTGGGTCCCTGTGTCTCACTCGGTCCCTGTCTCTCTCTGGGTCCCTGTGTCTCACTCGGTCCCGGTCTCTCTCTCTTTCCCTGTGTCTCTCTCGGTCACTATGTCTCTCTTGGTCCCTGTGTCTCTCTCTTGGTCACTGTGTCTCACTCGGTCCCTGTATTTCTCACTCGGTACCTGACACTGTCTCGGTCCCCTGTGTCTCTCTCGATCCCTGTGTCTCTCCTCTCAGTCCCTGTGTCTCTCTCTCGGTCCCTGTGTCTCTCTCGGTCCCTGTGTCTTACTCGGTCCTGTGACTCTCTCAGTCCCTGTCTCTCTCTCAGTCTCTGAGTCTCTCTCTCGGTCCCTGTCTCTCTCTCGGTCCCTGCGTCTTACTCGGTCCCTGTGACTCTCTCAGTCCCTGTCTCTTTCTCGGTCCCCTGTCTCTCTCTCTCGGTCCCTGTGTCTCTCCCTTGCTCTCTGCGTCTCTCTCGGTCCCCTGTGTCTCACTTTGTCCCTGTCTCTCTCTCGGTCCCTATGTCTCTCTCTCGGTCCCTGTCTCTCTCTCGGTCCCTGTGTCTCTTTTGGTCCCGGTGTCTCTCTCGGTCCCTGTCTCTCTCTCAGTCCCCTGTGTCTCTTTCTCGGTCCCTGTGTCTCTCTCTCGGTCCCTGTGTCTCTCCCTTGCTCCCTGTGTCTCTCTCGGTCCCTGTGTCTCGCTCTCGGTCCCTGTGTCTTTCTCTCGGTCCCTGTCTCTCTGGTCCCTGTGTCTCTCTCTCGGTCCCTGTCTCTCTCTCGGTCCCTGTATCTCTCTGTCGGTCCCTGTGTCTCTCTCGGTCACTGTGTCTCACTCAGTCCCTGTGTCTCTCTCTGTCCCTGTGTCTCTCTCCCACACCCCTGTGTCTCTCTCGGTCCTGGTGACTCTCTCGGTCCCTGTGTCTCTCTCTCGGTCCCTGTGTCTCTCTCGATCCCTGTGTCTCTCTCGGTCCCTGTCTCTCTCTCAGTCCCTGTGTCTCTCTCTCGGTCCCTGTATCTCTCTCGGTCCCTGTGACTCGCTCAATCCCTGTGTCTCTCTCTCGGTTCCTGTGTATCTCTCTCGGTCCCTGTGTCTCTCTCTCGGTCCCTGTGTCTCCCTCGGTCCCCTGTGTCTCTCTCTCGGTCTCTGTGTCTCTCTCTCACCCCTGTGTCTCTCTCTGTCCCGGTGTCTCTCTCGGTCCGTCTCTCTCACGGTCCCCTGTCACTTTCTCAGTCCCTGTGTCTCACTCGGTCCCTGTCTCCCTCTCGGTCCCTGTGCCTCTCTCTAAGATTCTGTGTCTCTCTCTCGGTCCCTGTCTCTTTCTCGGTCCCTGTCTCTCTCTCTCTTGCTCTCTGCATCTCTCTCGGTCCCTGTGTCTCACTTTGTCCCTGTCTATCTCTCGGTCACTGTGTCTCTCACTCGGTCCCTGTGTCTCACTCGGTCCTGTGTCTCACTCGGTCCCGGTCTCTCTCGTCCCTAGTCTCTCTCTCGGTCCCTGTGTCTCACTCGGTCCCTGTCTCTCTCTGGGTCCCTGTGTCTCACTCGGTCCCTGTCTCTCTCTCGGTCCCTGTGTCCTCTCTCGGTCACTATGTCTCCTCTTGGTCCCTGTGTCTCTCTCTTGGTCACTGTGTCTCACTCGGTCCCTGTATTTCTCACTCGGTACCTGACTCTGTCTCGGTCCCTGTGTCTCTCTCGATCCCTGTGTCTCTCTCGGTCCCCTGTCTCTCTCAGTCCCTGTGTCTCTCTCTCGGTCCCTGTGTCTCTCTCGGTCCCTGTGTCTTACTCGGTCCCTGTGACTCTCTCAGTCCCTGTCTCTCTCTCAGAGTCTGAGTCTCTCTCTCGGTCCCTGTCTCTTTCTCGGTCCCTGTCTCTCTCTCTCTTGCTCTCTGCGTCTCTCTCGGTCCCTGTGTCTCACTTTGTCCCTGTCTCTCTCTCGGTCACTGTGTCTCTCTCTCGGTCATTGTGTCTCTCTCTGGTTCCCAGTGTCTCACTCGGTCCCTGTGTCTCTCTCGGTCGCTGTGTCTCACTCGGTCCCTGTGTCTCACTCGGTCCCTGTGTCTCTCTCGGTCCCGATGTCTCTCTCGGTCCCTGTGTCTCACTTTGTCCCTGTCTCTCTCCTCGGTCACTGTGTCTCGCTCTCGGTCCCTGTGTCTCTCTCTGTCCCTGTGTCTCTCTCTCACACCCCTGTGTCTCTCTCGGTCCCGGTGTCTCTCTCGGTCCCTGTGTCTCTCTCTCGGTCCCTGTGTCTCTCTCGATCCCTGTGTCTCTCTCGGTCCCTGTCTCTCTCTCAGTCCCTATGTCTCTCTCTCGGTCCCTGTCTCTCTCTCGGTCCCCTGTGACTCTCTCGGTCCCGCTGTCTCTCTCGGTCCCTGTCTCTCTATCTTACTATCTGTGTCTCTCTCGGTCCCTGTCTCTCTCTCAGTCCCTGTGTCCCTCTCTCACCCCATGTCTCTCTCTGTCCCGGAGTCTCTCTCGGTCCCTGTCTCTCTCACGGTCCCTGTCACTCTGTCTTACTATCTGTGTCTCTCTCTGGTCCCTGTGTCTCACTCTCGGTCCCTGTGTCTCTCTCTCCATCCCTGTGTCTCTCTCTCGGTCCCTGTGTCTCTCTCTCGGTCCCTGTGTCTCTCTCGGTCCCGATGTCTCTCTCGGTCCCCTGTGTCTCTCTCTCGGTCCCTGTGTCTCTCTCTGGGTCCCTGTGTCTCACTCGGTCCCTGTCTCTCTCTCTTTCCCTGTGTCTCTCTCGGTCACTATGTCTCTCTTGGTCCCTGTGTCTCTCTCTTGGTCACTGTGTCTCACTCAGTCCCTGTATTTCTCACTCGGTACCTGACACTGTCTCGGTCCCTGTGTCTCTCTCGATCCCTGTGTCTCTCTCTCAGTCCCTGTGTCTCTCTCTCGGTCCCTGTGTCTCTCTCGGTCCCTGTGTCTTACTCGGTCCCTGTGACTCTCTCAGTCCCTGTCTCTCTCTCAGTCTCTGAGTCTCTCTCTCGGTCCCTGTCTCTCTCTCGGTCCCTGCGTCTTACTCGGTCCCTGTGACTCTCTCAGTCCCTGTCTCTTTCTCGGTCCCTGTCTCTCTCTCTCGGTCCCTGTGTCTCTCCCTTGCTCTCTGCGTCTCTCTCGGTCCCTGTGTCTCACTTTGTCCCTGTCTCTCTCTCGGTCCCTATGTCTCTCTCTCGGTCCCTGTCTCTCTCTCTCGGTCCCCTGTGTCTCTTTTGGTCCCGGTGTCTCTCTCGGTCCCTGTCTCTCTCTCATTCCCTGTGTCTCTTTCTCGGTCCCTGTGTCTCTCTCTCGGTCCCTGTGTCTCTCCCTTGCTCCCTGTGTCTCTCTCGGTCCCTGTGTCTCGCTCTCGGTCCCTGTGTCTTTCTCTCGGTCCCTGTCTCCTCTCGGTCCCTGTGTCTCTCTCTCGGTCCCTGTCCTCTCTCTCGGTCCCTGTATCTCTCTGTCGGTCCCTGTGTCTCTCTCGGTCACTGTGTCTCACTCGGTCCCCTGTGTCTCTCTCTGTCCCTGTGTCTCTCTCCCCACACCCCTGTGTCTCTCTCGGTCCTGGTGACTCTCTCGGTCCCTGTGCCTCTCTCTCGGTCCCTGTGTCTCTCTCGATCCCTGTGTCTCTCTCGGTCCCTGTCTCTCTCTCAGTCCCTGTGTCTCTCTCTCGGTCCCTGTATCTCTCTCGGTCCCTGTGACTCGCTCAATCCCTGTGTCTCTCTCCTCGGTCCCTGTGTATCTCTCTCGGTCCCTGTGTCTCTCTCTCGGTCCCTGTGTCTCCCTCGGTCCCTGTGTCTCTCTCTCGGTCTCTGTGTCACTCTCTCACCCCTGTGTCTCTCTCTGTCCCGGTGTCTCTCTCGGTCCGTCTCTCTCACGGTCCCTGTCACTTTCTCAGTCCCTGTGTCTCACTCGGTCCCTGTCTCCCTCTCGGTCCCTGTGCCTCTCTCTAAGATTCTGTGTCTCTATCTTGGTCCCTGTGTCTCTCTCGGTCCCAGTCTCTCTCTCCTCGGTCCTGGTGTCTCTCTCGATCCCTGTGTCTCTCTCTCTGTCCCTGTGTCACTCACTCGGACCCTGTTTCTCTCTCAGTCCCTGTGTCTCTCTCGGTCCCTGTGTCTCTCTCTCCATCCCTGTGTCTCTCTCTCGGTCCCTGTGTCTCTCTCGGTCGCTGTGTCTCACTCGGTCCCTCTGTCTCTCTCGGTCCCTGTGTCTCTCTCTCACCCCTGTGTCTCTCTCGGTCCCGATGTCTCTCTCGGTCCCTGTGTCTCTCTCTCGGTCCCTGTGTCTCTCTCTGGTTCCCAGTGTCTCACTCGGTCCCTGTGTCTCTCTCGGTCGCTGTGTCTCACTCGGTCCCTGTGTCTCTCTCGGTCCCTGTGTCTCTCTCTCACCCCTGTGTCTCTCTCGGTCCCGATGTCTCTCTCGGTCCCCTGTGTCTCTCTCTCTGTCTCTGTGTCTCTCTCTTGGTCACTGTGTCTCTCCGTCGGTCCCTGTGTCTCTCTCTCGGTCCCCTGTCTCTCTCTCTCGGTCACGGTGTCTCTCTTGGTCCCTGTGTCTCTCTCTTGGTCCCCTGTGTCTCACTCGGTCCCTGTATTTCTCACTCGGTACCTGTCTCTGTCTCGGTCCCTGTGTCTCGCTCAATCCCTGTGACTCTCTCGGTCCCTGTGTCTCTCTCTCGGTGTCCCTGTGTCTCTCTCCTCTCGGTCCCTGTGACTCGCTCAATCCCTGTAACTATCCCTCGGTCCCTGTGTCTCACTCGGTGTACCTGTGACGCTATCTCGGTCCCTGTGTCTCTCTCTAGGTCCCTGTGTCTCTCTCTCGATCCCTGTGTCTCTCTCGGTCCCTGTCTCTCTCTCTCAGTCCCTGTGTCTCTCTCTCGGGTCCCTGTGTCTCTCTCTCGTTCCCTGTGTCTCTCTCGGTCCCCTGTGTCTCTCTCTCAGTCCCTGTGTCTCTCTCTCGGTCCCTGTGTCTCTCTCGGTCCCTGTGTCTCTCTCGGACGCTGTGTCTTTCTTGGTCCCTGTGTCTCTCTCTCGGTCCCTGTGTCTCTCTCGGTCCCCTGTGTCTTACTCGGTTCCTGTGACTCTCTCAGTCCCTGTCTCTCTCTCAGTCTCTGAATCTCTCTCTCGGTCCCTGTCTCTCTCTCGCGTCCCTGTGTCTCTCTCGGTCCTGGTGTCTCTCTCGGGTCCCTGTGTCTCTCTCGGTCCCTGTGTCTCTCTCTCGGTCACTGTGTCTCGCTTTCGGTCCCTGTGTCTCTCTCTCGGTCCCTATGTCTCTCTCTCGGTCCCTGTCTCTCTCTCGGTCCCTGTGACTCTCTCGGTCCCCGCTGTCTCTCTCGGTCCCTGTCTCTCTATCTTACTATCTGTGTCTCTCTCGGTCCCTGTCTCTCTCTCAGTCCCTGTGTCTCTCTCTCACCCTATGTCTCTCTCTGTCCCGGAGTCTCTCTCGGTCCCTGTCTCTCTCACGGTCCCTGTCAATCTCTCAGTCCCTGTGTCTCACTCGGTCCCTGTCTCCCTCTCGGTCCCTGTGCCTCTCTCTAAGACCCTGTGTCTCTCTCTTGGTCCCTGTGTCTCTCTCAGTCCCTGTCTCTCTCTCGGTCCCTGTGTCTCACTCTCGGTCCCTGTGTCTCTCTCGGTCCCTGTGTCTCTCTCTCGGTCCCTGTGTCTCTCTCTGGGTCCCTGTGTCTCACTCGGTCCCTGTGTCTCTCTCTTGGTCACTGTGTCTCTCTGTCGGTCCCTCTGTCTCTCTCTCGGTCCCTGTCTCTCTCTCTCGGTCACTATGTCTCTCTTGGTCCCTGTGTCTCTCTCTTGGTCACTGTGTCTCACTCGGTCCCTGTATTTCTCACTCGGTACCTGACTCTGTCTCGGTCCCTGTGTCTCTCTCGATCCCAGTGTCTCTCTCGGTCCCTGTCTCTCCCTCAGACCCTGTGTCTCTCTCTCGGTCCCTGTGTCTCTCTCGGTCCCTGTGTCTTACTCGGTCCCTGTGACTCTCTCAGTCCCTGTCTCTCTCTCAGTCTCTGAATCTCTCTCTCGGTCCCTGTCTCTCTCTCGGTCCCTGTGTCTCTCTCGGTCCCGCTGTCTCTCTCGGTCCCTGTCTCTCTATCTTACTATCTGTGTCTCTCTCGGTCCCTGTCTCTCTCTCAGTCCCTGTGTCCCTCTCTCACCCCATGTCTCTCTCTGTCCCGGAGTCTCTCTCGGTCCCTTTCTCTCTCACGGTCCCTGTCACTCTATCTTACTATCTGTGTCTCTCTCTTGGTCCCTGTGTCTCTCTCAGTCCCTGTGTCTCTCTCGGTCCCTGTGTCTCACTCTCGGTCCCTGTGTCTCTCTCTCCATCCCTGTGTCTCTCTCTCGGTCCCTGTGTCTCTCTCTCGGTCCCTGTGTCTCTCTCGGTCCCGATGTCTCTCTCGGTCCCTGTGTCTCTCTCTCGGTCCCTGTGTCTCTCTCTGGGTCCCTGTGTCTCACTCGGTCCCTGTCTCTCTCTGGGTCCCTGTGTCTCACTCGGTCCCGGTCTCTCTCTCTTTCCCTGTGTCTCTCTCGGTCACTATGTCTCTCTTGGTCCCTGTGTCTCTCTCTTGGTCACTGTGTCTCACTCGGTCCCTGTATTTCTCACTCGGTACCTGACACTGTCTCGGTCCCTGTGTCTCTCTCGATCCCTGTGTCTCTCTCTCAGTCCCTGTGTCTCTCTCTCGGTCCCTGTGTCTCTCTCGGTCCCTGTGTCTTACTCGGTCCCTGTGACTCTCTCAGTCCCTGTCTCTCTCTCAGTCTCTGAGTCTCTCTCTCGGTCCCTGTCTCTCTCTCGGTCCCTGCGTCTTACTCGGTCCCTGTGACTCTCTCAGTCCCTGTCTCTTTCTCGGTCCCTGTCTCTCTCTCTCGGTCCCTGTGTCTCTCCCTTGCTCTCTGCGTCTCTCTCGGTCCCTGTGTCTCACTTTGTCCCTGTCTCTCTCTCGGTCCCTATGTCTCTCTCTCGGTCCCTGTCTCTCTCTCTCGGTCCTTGTGTCTCTTTTGGTCCCGGTGTCTCTCTCGGTCCCTGTCTCTCTCTCAGTCCCTGTGTCTCTTTCTCGGTCCCTGTGTCTCTCTCTCGGTCCCTGTGTCTCTCCCTTGCTCCCTGTGTCTCTCTCGGTCCCTGTGTCTCGCTCTCGGTCCCTGTGTCTTTCTCTCGGTCCCTGTCTCTCTCGGTCCCTGTGTCTCTCTCTCGGTCCCTGTCTCTCTCTCGGTCCCTGTATCTCTCTGTCGGTCCCTGTGTCTCTCTCGGTCACTGTGTCTCACTCGGTCCCTGTGTCTCTCTCTGTCCCTGTGTCTCTCTCCCACACCCCTGTGTCTCTCTCGGTCCTGGTGACTCTCTCGGTCCCTGTGCCTCTCTCTCGGTCCCTGTGTCTCTCTCGATCCCTGTGTCTCTCTCGGTCCCTGTCTCTCTCTCAGTCCCTGTGTCTCTCTCTCGGTCCCTGTATCTCTCTCGGTCCCTGTGACTCGCTCAATCCCTGTGTCTCTCTCTCGGTCCCTGTGTATCTCTCTCGGTCCCTGTGTCTCTCTCTCGGTCCCTGTGTCTCTCCCTTGCTCCCTGTGTCTCTCTCGGTCCCTGTGTCTCGCTCTCGGTCCCTGTGTCTTTCTCTCGGTCCCTGTCTCTCTCGGTCCCTGTGTCTCTCTCTCGGTCCCTGTCTCTCTCTCGGTCCCTGTATCTCTCTGTCGGTCCCTGTGTCTCTCTCGGTCACTGTGTCTCACTCGGTCCCTGTGTCTCTCTCTGTCCCTGTGTCTCTCTCCCACACCCCTGTGTCTCTCTCGGTCCTGGTGACTCTCTCGGTCCCTGTGCCTCTCTCTCGGTCCCTGTGTCTCTCTCGATCCCTGTGTCTCTCTCGGTCCCTGTCTCTCTCTCAGTCCCTGTGTCTCTCTCTCGGTCCCTGTATCTCTCTCGGTCCCTGTGACTCGCTCAATCCCTGTGTCTCTCTCTCGGTCCCTGTGTATCTCTCTCGGTCCCTGTGTCTCTCTCTCGGTCCCTGTGTCTCCCTCGGTCCCTGTGTCTCTCTCTCGGTCTCTGTGTCACTCTCTCACCCCTGTGTCTCTCTCTGTCCCGGTGTCTCTCTCGGTCCGTCTCTCTCACGGTCCCTGTCACTTTCTCAGTCCCTGTGTCTCACTCGGTCCCTGTCTCCCTCTCGGTCCCTGTGCCTCTCTCTAAGATTCTGTGTCTCTATCTTGGTCCCTGTGTCTCTCTCGGTCCCAGTCTCTCTCTCTCGGTCCTGGTGTCTCTCTCGATCCCTGTGTCTCTCTCTCTGTCCCTGTGTCACTCACTCGGACCCTGTTTCTCTCTCAGTCCCTGTGTCTCTCTCGGTCCCTGTGTCTCTCTCTCCATCCCTGTGTCTCTCTCTCGGTCCCTGTGTCTCTCTCGGTCGCTGTGTCTCACTCGGTCCCTCTGTCTCTCTCGGTCCCTGTGTCTCTCTCTCACCCCTGTGTCTCTCTCGGTCCCGATGTCTCTCTCGGTCCCTGTGTCTCTCTCTCGGTCCCTGTGTCTCTCTCTGGTTCCCAGTGTCTCACTCGGTCCCTGTGTCTCTCTCGGTCGCTGTGTCTCACTCGGTCCCTGTGTCTCTCTCGGTCCCTGTGTCTCTCTCTCACCCCTGTGTCTCTCTCGGTCCCGATGTCTCTCTCGGTCCCTGTGTCTCTCTCTCTGTCTCTGTGTCTCTCTCTTGGTCACTGTGTCTCTCCGTCGGTCCCTGTGTCTCTCTCTCGGTCCCTGTCTCTCTCTCTCGGTCACGTTGTCTCTCTTGGTCCCTGTGTCTCTCTCTTGGTCCCTGTGTCTCACTCGGTCCCTGTATTTCTCACTCGGTACCTGTCTCTGTCTCGGTCCCTGTGTCTCGCTCAATCCCTGTGACTCTCTCGGTCCCTGTGTCTCTCTCTCGGTCCCTGTGTCTCTCTCTCTCGGTCCCTGTGACTCGCTCAATCCCTGTAACTCTCTCGGTCCCTGTGTCTCACTCGTTACCTGTGACGCTATCTCGGTCCCTGTGTCTCTCTCTAGGTCCCTGTGTCTCTCTCTCGATCCCTGTGTCTCTCTCGGTCCCTGTCTCTCTCTCTCAGTCCCTGTGTCTCTCTCTCGGTCCCTGTGTCTCTCTCTCGTTCCCTGTGTCTCTCTCGGTCCCTGTGTCTCTCTCTCAGTCCCTGTGTCTCTCTCTCGGTCCCTGTGTCTCTCTCGGTCCCTGTGTCTCTCTCGGACGCTGTGTCTTTCTTGGTCCCTGTGTCTCTCTCTCGGTCCCTGTGTCTCTCTCGGTCCCTGTGTCTTACTCGGTTCCTGTGACTCTCTCAGTCCCTGTCTCTCTCTCAGTCTCTGAATCTCTCTCTCGGTCCCTGTCTCTCTCTCGGTCCCTGTGTCTCTCTCGGTCCCGGTGTCTCTCTCGGTCCCTGTGTCTCTCTCGGTCCCTGTGTCTCTCTCTCGGTCACTGTGTCTCGCTTTCGGTCCCTGTGTCTCTCTCTCGGTCCCAATGTCTCTCTCTCGGTCCCTGTCTCTCTCTCGGTCCCTGTGACTCTCTCGGTCCCGCTGTCTCTCTCGGTCCCTGTCTCTCTATCTTACTATCTGTGTCTCTCTCGGTCCCTGTCTCTCTCTCAGTCCCTGTGTCTCTCTCTCACCCTATGTCTCTCTCTGTCCCGGAGTCTCTCTCGGTCCCTGTCTCTCTCACGGTCCCTGTCAATCTCTCAGTCCCTGTGTCTCACTCGGTCCCTGTCTCCCTCTCGGTCCCTGTGCCTCTCTCTAAGACCCTGTGTCTCTCTCTTGGTCCCTGTGTCTCTCTCAGTCCCTGTCTCTCTCTCGGTCCCTGTGTCTCACTCTCGGTCCCTGTGTCTCTCTCGGTCCCTGTGTCTCTCTCTCGGTCCCTGTGTCTCTCTCTGGGTCCCTGTGTCTCACTCGGTCCCTGTGTCTCTCTCTTGGTCACTGTGTCTCTCTGTCGGTCCCTCTGTCTCTCTCTCGGTCCCTGTCTCTCTCTCTCGGTCACTATGTCTCTCTTGGTCCCTGTGTCTCTCTCTTGGTCACTGTGTCTCACTCGGTCCCTGTATTTCTCACTCGGTACCTGACTCTGTCTCGGTCCCTGTGTCTCTCTCGATCCCAGTGTCTCTCTCGGTCCCTGTCTCTCCCTCAGACCCTGTGTCTCTCTCTCGCTCCCTGTGTCTCTCTCGGTCCCTGTGTCTTACTCGGTCCCTGTGACTCTCTCAGTCCCTGTCTCTCTCTCAGTCTCTGAGTCTCTCTCTCGGTCCCTGTCTCTCTCTCGGTCCCTGTGTCTCTCTCGGTCCCGGTGTCTTTTTCTCGGTCCCTGTCTCTCTCTCTCTTGCTCTCTGCGTCTCTCTCGGTCCCTGTGTCTCACTTTGTCCCTGTCTCTCTCTCGACCCCTGTGTCTCTCTCGGTCCCTGTCTCTCTCTCTCAGTCCCTGTGTCTCTCTCTCGGTCCCTGTGTCTCTCTCTCGTTCCCTGTGTCTCTCTCGGTCCCTGTGTCTCTCTCTCAGTCCCTGTGTCTCTCTCTCGGTCCCTGTGTCTCTCTCGGTCCCTGTCTCTCTCTCTCAGTCCCTGTGTCTCTCTCTCGGTCCCTGTGTCTCTCTCTCGTTCCCTGTGTCTCTCTCGGTCCCTGTGTCTCTCTCTCAGTCCCTGTGTCTCTCTCTCGGTCCCTGTGTCTCTCTCGGTCCCTGTGTCTCTCTCGGTCACTGTGTTTCGCTCTCGGTCCCTGTGTCTCTCTCTCGGTCCCTATGTCTCTCTCTCGGTCCCTGTCTCTCTCTCGGTCCCTGTGACTCTCTCGGTCCCGCTGTCTCTCTCGGTCCCTGTCTCTCTATCTTACTATCTGTGTCTCTCTCGGTCCCTGTCTCTCTCTCAGTCCCTGTGTCTCTCTCTCACCCTATGTCTCTCTCTGTCCCGGAGTCTCTCTCGGTCCCTGTCTCTCTCACGGTCCCTGTCAATCTCTCAGTCCCTGTGTCTCACTCGGTCCCTGTCTCCCTCTCGGTCCCTGTGCCTCTCTCTAAGACCCTGTGTCTCTCTCTTGGTCCCTGTGTCTCTCTCAGTCCCTGTCTCTCTCTCGGTCCCTGTGTCTCACTCTCGGTCCCTGTGTCTCTCTCTCTCCATCCCTGTGTCTCTCTCTCGGTCCCTGTGTCTCTCTCTGGGTCCCTGTGTCTCACTCGGTCCCTGTGTCTCTCTCTTGGTCACTGTGTCTCTCTGTCGGTCCCTCTGTCTCTCTCTCGGTCCCTGTCTCTCTCTCTCGGTCACTATGTCTCTCTTGGTCCCTGTGTCTCTCTCTTGGTCACTGTGTCTCACTCGGTCCCTGTATTTCTCACTCGGTACCTGACTCTGTCTCGGTCCCTGTGTCTCTCTCGATCCCAGTGTCTCTCTCGGTCCCTGTCTCTCCCTCAGACCCTGTGTCTCTCTCTCGGTCCCCTGTGTCTCTCTCGGTCCCTGTGTCTTACTCGGTCCCTGTGACTCTCTCAGTCCCTCTCTCTCTCTCAGTCTCTGAGTCTCTCTCTCGGTCCCTGTCTCTCTCTCGGTCCCTGTGTCTCTCTCGGTCCGGTGTCTTTTTCTCGGTCCCTGTCTCTCTCTCTCTTGCTCTCTGCGTCTCTCTCGGTCCCTGTGTCTCACTTTGTCCCTGTCTCTCTCTCGACCCCTGTGTCTCTCTCGGTCCCTGTCTCTCTCTCTCAGTCCTGTGTCTCTCTCTCGGTCCCTGTGTCTCTCTCTCGTTCCCTGTGTCTCTCTCGGTCCCTGTGTCTCTCTCTCAGTCCCTGTGTCTCTCTCTCGGTCCCTGTGTCTCTCTCGGTCCCTGTCTCTCTCTCTCAGTCCCTGTGTCTCTCTCTCGGTCCCTGTGTCTCTCTCTCGTTCCCTGTGTCTCTCTCGGTCCCTGTGTCTCTCTCTCAGTCCCTGTGTCTCTCTCTCGGTCCCTGTGTCTCTCTCGGTCCCTGTGTCTCTCTCGGTCACTGTGTTTCGCTCTCGGTCCCTGTGTCTCTCTCTCGGTCCCTATGTCTCTCTCTCGTTCCCTGTCTCTCTCTCGGTCCCTGTGACTCTCTCGGTCCCGCTGTCTCTCTCGGTCCCTGTCTCTCTATCTTACTATCTGTGTCTCTCTCGGTCCCTGTCTCTCTCTCAGTCCCTGTGTCTCTCTCTCTCTGTCCCTGTGTCACTCACTCGGACCCTGAGTCTCTAAGACTCTGTGTCTCTATCTTGGTCCCTGTGTCTCTCTCGGTCGCAGTCTCTCTCTCTCGGTCCTGGTGTCTCTCTCAGTCCCTGTGTCTCTCTCTCTCTGTCCCTGTGTCACTCACTCGGACCCTGTTTCTCTCTCAGTCCCTGTGTCTCTCTCGGTCCCTGTGTCTCTCTCTCTCCATCCCTGTGTCTCTCTCTCGGTCCCTGTGTCTCTCTCGGTCGCTGTGTCTCACTCGGTCCCTGTGTCTCTCTCGGTCCCTGTGTCTCTCTCTCACCCATGTCTCTCTCGGTCCCGATGTCTCTCTCGGTCCCTGTGTCTCTCTCTCGGTCCCTGTGTCTCTCTCTGGGTCCCTGTGTCTCACTCGGTCCCTGTCTCTCTCTCTGTCTCTGTGTCTCTCTCTTGGTCACTGTGTCTCTCCGTCGGTCCCTGTGTCTCTCTCTCGGTCCCTGTCTCTCTCTCTCGGTCACGGTGTCTCTCTTGGTCCCTGTGTCTCTCTCTTTGGTCCCTGTGTCTCACTCGGTCCCTGTATTTCTCACTCGGTACCTGTCTCTGTCTCGGTCCCTGTGTCTCGCTCAATCCCTGTGACTCTCTCGGTCCCTGTGTCTCTCTCTCGGTCCCTGTGTCTCTCTCTCTCGGTCCCTGTGACTCGCTCAATCCCTGTGACTCTCTCGGTCCCTGTGTCTCTCTCGTACGCTGTGTCTCTCTTGGTCCCTGTGTCTCTCTCTCGGTCCCTGTGTCTCTCTCGGTCCCTGTGTCTCTCTCTCTCCATCCCTGTGTCTCTCTCTCGGTCCCTGTGTCTCTCTCGGTCGCTGTGTCTCACTCGGTCCCTGTGTCTCTCTCGGTCCCTGTGTCTCTCTCTCACCCCTGTGTCTCTCTCGGTCCCTATGTCTCTCTCTCGGTCCCTGTCTCTCTCTCGGTCCTTGTGACTCTCTCTTGGTCACTGTGTCTCTCCGTCGGACCCTGTGTCTCTCTCTCGGTCCCTGTCTCTCTCTCTCTCGGTCACGGTGTCTCTCTTGGTCCCTGTGTCTCTCTCTTGGTCCCTGTGTCTCACTCGGTCCCTGTATTTCTCACTCGGTACCTGTCTCTGTCTTGGTCCCCTGTGTCTCGCTCAATCCCTGTGACTCTCTCGGTCCCTGTGACTCTCTCTCGGTCCCTGTGTCTCTCTCTCTCGGTCCCGATGTCTCTCTCGGTCCCTGTATCTCTCTCTCGGTCCCTGTGTCTCTCTCTGGTTCCCAGTGTCTCACTCGGTCCCTGTGTCTCTCTCGGTCGCTGTGTCTCTCTCGGTCCCTGTGTCTCTCTAGGTCCCGATGTCTCTCTCGGTCACTGTCTCTCTCTCACTTGCTCTCTGCGTCTCTCTCGGTCCCTGTGTCTCACTTTGTCCCTGTCTCTCTCTCGGTCACTGTGTCTCGCTCTCGGTCCCCTGTGTCTCTCTCTCGGTCCCTATGTCTCTCTCTCGGTCCCTGTCTCTCTCTCGGTCCCTGTGTCTCTTTCTCGGTCCCTGTGTCTCTCTCTCGGTCCCTGTGTCTCTCCCTTGCTCCCTGTGTCTCTCTCGGTCCCTTGTCTCGCTCTCGTCCTTGCTCGGTCCTTTGTCTTCTCTCGGTCCCTGTGTCTCTCTCTCGGTCCCTGTATCTCTCTCTCGGTCCCTGTGTCTCTCTCTGGTTCCCAGTGTCTCACTCGGTCCCTGTGTCTCTCTCGGTCGCTGTGTCTCTCTCGGTCCCTGTGTCTCTCTAGGTCCCGATGTCTCTCTCGGTCACTGTCTCTCTCTCACTTGCTCTCTGCGTCTCTCTCGGTCCCTGTGTCTCACTTTGTCCCTGTCTCTCTCTCGGTCACTGTGTCTCGCTCTCGGTCCCTGTGTCTCTCTCTCGGTCCCTATGTCTCTCTGTCGGTCCCTGTGTCTCTCTCTCGGTCACTGTGTCTCACTCGGTCCCTGTGTCTCTCTCTGTCCCTGTGTCTCTCTCTCACACCCCTGTGTCTCTCTCGGTCCCGGTGTCTTTCTCGGTCCCTGTGTCTCTCTCTCGGTCCCTGTGTCTCTCTCGATCCCTGTGTCTCTCTCGGTCCCTGTCTCTCTCTCAGTCCCTATGTCTCTCTCTCGGTCCCTGTCTCTCTCTCGGTCCTTGTGACTCCTCTCTTGGTCACTGTGTCTCTCCGTCGGACCCTGTGTCTCTCTCTCGGTCCCCTGTCTCTCTCTCTCTCGGTCACGGTGTCTCTCTTGGTCCCTGTGTCTCTCTCTTGGTCCCTGTGTCTCACTCGGTCCCTGTATTTCTCACTCGGTACCTGTCTCTGTCTTGGTCCCTGTGTCTCGCTCAATCCCTGTGACTCTCTCGGTCCCTGTGACTCTCTCTCGGTCCCTGTGTCTCTCTCTCTCGGTCCCGATGTCTCTCTCGGTCCCTGTATCTCTCTCTCGGTCCCTGTGTCTCTCTCTGGTTCCCAGTGTCTCACTCGGTCCCTGTGTCTCTCTCGGTTCCTGTGTCTCTCACTCGGTCCCTGTGTCTCTTCTAGGTCCCTGTGTCTCTCTCTCTCTCGGGTCCCTGTCTCTCTCTCCGTCACTGAGTCTCTCTCGGTCCCTGTGTCTCACTCGGTCCCTGTGTCTCTCTCTCTGTCCCTGTCTCTCTCACTCGGTCCCTGTGTCTCCACTCGGTCCCTGTGTCTCTCTCTCGGTCCCTGTCTCTCTCTCTCACTCCCTGTGTCTCTCTCTCTGTCCCTGGTGTCTCTCTCTCGGTCCCTGTGTCTCTCTCTGCGGTCCCTGTGTCTCTCTCGGTCCTGGTGTCTCTCTTCGGTCCCTGTGTCTCTCTCTCGTCCCTGTGTCTCTCTTCTCAGTCCCTGTGTCTCTCTCGGTCCCTGTGACTCGCTCAGTCCCGTGTGGTCTCTCTCTCGGTCCCTGTGTCTCTCTCTCAGTCCCTGTGTCTCTCTCGGTCCCTGTGACTCGCTCAGTCCTGGGTCTCTCACTCGGTCCCTGTGTCTCTCTCTCGGTCCCTGTGTCTCTCTCGGTCCCTGTGTTCTCTCTCGATCCCTGTGTCTCTCACTCGGTCACTGTTCTCTCTCTCTCGGTCCCTGTGTCTCTCTCTCTCTCAGTCCCTGTGTCTCTCTCTCGGTCCCTGTGTCTCTCTCGGTCCCTGTGTCTCCCTCTCACCCTGTGTCTCTCTCGGTCACTGTCTCTCTCTCGGTCCCTGTGTCTCTCTCGGTCTCTGTGTCTCACTCGGTCCCTGTCTCTCTCGGTCCTGTGTCTCTCCTCGGTCCCTGTGTCTCTCTCTCGGTCCCTGTGTCTCTCTCTGGTCCCTGTGTCTCTCTCTCTGTCCCTGTGTCGTCCCTCGGCCCCTATCTCTCTCTCTGTCCTGTGTCTCTCTCTCGGTCCCTGTGTCTCTCTCTCGGTCCCTGTGTCTCTCTCTCGGTCCCTGTACTCTCTCTCTCATCCCTGTGTCTCTCTCGGTCCCTGTACACAGTGAGCACGTGA